>ML779013.1:892701-939725 GCA_009831015.1 Picea engelmannii | reverse complement strand
GAGTTAATACTCTTCCCAAAAGATTGCATGAATTCCACATTTGAATGGGTAGCATAGGTCCTATTATCCCCATTTTGTGGATAACTAAGGAGATTATGACTTGAGAACCTCAGGTTACAGATATGGAGTTTCAACGGACTACATGACCAACATTACCCTTTTGCACAGTTGGAGACCCCTCTCACCACCATAGATGGTCTCAAATTTCCATATGGAATCCACCACATCATTTGGCTTCCGGAAGGCAGTGGGATTTGCTCCATGAGGTACAAGTCAGTATTATGATGAGCATCATTTCAATATTTAATCCAATTGAGTATGTTGTATCTTATATTTGCTCTATATTTCATGATATATGCTTGGACATTATGTCTATTTCCCTACTTCACCTTGGTGGTTGACATTGTGCACTAGTAAGTGGTTTTCCTTGGCGATGGGTTTGCTTGTAGGAACTCCCTTAATGAGCCATCATACTTTTCTCAGCCATACTTACCACTTTCCATCAGTATTCCCCTTCATTTCCTTATCTCTTGGGATTTTAGGGTGTATTCACCCAATAATGGGTTGTCTATCATTCTATGGGAAGAAGGGGCTAAAGGCCCAGAGGGATTGATGTTGAGTAAAAGATAAACGACTTATATGAACCTTCCATATGCTTCGCCCAGGGATCACCCAAGAAAGCAGTGAAACACTTATATTTGAGTAATGGGGACCCATGATATAATAAATAATGCTTAAAAGGTTAGTTGAAGGATAGGAGGTATCATCAAGAGCCGACCTATCATGTCCATGAATATCTAGTGGTATGAAATTGTCATCATATAGTCACCAAACCAAGGTAATGGCTCTCAGTTGCATGGATGAGAGAAAGGAGGTCTCATCATGAGCCAACCTTCTCATTTCCACTAAGTGTTTGTGGGTGACATTACCATTATCTAGTCACCATGCCAGGGTAGTGACCTTCAACCTCTTCTTAAAATTATGAAAGAATAAAAGAATGGAAATTAATGGGCTTGGAAAAAATGCATTGCAGAAGAAGGTACCACACACCCTCTACAAAGGCATCCATGAATGAGAAACTACGACCCTTTATATGTCATGAGCCCTATGCCCATTGAGTCTTGACCCCAACCACTTCATCCACTTTACATGGCTTAGAGAGGGATATCTTGGAAAGTCTCCTTGACCTAGGGAAAGACCTACCCAATAGGACACCTCGTCAACCCTCCCATATTCAAGCTTAACAAGTCGCATAGTGTCTTTGAGCAATTAATTGTTTGATATAGGGATATTTGATGCACATGCTTAGGTGGCTCATTTATTTATTGAATTCACTTATCATGATGTTATGACTTGAAATCCTTAGAGTTCATGCTCATTTGTCTTTGCAGGACCTAGTTGGTGGACAATTTTCAGAGAACAAGCCTAGCATTGGCTTCCATGGTGCTACAAACTCACATGTTGGATTTCATGGGCCCATATGCCAGATAAAGAAGATAAAAGTTTAAAGGCCTTGAAGATGACATGGGTGATGTATCCTAGCCCCCACATGCCAAACGGTTTGCCTAGGAGAGGCAAAACGTCTCCTTTTTTAGCATGACATCATCTAGGGGGTTAGGGCTTGGTGGTGATGTAGCCACTCATTGACACATGGACGTTTTGAAGAGGAGGAGGTATTCACCATGAGGATATTTCCTAGATGCTTGACATGTGGCCTTTGGAGGCCTACCCAGGATTCTCCAACACCAACGAATTCTTCTAAGTGGAAAAACATCCCCTAAAGGGGAGATGTCCATATAAAATTAGGGTTTATTTGTGCAAAAATGAAACTTTCAATGAATTTTTTAGTATTAATTTGTTAAAGGGGGCAATAGTATGGTTGTTGACCCCTATTCTTGTGGTTTACCCCTTAACCCCTTAATTTATGGACAAGTCACCTTAGTGACATTTTGTATAAATAAGATATCATAAGATCTCATTTGAACATAAGTCTCCTCTTGTGACAAGTATTGGTCTGAACTTTTCACTAAAATTGGAGTATTTTGCCTCTTGTGCTATGGAATAATGCTTTTTGGTTGTGATGATGATCATGATGGTGCGCTATCTCTAGGAGGTCATTCTCTTACTTTTGTGGAGGTTTACTTTGCCATGTTAATGCTTTTTCTTGAATGGTATGGTCTCTTTACTTTTTTATTATCATTTATAATTAAATAGAAGGTTGTTTTTGCCAAGTCTAGATAAGGAGTATAAGGATATGCACCCCTATCTTCGTTTCCACCATAATTGCTAAGATTTTAAAGTTATTTTGCAAGGGTTTAGTTGAGGAAGTAAGAGGATTTACACCCCCCATCTTAAAACCCTAGCTAGGCTACTTGCCTTGGGAAGTAATAGGATTTACACCCCCAAGGATTTAGTAACCCTAGCTCTTTCTTTTTTACCCCATTAACCCATAACTAAAGGCACTAGTCTTGCATTGGAGAAACAAATTATTGCATTGGGAAACGTGATTTTTGGTCATTTTTACTTCTTGCAAAGTGGATTGCATTCCTTTTGCCTTGGGCACCTCACAGCCACTAGGGCATCCCCATCAAGGGGATACTTCTTTTTGTTGTTATAAAATTTACTATTCATCCATTAGCGTTGAAGAAACCCTAACTCATTTGCTTGAATAACTCTCTTATCAGCCATTGGATTTTGCTCAAAGTTTGCACACTTATTCTTCTTGGTCTAGCACACTTTTTGGAAAACTTTGAGGGGTTTTCAGTGCATTATTTTCTTTCTGTAATACATTGAATGTTATATCCATAAGGCTGATATAATTTGTTGTAGACAATTGTTTACAACAACATTTTCTTTTTATGCTAGAATATTGGTTTTTCATCTTGATTTTAGCTAGTCATTAACTAGTGTTTCTCTTGTATCTACTACTTGATATCTAGAATTTATTGAGAAGATTATAGTACCATATTATTGCTGATATATATTGTTAACTATTGCTGCAAAATAGGGACAACAAGATTAACTTGCTGATACAACTAACATACATCATTGCAAAGTGATTTTTTCTGTGTCTCGGGCAGGTATTTCACCATTTACAGGTTACTCAACATACTTGGAAACCCTTGGAACTTACCAAGAATTCATTCCACACATTTAACTCCACTTAGACTTGATGTCTAGGGGCTCCACTTCCATATATATCCATATCTATCTTAATCTCCCTAGGGTCATCGAGATCGCCTCCCAAGAGTGACCTGGTCACCCTTGAAGTATGTGACCTACATCGAGGTGAAATTGGGTGTAGGATTCCCAAGTTGTAGCACTTGATTTTTTGTTTGGGTTGGGATTTTCCCAACCTACAACTTGCGCTATAACATTTTGGCACCGTTGTCTGGGAATATTTTGAATCTTCTGCATACCCTAACGACACTTTGGTAAGTTATCCTAAAGCCTTTCCCTTAGATTTCCTGGTGAATCCACCTAAGTGATTTTCCCTTTCCCTTTTCCTTAATGATATCATCTTGAAACTAATCTGGCAACTCCACCTTCTCATAATCGTTATTTCCCCAAACCTTTTCCCTCTGGGAGGTTCAAACCTTCCAAGGTTTACCAAAGAAAGCCTCCTCTCAAGTCTCCCTTTGTTAAAACCCTTTTCCATAATACCCTTCCCCCCATTCCAATGGCTCTCCCTTGGCAGAGAGACCTCTGCAAACCCATTAACATGAATAATATCCAAGGTTACCCTAACACAATTCCAACATAAGTCAATAAGTGGTTTCTAAAATTTCCGGGAAACAATGTGATAACTGTTGAAGACCACATTTATGTCATGGGCCAAGACATGGACAATGCAGGTATTGATCATGAATATGTGGCCATGAGGTTATATGCTTCATCATCGACTGAAGAAGCTCTTTATTGGTTCAAAGGACTCCCCGATAATCATATCATGTCCTATGATGTTTTTTACAAATTATTCAAGAGCAGATGTTCGAAAAAGGCAAATGGTGGGACACTTCGTACTCAGTTCAATCAAATAAAGAAAAAGGAAAATAAAACTGTAAAGGAATTCATTTATTGATTTGACAGGTTGTACAATCAAATTCCAATAGATTATCATCATATGACATCATCAGTTCATCTCCTTTACATGAATGATTTTGACGGGCAGTTTTGATACATTCTCAAAGATAAAAATCCCACATCATTGGGAGAGGATAAAGAGTTCAATATTGACATTGAAGAGAATCTCCTTGATTCAAAAATAAAACATTTTCAGTACCCTCGTACCAAGACAGAAGCAAGGATGAAGGTTTCCAAAAACATTGTTCCTGATCCAATTTCTCTCCCGACTCGGAAGATAGACCAAATGAATACTCAGTTTGTTTAGGTGCAGAATAATCTTATGAACACTATGACTATAGTGGAAAGAAATCAATCTGCTCCCAGAACTCAATTTTCCAGACAATAGAGAAATGCCACCGGTTGGAAACCAAGACCTCAACAAGAGGCAGATGCCACCGGTTGGAAACCAAGACCTCAACAAGAGGCAGATGCCACCAATTGGAAACCAAGACCTCAACAAGAGGCAAAGGCCCCAGATACTTTGAAACCTATTGGGACAGTTGATGTCTTGCATGCCAATAACCCCACAGGGAAGATGAGTGCCCCCGAAGAGACGCAGATTATCCTGAAGATATAAACTTCATTATTTGCAATTTCGGTGATGAACTGATTACCCAAGACCATATCAATGAAGCCAGAAGAATAAGAGAAAGAGAGGGGAGACTCCAGGCCTTAAATAAATCGATAGATGATCAGAAGAAGGAATTAAGGATGAGGGAAATTCTAACCTATAGAAGAAAAAATGATTCATCCCCTCCATCACAGCCTGACACTCCTCTTCCATCAACATAAAAGGTGGCTCCACCACCCCCACCATCAGTATGTGAGTTGCTTCCTAAGAAAACTCCTACAGATGAAATTCAGTTGAATATAGATGTTGCAAGCATGTTTGGAAAACTGAATATGACGGTCTCGATGATAGAGATGTGTAATATCCCTTCTATGAAAAGGGAAACTTTGAAAATCTTACAAGTGCCATCCAAGAAGGAGGATCCTCCCATCATTTTGAACACTATGTATCTCAATCAGCCAAAGGACAAGAACCCTCCTTTTTATCTTTCATTCGACATGAATGGCCTCCGCTTGAACAATTGCATGGTTGATTTAGGGGCCTCAACAAATTTCATGTCATTGAAGGTGATGAAATAACTTAGTTTGAAGACAACTAGGCCTTATGGCAATGTTTGTGGTATTAATTCAAGAAGAGTCGAGGTCTTGGGGGTGTGTGAAGAAATTGACGTATTTTTGATAGATTTTCCACATATCAGCATCCTCATGGACATATTGGTGATCAATGTTCCAGATACCAGGGGGATTCTCTTGGCAAGGACCTGGTCCTCAGCCCTTGGAGGTTTCCTTAGCATGAACCTTACACATGCATATATTCCCATGGGGATGGCACGTATGATATCTTACATAACAGGGAAAAGAAAGATACACATGTGATGGATCTGAGGGCCCTAATTATGTCAGTGAAGAATTCCATGATATGCCTCCACAAGTTATTGAGTATGATCAATATGAGTTACCATTCATGCAGGATGATTCCATAAAGATGTTTCTCCCATGGACAAATAAGAAAAAGACTATAAAATACCATGGGAAGGAGCTAAGGTGTATTCATATTATGCAAGAAGAAGATGAGAAACATGAATAAATTGTCAAAGAGATAGTCCACACAGAGCCTCCATATGATTATAATACACCTTGCATTTATTTCAATGAAGGGGGTGTTGTGCTCATGTGGGAAAAAAGAAAGGGTGACCCTGGATATGACCAAAAAGACAACAATTCATGGCTTGGCCTTTACGTCATTAGGAAGAAGTCTGACAAGGAAATGTACTATCTAATAGCATTATACTAGAGGAATATGCCACTACCGGTAGATGGATCTCCTCACATCCAGGTCACATGACTCCTTCAGGCCCCATGCCCTAGGTAAGTAGGTAATTCATTTTGATTCTCTGCTTTTGCATATTGATTTCTCATATTAGTTTATATGGATTTCATTTTCATTTTACTCTACTTGCATATTGATTTCATGCTTAGCTTAGAAATTTTTGAAAAAATGCTAAAAAAAAATAATTTCTAGCTTAGTTGGTTTTGATTATGATCATATGAGAACAAGGATGAGTAGGCATCCTTCACTTGACAGTTGGATGTTTTGTTGCAAGCAGAGGTCTACCAGGAGATGCTACAGTTCTCATGCACTCTACGGTGAGCACATGTCCCCAGTTAGGAGCCAGATGTTATCACCATTTTGTGGATAACTAAGGAGATTATGTCTTGAGGCCCTCGGGTTATAGATATGGAGTTTCGATAGACTACATGACCAGTAGTACCCTTTTTCACACTTGGAGACCCCTCTCACCACCACAGATGGTCACATATTTCCAGATGGCATCCACCACATCATTTGGCTTCCGAAAGGCAGTGGGCCTTGCTCCATGAGGTACAAGTCAATATTATGGTTAGCATTATTTCAATATTTAATCCAATTGAGTATGTTGTATCTTACATTTTCTCTAGATTTCATGATATATGCTTGGATATTATACCTTTTCCCTGCTTTACCTTGGTGGTTGACATTGTTCCCTAGTAAGTGGTTTTCCTTGGGGATGGATTTTCTACAAGGAACTCCCTTAATGAGCCATCGTACCATTCCTGACCATACTTACCACTTTCTATCATTATTCCCCTCCATTTCCTTATCTCTTGGGATTTTAGGGTGTATTGACCAAAGAAGGGGTTGCCCATGATTTTATGGGAAGAAGGGGTTGAAGGCACAGAGGGATTGATGTTGGGTAAAAGATAAAAGCCTTATATGAACCTTGTGGATGCTTCACCCATGGATCACCCAAGAAAGTAGTTAAACACTTATCTTTGAGTAAAGGGGACCCACAATATAATAAAGAATGCTTAAAAGGTTAGTTTAAGGATAGGAGGTCTCATCACGAGTCGACCTATCACGTCCATGAATATCTAGTGGTATGACATTGCCATCATCTGGTCATCAAACCAGGGCAATGGCTCTTGGTGACATGGCTGAGAGAAAGGGGGTCTCATCACAATCCAACCTTCTCATTTCCACTAGATTTTTGTGGGTGACATTGTCATTATCTAGTCACCATGCTAGGGCAGTGACCTTCAACCTCTCCTTAAAATTATGAAAGAATAAAAGAATGGAAATTAATGGGCTTGGAAAAAATGCATTATGGATGAAGGTACCACACATCCTCTACAAAGGCACCCATGAATGAGACACTATGACCCCTTGTATGTCATGAGCCCTATGCCCATTGAGTCTTGACCCCAACCACTTCATCCACTTTACATGGATTAGAGAGGGATATCTTGGAAACTCTCCTTGACCTAGGGAAAGACCTACCCAATAGGACACCTCGTCAACCCTCCCATATTAAAGGTTGACAAGTCGCATAGTGTCTTTGAGCAATTGATTGTTTGATATAGTGATCTTTGATGCAATGTTTAGGTGGCTCATTTATTGATTGGATTCACTATCATGATGTTATGACTTCAGATCCTTGGAGGGTGTGCTCATTTGTCTTTGTAGGACCTAGTTGTTGGAAAGATTTTGGGAGAACAAGCCTAGCTTGGGATTTCATGGGGTTGCAAGCCCATAGGTTGGATTCCAAGGGCCCACATGCCAGATAAAAAAGATGAAACTTGAAAGGCCTTGAAGATGATGTGGGCAGTGTATCCTATTTCCCACATGCCAAATGTTTTGCATAGGAGAGGCAAAAACGTCTCCTCTTTTAGCATGATGTCATCTAGGGGTTAGGGATTGGTGGTGATGTAGCCACTCATTGACACATGGAATTTATGAGGAGAAGGAGGTTTTCACCATTAGGAGATTGCCTAGATGCTTTACATGTGGCCTATGGAGGCCTACCCATGCTTATCCAACACCAACGATTTCTTCTAAGTGGTAAAACATCCCCTGAAGGGGAGACATACATGTAAAATTAGGGTTTATTTGTGCAAAAGTGAAACTTTAAATGAATTGTTTGATATTAATTTGTTAAAGGGGGAAAGATTAGAGTTTTTGACCCCTAGCCTTGTGTTTTACCCCTTAACCCATTAATTTATGGACAAGTCACCTTAGTGACATTTTGTATAAATAAGAGATCATAAGATCTCATTTGAACATAGCTCTCCTCTTGTGAGAAGTATTGGTCTGAAATTTTCGCTACACTTGAAGTATTTTTCCTCTTGTGCTATGGAATAATGCTTTTTGGTTGTGATGATGACGATGGTGCGCTATCTCTAGGAGGTCATTCTCTTGCTTTTGTGAAGGTTTACTTTGGCATGTTAATGTTTTTTCTTGAATGGTATGGTCTCTTTACTTTGTTATTATCATTTATTATTCAATATAAGGTTGTTTTTGCCAATTCTAGATAGGGAGTATAAGGATATACACCCCTATCCTAGTTTCCACAATAATTGCTAAGCTTTTAAAGTTATTTTGCAACGGTTTAGTTGAGGAAGTAAGAGGATTTACACCCCTTATCTTCAAACCCTATCTAGGCTACTTGACTTGGGAAGTAAGAATATTTACACCCCCAAGGATTTAGTAACCCTAGATCTTTCGTTTTGACCCCATTAACCCATAACTAAAGGCACCAGTCTTGCATTGGAGAAACAAATTATTGCATTGGGAAATGTGATTTTTGGTCATTTTTACTTCTTGCAAAGTGGATTGCATTCCTTGTGCCTTGGACACCTCACATCCACTAGGGAATCCCCATCAAGGGGATACTTCTTTCTGTTATTATAAAATTTAATCTTCAGTCGTTAGGGCTACAAAAACCCTAACTCATTTGCTTGAATAACTCTCTTATCAACCATTGGATTTCGCTCAAAGTTTGCACACTTATTCTTATTGGTCTAGCGCACTTTTTGGAAACATTTGAGGGGTTTTCAGTGGCTTATTTTATTTATGTAATACATTTAATTTTACATCCATAAGGCTGATATAATTTTCCGCAGATAAGTGTTTGCAACAACCTTATCTTTTAATGCTAGAATATTGGTTTTTCATCTTGAGTTTAGCTAGTCATTAACTAGTCTTTCTCTTGTATCTTCTACTTGATCTCTAGAATTTATTGAGCAAATTATAGTACCATATTATTTCTGATATATATTTTTATCTATTTCAGAAAAATAGGGACAACAAGCTTAACTTGTTGATCCAACTAACATACTTCATTGCAAATGGTTTTTCTTGTGTCTCGGGCAGGTATTTCACCATTTACAAGTTACTCAACATACTTGGAAACCCTTGGACCTTCTCAAGACTTCATTACATACATTTAAATCCACTTAGACTTTACCTCTAGGGGCTCCACTTCCATCTCTATCCATATCCATCTCATTCCCCCTAGGGTCGTCGGGATCGCCTCCCAAGAGTGACCTAGTCACCCTTGAAGTGTGGGACCTGTTAGGAAAATAGGATCGCAGAGCAACAAAATGAAACAAAGGCAGAAATAAAACATAGAAGATACACAATACAATAGAGACACATATATACGTGGTTCACCCAGTGTGGGCTATGTCCAGCAGAGAAATTTCCAGGTCCATCCTTTATTATTATCCAGCAAATGAAGGGATACAACCTACAACACACCCAATGTAATTTCCTCTTCTTTCTCTCACAGTCTCCTCACTCAAAATAAAATATTCACAATAATGCATAGCCACAATCCATTTATGTCATAAAAGAGGGTTTCCTTCTAGTGAAAAAAACCCTAACATAACTTCTATCGTCAGATCTACGACCTTATAATGAACGGTCCGAATTTACAATGAAATTACAATATACATTTACGAGGCAATTTTTCCTTTGGGGGCCTCTCTCCTGAACCCCCATCGGGGAACGATTTCCGTCAAACCCCGTCGAGGGCCCTCTTTCCCCTGGATGTCGCAGGGGGAGTAACTTCCCTTTGCACTCCCCCATGTGGAGGAGTGTACATTCTTCCATGGTGTAAAGTCTTCATGGGGTTTAAACATGGTTGAAAACAAATATCTTTGAATCAGGAAGATAATTAATCTCCACAACCAACATGACCTACATCGAGGTGAAATTGGGTGTAGGATTCCAAAGTTGTAGCACTTACTTTTGTGGTTGGGTCTGGCTTTGCCCAACCTACAAATTGCGATATAACATTTTGGCGTCGTTGTCGGGTAAGATTTTGAATCTTCTTCATACCCTAACGACACTTTGGTAAGATATCCCAAATCTTTTCCCTTATATTTCCTTGTGACTCCACCTAAGGGACATTCCCTTTACCTTTTCCTTGATGAGATCATCTTGAAACTCATCCAGCGACTCAACCTTCCCTGAATCCTTCTTTCCCCAAACATTTTCCCCCTAGGAGGTTCAATCCTTCCAAGGTTTACCATAGAAATCCTCCTATCAAGTCTCTCGTTGCTAAAACCCTTTTTCATAATACCCTTCCTCCTATTCCAATGGCTCTCTCTTGGGAAAGGGACCTATAAAACCCATTAACATGGCCAATATCCAATGTTACCCTAACAAAATTCCACCATAAGTCAACAAGTGGTTGCCAAAGTTCCCAGGAAACAATGTGATAACTATTGAAGACCACATTTATGTCATGGGTTGAGACATGGACAATGTGTGTCTTGATCATGAAGATGTCGCCATGAGGTTATTTGCTTCATCATTGACTGAATAAGACCTTGATTGGTTCAAAGAAGTATCTGATAATCATATCATGTCCTATGATTCTTTTTCCAACTTATTCAAGAGAATATGATCGAAAAAGGCATATGGTGGGACACTTGGGACTCAGTTCAATCAAATAAAGAAAAAGGACAATGAAATAGTAAATAAATTTGTTTCCAAATTTGACAGGTTGTAAAACAAAATTCCCACAGATCATCGTCCTACGGCATCATCAGTTCGTCTCCTTTACATGAATGCTTTTGAAGGGTAGTTTTGATACATTCTCAAAGATAAAAATCCCACATCATTGGAAGAGGCTAAATATTTCAATAATGACATTGAAGAGAATCTCCTTGATTAAAAAATAGAACCTTTTCAATACCCTCGTACCAATACAGAAGCAAGGACGAAGGTTTCCAACAATAATGTTCCTGATCCAATTTCTCTCCTGACTCGAAAGATATACCAAATGAGTACTCAGATTGTTTAGGTGTAGAATCATCTTATCAACTGTATGACTACAATGGAAAGAAATCAATCTGCTCCTAGACCTCAGTTTTCCAGATAGTAGAGAGATGCCACTGGTTGGAAACCAAGACCTCAATAAGAGGCAAAGGCCCTATATACTTTGAAACTTGTTGGGACAATTGATGTATAAGCTTGATGTCTCCCATGCCAAGTACCCCACAGGGAAGATGAGTGGCCCTGACGAGATGAAGATTATCCTGAAGATATAAACTTCATGATTTACATTTTCGATAATGAACAGGTTACCCAAGAACATATCAATGGATCCAGAAGAATAGGAGAAAGAGAGGGTAGACTCTAGGCCTTGAATAAATTGATAGATGATCAGAAGAAGGAATTAAGGAGGTGGGAAATTCTAACCTACAAAAGAAAAAATCTCCTTCATCGCAGTTGGATAATCCTCTTCCATCAGTAGAAAAGGTGTCTCCAACACCTCCAAAGCCATTATGTGAGTTTCTTACTAAGCCAACTCCTACAGATGACATTCAGTTGAATATAGATGTTGCAAGAATGTTTAGAAAACTAAATATGGTGGTCCTGGTGACAGAGATGTGTAAGATCCCTTCTGTGAAAAGGAAAATTTTGAAAATATTACAGGTGTCAACTGAGAAGGAGGATCCTCACATCATTTTGAACACTATGTATCTCGATCGGCCAAAGGACGATAACCCTCCTTTCGATATTTCATTAGGCATGAATGTCCTATGCTTGAACAATTGCATGCTTGATTCAGGGGCCTCAACAAATGTCATGTCATTGAAGATGATGAAACAACTTGGTTTGAATACAACTCGGCCTTATGGAAATTTTTGTGGTATTGATTCAAGAAGAGTCGAGGGCTTAGGGGTGTGTGAAGAAGTTGAGGTATTTTTGATAGATTTTCCACGTATCAGCGTCCTCATGGACATTTTGGTGATCGATGTTTCGGATGCCTAGGGGATGTTCTTATGGATGACCTAGTCCTCATCCCTTGTAGGTTTCCTTATCATGAACCTTACACATGCATATATTCCCATGGGAAATGGCACGTATGAGATCTTACATAACATGGAAAATAAATATACACATTTGATGGATTTTAGGGGCCCCAATTATGTTAGTGATCACTACCATGATATGCCTCCACAATTTATTGAGTATGATCCATCTGAGTTACACTTCATGTAGGAAGAGTCCATAGAGATGTTTCTTCCATGGATAGATAAGAAAAAGATTGCAAAATACCATGGGAAGGAGCTAGGTTCTATTCATATTATGCAAGAAGAAGATGACAAACATGAAGAAATCGTCAAAGAGACAGTCCACGTAGAGCCTCCATATGATGATAATACACCTTGCATCAATTTCAATGAAGGAAGTCTTGTGCTCATGTGGGACAAAAGAAAGGGCAAGACGAGATATGACCAAAAATACAACAATTCATGGATTGGCCCTTACATTATGAGGAAGAAATCTGACAAAGAAAGGTATTATTTGACATCATTAGATGGGAGGAAGATGCCACTAGCAGTAGATGGATCTCCTCACATCCAGGTCATATAACGTCTTCAGGTCCCATGCCCCAGGTAAGTAGGTAATTTATTTTGATTCCCTGCATTTGCATCTTGATTTCTCATATTAGTTTAGATGCATTTCATTTTCATTTTACTCTAGTTGCATATTGATTTCATTCTTAACTTAGAAATTTTTGAAAAAATGTAAAAATTTTCTTTTTCTAGCTTAGTCGGTTTTGATTATGATCATATGAGAACAAGGATTAGTAGGCCATCCTACACTTATCAATTTGATGTTTCCTTGCAGGCACAGGTCTACCAGGAGATGTTATGGTTCTCATGCACTCTATGACGAGCACATGTCCCCAAGTAGGAGTCATATGTCCTCGGACCACATAACATGGTAAATCCCTAATGATTTTTGTAATATGTCTATAATCTAATAATGATATCACTTTATTGATTATCTCTACTCCCATTTGTTTTTACCACTAAACAAATATGGAGGATTTTGGACTAGACTGTTCTAGAAAAGGCACAGGAAACAAATAAGTGATTCATAGTTTCCAAGCCACCCTCACATAGAATGCATCTCCTAGGTCTATGCATGTTCCTTTTTTTACAATTTTCCCATGTCAAAATATCGTTATCTAATGTTAACTAGAGAAAAAAATAGCTTTTAAAGGAAGGCTAGCTTCCATACTACTTTCCACCACCGAACTCTTTCTCTAGTTTGACCTTCTTCCATCATTGATGAATACCCCAATTTCATTGTATACTCACCAGACCTAGGATTTTTAGACCATTTTATCAGGTATTCTTTATCATAAATTTTTATTGCACTTGCAACTAAATATTTTATAAAGAGTTTCCATACCTCAACTTTTTCACCCTATAAATTTATATCCTTTGTCATCTTTCAGCCTTGGGTCCACACATTCCTTCCATCATTTATTGTTGCATTCTCCAAAGAATAAATCCCTTTGAAATGAAGATTATTTAACAAGGCTTCTTAAAGTATAAAATTTCCTTTACACCCAATCCATGGATCTTTCCCTATTCTATTATCACCTTGTTACCTCTTCCAATATTCCAAGCTACACATTTTCTAATAAGAGGGAAATCCCTTACCAAGGATTTCCATACAATAGAACCTCCTTGAGAATACTTCCTATCTTGCATAAACCATTCTTCAAAGAACAACCTTCTCAAATATTTAGACTTTATAACCTTACCCCATAGCCCATCATTGTAGACTAACCTCCAAATACTTTTGGTAGCTGGGACTTGGCTATAAAAATGAATATTTTTTAAGCCCTATCCTCCAAATTCCTTAAGGTTTACCACTTTTTTCCATGTCACTAAAGGAATACCTTCATTCTCCCTCTTACTTTTTTTTACAAGAAATGGTGGATAATTTGTATTAAGCACAATGGTTGTAGCAACAATTGTTACACATTATTTTGGTCATCCCTTGATTGTAGATGATATGTGTACTGCATGCTTCTTTGTTCCTTAAAACTACTGAAGAAATGAAACTTTCTCCCTGAGAAATTGAATCATCTTCCTTTTCTTAAAAACCCTATCAAAGGTGATCGTCACACCCTGCTAAATGCTTGGGGTGTGACAATGCTTGATCACCGCATGTTGCACCAAAATGGGTTGTGGCGTCATCGCAGGATGCTTGTGCTTAGGGTGCGACGATGCTCAAACAAGGGAAAAAGGTGAAATTCTCAAAATTTCTAGAATGGGATCTTCTAGAAGATGAGGTGGTCTCCGATCGATTTGGTTCTTAATCGCTTCTATGATTTAGTGGGATCATCCTAATCTCCTCATCCATCCCTCTTTCACCCTATAAAAAGAGGGATCTCTCATGGGAAAGGCTAGGTTGGCTTATGCATGAAGAATTCTGCTAAAGATTACACTTGAGATAGCTTTGTTAGCTTTCCAAGTCAAGTTGTGAATACTCTTCATTCAAATCACTAGATCAAAGGTGTGTTTGTTGAGGCAAAGGGCCATTGGAAGGGACCTTGCAACATCAAGGCATTGGTTGTATTCTCCACTTTCATTAATATAATGCAACAATACATTCATTCCCTATAAAAGTGTCTTCATTTTTATTGTATAACTCCTTGATCTTATACATAGATTTCATTGGAATATATATATATATATATATGTATATATTGTTGCTCTCTTTCTTTGTTGGTTTGTGTCTCTTAAATAGGTCCAATATCCCACAATTCTAAGGATGGAGCAAGGACGACACTAGCGAGGATCAAACGACATTTAAACGATACATCATTTATCCCTTATCAAACTAATTTATATCACAATGAAATCCAAGGAGAAGCTTGTATTCTGCTCTGTTTTGTTCTAATTTCTTGTTGAAGTTAGGGAGATCAGTTTGTGTCCGCACTTACCGATTTTTCCGATAACAAAATTGGCAACCATACTGGGGAACATCCTCTTTTGGATTTCACTTGTTTATTTATTTATTTTGGCTTACCTACTTTTGGTTGTTTTTCATTCTCTAAGTCATTGGGTGATCCATGTTGACTCTTTGGTCTTGAAAAATCATTTGGAAATCATGTACTATATTCATTTTTCTCTTATTTTCAGTCATCGTCGCACCATGCTTGTGGAAACCAGTGTGACAATGTCACACTATGTATTTATCACTGCTTGCGACGATCCTTGATCATCACATTGTGTTCTTTTGCTGCCTGCGATGATTCCTGTAGAAAAAAAATTGAGTGACAGTCAATTTTTCCTCTTTGCCCAGATTTGTTATCATTTATTGGGATGAATGTTTGGTCTTGTTGAGTGATTTTTCACAACTTGGTTTACATCCTTTAGCTGAATTTGATCGTTTCTCAAGTATTGAGAGTATTTTTCATAAGCTTCATAGTTTTATCTTTCACTTCTTCCTGCAAGGGTATAATCTCAAGGTTTCATCCTTGAGTGCTTGCTAGATAAGTTGTTATTTATCTATTTTTGAGTTTTGTATTGTTGTTGATTTGAAAACAATTTTTGATTGCATTAGATAAACAAGTTTTCTTACTTTTACATTTTTTGTTGCATTATGAGTTAAAGTTTGGGAAATTGTGTTGTGAGTGCATTCCTCTTCTTGGCCAACTTTTTCTTTTTGATTTAGATCTTTGTTTTATTTGAAAAGAAAAGAATTGAAGTTTGTTTTTCTATTCGTAGTGTTTACAAGAAATTTTTGCATTCAAGTATTTGTTTAAAAAGAGAAAATTGGAAAATTTGATAGCTTTGATTGTTTGGCATCAAGATCATTCAAAGATTGAAGAAATTGTGTTTTTCAACTTGTTGTATTTTTGAAAAAGAAAACCTTCTCCCTTATGTAACTAGAGTTCATCGAACGAAAATATTGCATCTCATCTCTCTTTGCATATTGTTGAGTCAAGGTCAAACACTTCATCAACTTCATCTCTGCTTCGTTTTTGAGTTAAGCAACAACCATTAAAATTCAACGTAATTTTAAAATATATCTTGTAACTTTTATTTTTTAGAACTCTTATACACCAACATTAGCTAGGGATAGCGCTTTGGAATAGGTTGTGAGGATTACTCTCCAAAGCATCAAAACACACGATAGTATCTTATGATAGGGAGAGTTAAATCCACTTGCTACATTTTGTCCTGGCAAGCCCTTCTAACACAAGGGTAAATCATGAGGTCGCATTAGGCCCAGCAGTGTTACTCGCCCTGCTTTGTTGGTCTTAGTGTAGAGAGTGGATGTATTATTGGGGGTCACTTGAGAAGAAATTGTAACATCCCCAGCCACCAACAGGTCGGGAAATGCTACCAACACAACCTTAACTTAGCCTTTAAACCTCTGATACCAATTTATAACATCCCCGACCATCAACCCCACTGTCGGGCAACGCTACCACACAAAACATTCTCATGCTTATATATATAACATGCATTAAATAAAATTAACTCATTTAATTAAACAATACATAGTAATCACAGGATTACTGCTAACATACATAAATAATGGAACTAACAGTAATTCATAACTGCAACGAAATACATGATAATATTCCAAGCATCACAGACATGCATTTTAATTGAAATTAAACACATAATGATACTTATCTTTGAAACTGTAGTAACTCCACCAACTACGTGCACACCTTCCATGAACCTCCCAGCCTTAGACCACACTACTCATCACGCTCAACAGTGGGTCACCCCTAAGCTGGGACCAAGCTCCACCTAGGCTTAGCCCCTAAGCTTAGCCCCCCTCTTTCCAACCTTTCAGCTCCCTTTCCCTTACCAACCTTGTGGAAGCTTATTCCCCCATCACTCTTTCTTCGTGGTCGGTCTGCATGTAGCGATGTTTAATCTTTATTAATGTTCTGCATAATTACATATACAAAATCAGGCTCTTGGCCTTAACACTTAGGCTCTCAGACCTAATAAACACATAACCCCACCAGCTTATCAATACTTGGCTCACCAGTCTACAAAACATTATTACAATTCATAATATAACCGGGGCACTATCGGGGGATATTACAATCCCCTCCCCTTATTTTTGCATTGTCCTCAGTGCAACTCTTTACACAACATCAACAAGATTTTCAAAATATTCAAAAAGATGTGGGTAATCTGCCCGCATAGCATCCTCATGCTCCCATGTCGCATACTTAGGATCGTACCAGGTCCACTAGACCTTTACAAGCCCTATGGCACAATTATGGAGTTGCTTACTTTTCCGGTCCAATATGCGTACAGGATGCACTTGCAAGACACCTTCTTGCTCCACCTGAATCACATTCCAATTGATAACATGATTAGCATCAGGTATATATTTCTTAAGCAATGAAATATGAAATACATTATGTACAGTCATGGATGTAGGTAATGAAGGCATATATGCAATTGGCCCAATCCTTTCTAGGATTTCAAATGGCCCACAAAATCTGGCTTCCAACTTGGAGCAGCTTCCTAGCTTCAGGGAACTTCTATTGTCTTTTACTTTTAGGAAAACATGGTCACCCACTTTAAACTCTACGTGGGTTATGTTCTTATCAGCATAACTTTTATGCCTATCTTGGGCATCTTTCAAATTCTACTTAATTTTTAGCATTTGTTCTTCCATTTCCTTGAGCAAATCTGACCCAACTACTGCCCTATCAGTTGGATTATCCTAGCTTACTGAAGTATTGCACTTTTTTCCATAAAGTGATTCAAATGGACTCATCTTCAATGATGCTTGATACCCATTGTTGTAGGTGAATTCTACCAAATGTAGGTAGTCTTCCTATTTTGATGGTTTATCCATCACATACATACTTAGCGTGTCTTCTATTACTCTGTTCACCCTCTCTATCTGTCCATCTGACTCATGATGATAGGTTGTACAGAAGTTCAGATTCGTTCTGAACCCCTTGAACAACCCTTTCCAGAAATTTGAGGTAAATTTCGGGTCTCTGTCAGACACAATTGTCTTGGGAATTTCGTGCAATCGTGCCACTTCCTTCATAAAGATGTCGGCAACATCTGTTGCCTTGTGAGTAGTCTTTAATGGAATAAAATGGGTAGATTTTGTAATCTTGTCCACCACCACCATGATTGAATCATGTTGCTTTCTTGTTCTAGGCAATCCTGTGATGAAATCCATTGTCACCACTTCCCACTTCCACTCAGGAATGGGTAAAGGTTGCAGCAACCCTGTTGGGTGCATGTGCTCAGCTTTAACCTTCTGGAACTCCATACATCTAGTGATGTATTATGTAATCTCTTTCTTCATACCTGGCCAAAAGTAATGTCTCTTAACTGCTTCCATAGTTTTCTGGTACCCAGGGTGTCCAGCATAAGGTACGTTATGCATTTCTTTCAAAATCGCAAGTTTCAAATACTGGACATCATGTATATAAATTATGTTCTTGTATAGTAGTATGTCATCAGCTCCAAGCTTATAATCTTCCACTCCTTGTAGTGTCTTACCTTGTTGTAACTTCGCTACCAATTTCCTGTACTGCAAGTCCATGCTTGCAGCTTCCAAGACTCTGCCCTTTATATCGGTTTGATACATGTTAATGGTTGTAGCATGTAATTCGTGTACTCTCCTGCTGAGTGCATCAACCACTTTATTCTCCTTCCCTTTGATATGATTGATATAAAAATTGTACTCACAGACAAACTCCAACAACCTACTCTGCCTAGCATTCAAGATTGGTTGATCAAACAAGTACCTCAGACTGTTATGGTCTATCCTCAGTTCAAACTTCCTTCCCATTAGGTAATTCCTCCATTTCTTTAGAGCGTGTACTATGGCTATCAACTCCAAATCATGAGATGCATAGTTCCTTTCGTGCTCTTTCAACTTCCTGGATTCATAACAAATTACGAATCCATTTTGAATGAGGACTCCTCCCAATCCTTCTTTGCATGCATATGTACACACTACAAAGTCTTCATTCGGATCTGCAATCCTCAGGATTGGAGCACTGGTTAATAGTTGCTTCAATTGTTGGAAGCTTCTCTCACAATCTTTTGTCCACTGAAATTTCTTCTCCTTCCTTTGCAAGGAAGTGATAGGGTGAGCTATCCTCGAGAAACCTACGATAAACCTTATGTAATAACTAGCTAGACCCATAAAGGATCTGACTTCCATCACTTTCTTTGGAGATGACCATTCTCTGATGGCCTCAATATTTTCAGGATCCACAACTATCCCATCCTTCGAAATAATATGCCCCAAGTAATGGATCTACTCCTGATAAAATGAGCATTTGCTCAACTTGGCATACAATTGGTGTTGTCTTAGCACCCGCAACACCATCCTCAGATGTTTTCCATGCTCTTCCTTCGACTTGGAATACACCAGAATATCATCCAAAAATATTATGACAAACTTGTCCAGAGATTCTCTGAACACGCCATTCATTAGGCACATAAAGATAGCGGGTACATTCGACAACCCAAATGGCACCACTGTGAAATCGTAATGACCATACCTTGTTCTAAAGGTGGTCTTTTTGATGTCTTCGTCCTTTATCCTTACCTGGTGATATCCCGACCTGAGATCTATCTTCGAAAAGATCTTTGCATCCTTCAACTGTTCAAAGAGATCATCAATCCTCGAGAGAGGATACTTGTTCTTTACAGTTACTTTGTTCAATTGTCTGAAATCGATACACAATCTCAGCATCTTGTCCTTCTTCTTCATGAATAGGACCGGGGCACCCCAAGGTGACACGCTTGGGCATATATACCCCTTCCTTAGTAGCTCCTCAAGTTGTAATTGCAGCTCTTTCAGCTCTGGCGTACTCATTCTGTAAGGAGATTTTGACACTGGAGCTACTCCAGGCATCAAGTTTACAAAGAAGTCAATATCTCTCTTCGGGGGTAGTCTAGGTACCTCTTGAAATAAATATTCAAAATCCTTTAGTACCGCATGATCTCCAATACTTGACACCTTATCCTTAGGTGTTTCCTCCACATGGGCTGCAAATAACTGACAGCCTTTCCTGTAGCACTTCTTCAGCTGCATTGTTGAGATTCCTCTGATAGAAACAGCTCTGGGAATTCCTTGGATTGTTTTTTGATTTCCTTTCTCTTCCAGGGAAGTGAATGCCTTTTTACGATAGTCCAAGATGGTGTTGGTCCAACCAGTCCATCCCAATTAGACAGTCATAAGAACCTAAAGGCAAAAAATTCAATTCAACCTTTGTGCTCAGTCCATTCATGTTCACTGGACAAGACTTAACTAACTCAGTGAATTTTCTCTTGGTTCCTATAGCCAGCTACACTAACCAAGACTTTTCATGTTTGTTTCTTGACATTTGCAAACTTTCCACCACTCTAGGATCTATATAACTATGGCTAGCCCCTAAATCAATTAAAATAGTGATGGGATGGTTATTAATCATACCTTCCACTTCAATCATGTGTGATTGATATTCTGGTCGCTTATTGTCCAGGGTTGTGTAGATCCTTGGCATTCTACTTCCCATGTCCTCCACTGTTTCAGCTTGTTGAACATTATGGACAACTCTCACTTTGCCATTTTTGTGGGGACAATCTCTGTACTTGTGGTTCCCCTGATAGCCCCAACACTGAATGGGGGTCTTCCTTGGCCTTTGTTCCCCTATGTCAGCCATTCTCGGCTCTATAAACGATGGATGTCCTTGAGGACTGTTTATGAAAAAGCGGGGTTTGTTTCCCTTCTGCCTCTGCTCTTTCTAGAATTTCTTTTTGTCTTCCCAAACCTTCTGGAAGGTAGGCTTCTCTCTTTGTTGTTCATATAAGCATTTCACTCTTCTTATATCTTTTCCATAGTCTTAGGGTCATCATACTGAATCTTGTCCCCAATGGAAGGTGGTAGTCCACTCAGATACCTTTGAATCTTGACAGTCTCATCTTTGATGAATGGGACATACTTCAGCAATTCCAAAAATCTTCGTTCGTATTCATCAGTGGTCATGTTGCCCAGTTTGAGTTAAAAGAACTCTTTCATCTTTCTGTCATAGTATCTTTTAGTCAAGTATTTCTTCTCGAAATACCTCTTGAATTCTTTCCAAGTGATATCTTTCTCTCTAATGTGTTGCACCTGCACAAGTTGATCCCATCACATGGATAATTTTCCTTTCAGTTGATACATCGCAATTATTCCTGCTGCATGAGAGGAATAATTCTGCAGTTGGAAATATTTCCTCATGCCAACCAACCATGTTTCAACATCTTCCTCCTTATGTTCTCCATCAAATGTAGGAGGCTTAATATTGTTCATTTCACCCTTCATTTCATCCACTCCAGATCTCTTGTGCTTTCTAGTAGGATATGGGCTTGAACTACTATGTGCCTCCTCTGGGAGCGACCTTGGGAGTGATGATGGTGTTTACCAACACTCCTTGATCTTATTTCCTTAGAAGTCTGGTGACTCCCTATTTTGCTTGAGTCTCTCTCCTTGTCCAACTTCTTTTCTATTCTCTTCAGACTCTTCATCAACTTTAAGTTGAATTCTCCATGTTGTTCCTTAGTTTTCATGAGCTTTCTGCTATCTGCTCGGTGAGTTTGGGCATCTTTCTGCAATCTTTCAATGATTTTCATCATATGCCTTTCCTTATCTATCTCTTCTCCATTCCCATTGGAGTTCAACCCTTCAAATCCCAAATGAACATCCATTTGTTTAGCTTTGTTCTTTGAACTAGAAGCATTTTGTGTCTCTTCCATTTATTTGCACTCAGTGGCAACTCTATTCGGTTCTAGCACTTGTTAAACTTCCGCAAACACAATATGCAAACAACCAAAATTTTCAGTATTGATCGGAAAAGCCACAGTGTAGTCATTAGATTGTCGACGTTTCGGATCCAGATCAGGATCCATATGGATCCAGACAACCAAAATTTGTCAGGCCATTATTCCTTAACAAATCCCGTAGCATTCCTAAACAAATATGATTCAAGAAAACATTCAGTTTTCATTCTCTATGATTCTTGTTCAATCAAGAATCCTCGCAAATTGCTTCTTTCGGAGCTTTGCTCTGTTAAGTTTTCGGGCACTAGTCCCTTTTCTCTTAGTCCCCAACCCACTTGATTGCGGGCCGTGACCACTCTCCTAACAAAAAGGGTGCTTCACGACTTCACGTTTCGGGTATTCAGTTGTGGTCCAAACCCGATACTCTCGATTCCTGATTTTCTGAATCGCAAATCTCCTAGGTGCTAGCTCCTCCCACTATGCCCCTTTGAATGTAATGTTGGGCTATGACCTGGGCCCCAACTTTCGAGCACTTCAGAACTTAGTGCTTCTGGAGGTTTCAAAATACTACATAACAACTTCCCGAGTTCTGAACTAATGAACTCGCGATGTAGGGAAGATCAACCATCCACGTCTACTCAGCATCCAATGGCTGACACTCGCTATGGAACTTCAAGCATCAGAGTTCTGAGACTTCAGAACTTTGGAGCTCGGGACTTCGGGACTTCATAACTTCGAGACTTAGGGACTTCGGAACTTTGGGTTCCAGAATCTTTCATGCTTTCTTTCTTTCCATCTCGCAACTCCTGAACTTTTGTGCTTCTCTACCCTCCGGGCCCAGATAGTACATATGTCACCAACTAAGACGATGGCACGTGGCACGCCTAGGAAGGTCCACATCACCCCAGGCAACGTCATCTGGCCCCACCACGTCTACTCTTTCACCTCAGAACTTTGGACTTCGGGAGTTTTTGTAATGGAACATCCCACTTCTCCCAACAGCCGAACTCCCAAAATTACAATCTTCTCTTTTGCTTGATCCAACGGTCAAGCTCTTTTCCCCAGATCTACAGTGTACATCTCCCTCGAGACTTTGGAGTTTTGAGTTTCATAAGTTTGTGCATCAGCGCACCCCGCTTCTCTCGATTGTCGAACTCCAAAAGGCTTCCAGGATAACCTTCCTACACCTTCTCTGGATCTGACGGTCATAAAGGACTCTCCTTTTTCCCAAACAGATCCTATGGCTCCAACACCCCAAGTGTTGAGCTTTCTCTCTCTCTGTTGTCAAATACCATGACGGTTGTGGTTTTACTCTACGCTACTCATCATGAGCTTCGTAACATGACCAAGTAACCCCTTGGCACTCTGAAACATTCTAAGTTTCGAAATTGGTTCCATTTGAACTCCATTTCCACTCGGAACCTTGGGTCCAAAGACCACTTATCCGTTCCATCCAGGCTTAGTGTTTAAACCTTTGGCCTTGATACCAATTTGTAACATCCACAGCCACCAACATACCAGGCAATGCTACCAACACAACCTTAACTTAGCCTTTAAATATCTGATACCAATTTGTAACATCCTTGGCCATCAACCCCACTATCTGGCAATGCTACCACATGGAACATCATCATACTTATATATATATATATATATATATATATATATATATAACATGCATTAAATCAAATTAACACATTTAACTAAACAATACAGAGTAATCACATGATTACTTCTAACATACATAAATAATGGAATTAACAGTAATTTATTACTACAACGAAATACACGATAATATTGCAAGCATCACAGACATGCATTTTAATTGAAATTAAATACATAATGATACTTATCCTTGAAACTGTAGTAACTCCACCAACTACGTGTAGACCTTCCACGAACCTACCAGCCTTAGACCACGTTGCTCATCATGCTTAGCAATGGGTCACCCCCAAGCTGGGTCCAAGCTCCACCCAGGGCAAGGGAATCCTAGACTAGGTTGAGGTTACAAGAAAACTGCATAGAGCAACTGAAAGGATTCTCTCCAAGATCCTTCTTATGCCCACTACTCACGGACTCTCATTCCCACATTCTTGTTCCACTCAGGAGTATACACCTTTACCAGCACAGTCCATCGGTGCTTCACCTCCCTCTTTGGGTCTTGGCAACAGGCTGGATCATGAATTCTCAAAGCTCTGTAGTTGGTGTTGGACTCTCTCTAGGAGAAAACCACTTCCTAGCAGACTCTCTCACCTAGAGAGAGCTTCTCACGGGCCTGACAACCTGCCTCTTCAACCACGGGCCTGACAACCCGCCTCTTCAACCAGTTTTAGCCCAATTCCCGCAAGGTGAGTATAACAACAACACAATTCCACTCAAGAAAAACAGAAGGCAGCAACCCAAAGACAATTCAGGTACGGACTCGGCTCTGCAAGGGAAAATAGGATGGCTCACAGGATACATAGGTGACATGGCTCAATCCATGGGTTTGTGACACGACTCAATCAATGGGTTTGTGACATGGCTCAATCAATGTAGAGGTTGAACACAGACCCAAGCGGTTCAAACGACTAATACATCGGCTTCTTAGGAAAACATTACGGTTTTTCGGTTTTAGAGTTGCGTGACCAGGAATTAATGTAGAGATCAGATGCAGAGGTGACATGGTTCAGATAGCCCGTGGAAGAATGGAGGATGAATCCCCATCATAGCTCAATTCTTGGGTTAAATTGCATGTGTCTAGGCCGACACATGTCGCCCATGATGCTGCATGCAATCCATCAAGTACACGTTCCCTTTTTTCACACGTTGGAGTTACACGCATTGTCTCTCCCAGAACTAAGGATAAAAAACATGCCATTCACACCACTTTGGAATAATAATAAATTATTATTCCCAAGGACTTAAGCCCTTAAGGTTAGCCCCCCTCTTTCCAATCTTTCATCCCCCTTTCCCTTACCCACCTTGTGGAAGCTTAGTCCCCCATCACTCTTTCTTCATGGTTAGTTTGCACGTAGCGATGTTTAATCTTTATTAATGTTATGCATAATTACAAATACCAAATCAGGCTCCTCGCCTCAACACTTGGGCTCTCCGGCCTAATAAACACATAATCCCACCACCTTATCCATACTCAGCTCACCAGCCTACAAAACATGATTACAATTCATAATATAATTGGGGCACTACCGGGGGATATTACAAAAATCATGTGTGGACCTTATCAAGGCGATTTCGGGCTTAGATACCCTACCCTTGCACGTGTAGCGGATTTTCAACTACTTCCCCAAGCATCATTGTCGTAATTGGTAACCTTAGTAGCCTATCTCTTTAAGGTCTTCACACGAGGTGACTATGGAGGGGCAAGTCTTCACGGTACCTAGAATCGACGTTAGACAAACTCACTCGGGATCCTTGGAGGGTATACCCATGATTATGTGTGGGAGCTTGCACTGGGGTGTAAGTCTTTTAAGCAGGTCATCAACGTAAATTTTCCACTCGCTTTACCCCAGCCCCTTCTTGTCTTGATCTCGCGACGTTGGATTTCATCACCAACTAGTGATTTCGAAATAAGAAGGTTTGTTTGTCTGCTTGATATCTAGATTTTGTTAGTGAAGTGTTGTTTGTTTCTCTAGTTGACCATAGATCTCTTTTATTATTTTTTGGGTGTGGCCAACATTAGCCCTCGCCGTTCACGTAGGATGCAGGGGTTTCCTCCAGAAGAACCGAAAGAATATGCCCCCTTGCTTCCTAATTCACTAGAGGGTCCTTCTCCTGAAGGAGTAGTCAATAATGATGTGTCCTCTAAGATCGGTAGTTCTACTCCATTGATTGAATCATCACTCCCTATAAATCTGTTATTGAATGTTTTACAAGACCCAATTTTGCTCCAAATAAACTCTTTGGGAGATGTCATTGTTGAAGACTATACTAGATACCTACTGGACCTTTTGTAGAGTCTGGTGTGGATGATCCACCATTTCAAAGTGAATCATTTAGAACCTCAGTTCATACTTCTAGAATTTTTAATCCTAGTCCAATCCACGTCCATTCTTTTTGGAGGACCTCCTCGGGACACGATATTTTTGATAAACTGGGAATGAGTCCAAATCAACCTATGTCATCACATACACCTGTTACTTCTACTTCTTATATAGTACCTTTAGATAATTTAATTGGCGCGACAATTAATGTTGTTACGGTTTCAGACCCATTGTTGGTAGGTACTCACACAATCCTTCCTCTCCAGGTCACTGGCTCTACCTCAATTCCATGAGTTACATTTTTTTCTGTCGAAAGTACGGTAGTAACTCAAGCTCCTATTGGAATGTCACTTCTTCTTATATCAAATCCCTCACTTCCACCTGGGTATAACGCTCTTAATAGTTCTATTACTAATCCTACCCAGGGTCCATCCGGAGGACCTAATCTTTTTGTTCCACCTGGGTATAATGCTGCTAGCGGTTTTGTTCTCACACATACCCAGGTTCTATCTGAAGGGCCTAGCATTCCTCCACCACCTGGAGGATCTAATCGTCCTGGCCCAAGTAGCTCCAATCAACTTGGAGGCACAAGTCATTCTGTCACTTCTTGTTTTCAACTTTATGGTGGAGGTCAACGTCAAGTTGGGGGTCATAACCCAGTTTACGGGTAGTATACACCTGGATTACAAACTCAACCTTAGAATTTTCCTTTCCAAGGAAATCCTATCCAGGCTCCATAAATCCTACTTGGGGTCAAGATTTTCAATCTAATGCTCCTTTCCAAGGTGACATACTGAATTAACCAACAGATGTTGGCTACTTGACTCAAAACCCTCCACCACCGAATTTGGCAGGACCCTCTAACTATTTACAAACTGCTTATGGTCCTATTGGTATACCTACGTGATTACCTCCTCAAAATTACCAGTTTCCTAAAGTAAACAGACAGTTGTTGTTTCCATCTTACATTCTCCTTATTGTCCAGTTATACCTGCCAAATTACCATCATACATTCCTAATTTTGATGGTCGATCAGTAGAAGACCTAAAAAATCACGTCATGACATTTCATCTTTGGTGTTCATCCAACTCCTTTATGGATGACTCCATCCGATTACGTCTTTTCCAACGCACTCTTATGGGTTCAACAGCCAAATGGTATATCGAATTTCCACGAGGATTCTTCAATGATTTCAACGCCTTAGTTATCGCTTTCTTGACACATTAACAATTATCGATACAATATGAGTTAGGAACCAAAGTTTTGAGTTCATTTAAACAATCCTCTTCCACTCACATTTTAGATCATATTCGGGAGTGGAGGAGGAGACGATGATTAATTTAAGTTCCCCTTCCTGATCAATTATTGGCTAAGTGGTTTACCAAATCACTCATCAGTCCTATAGCCCGTGATTTTTCAATGGGCGGTGTCGTCACTAAAGAGCAGGAGATTACCGATTAGTCTTGCTCAATACTTGGATCTCATTTATTCTCAAACATGAACATTATATGACTTGATCCCCGATGCTCCTCGTCCGTCTACAAATCCAACCCCATTGCATCAAGCAGCTTCTCATGTTGTTGATGGTGTGATTGGCACTTTTCATGTGAAGGCTTAGTCCAAACAAGACAATCATTCCAATCCCAACTCTACTACTGCTAATGTACAAAATGTTACTCCTCCAACTCCTTCTCCTAATAAAACCTCTAAGGTCAATACGGTTCAGTCTACGCCTACCGGTAAATATCAAAATAAAAAGAAAGGGAAATGTAAGAATAAAGAGGATAAAACTAATAATCAACAATTTGATAAACTCAAAACTCATCCTACTAATTATAAAGAAAAGTGAAAACCTCGTTATCCTTGTCTTATCTGTGGTGAGGACCATTATACGAAAGATTGTCCAAGACATGCAGAGGTTACTAAGTTCCTACAAGGAACTGGGACGCATCCTACACCTGTCATTTTGTCACAACCTTTTCCTTCTCAAAAGTAGTCCCAATTGGTTATTCATGACCAACCTTCTCCCTCTACCACCTCTTATGTACTTATGTGTACTGGTGACTCCAAGAAAAACGAAGTTGCAATCACTACTTGAAACAAAGATTATTCTCCTTCTCCATTGGGTCAACCTCCTCCATTGGCTCAACCTCCCAATGGTCTTCTTCATATTGAACAACCTAGTCCAGATATAGTTATACATCCACCAACTAAGGGCGTCATTCATAAGTCATCATTTAACCCACATGCACGTGCAACTCAATGCTACAACATTGTAGAAGATATTGCACATGCACCTTCTGCGATGTCAACTCTAGAAGTCCTTCAAAGTTGTCCTTCTCAATGGAAGGCCATGTTAAAGGTTATTGTTGGAATCAATCCTACCGATAAAAATTTGATAATATTTGACTTGGAAGATCACATTCCAAGACTCCCTCATCAATTAGCTTTTCAAATACAAGTAATTGTAGAAAATAAGAATATTTGTCGAACAGTTGTTGATGAGGGAGCTTCAACTTGCATCATCTTCGTCACTTGTTGGAAATCCATTAGCTCTCCTGCCCTTATTGAGTCACACAATAATTTAAAAGCTTTTAATGGTATAGGGTTTAAACCTTATGGTATTCTTCCTGTGTTATCTATTGCATTAGAAGGAAAATCGGTTACTGTTGAGGTTGAGGTGTTTGATGCACCTCTCAATTACAACCTCTTACTTGGACGTAGTTGGATTGATGTTATGAGAGCAGTTGTGTCTACTCTTTTCCATGTGATATGTTTCCCTCACCAAGGTACAGTAGATCAACTCACCTTTTTTAGTTTTGATTCACGCACTAGTAATGTTCCCTTCATAGCGAAAACACCTCCTAGTTATGAGAATGTCGGGGTGGGTCTTTTAAAAGATTCCTCGTTAATGGGCATTTTCTCCATCCCACCACCCGATGTTCCTCCTCCTCTTGTCGCTTCTATTAACATGATTTCAATCACTGTTAGAAAAATCCATGAGTCACGTGACCCTTGGATAGCCCCTATATTGGAAGACTATCTTCGTTATGGTGACCAAATGCCTTTAAGTACGATGGAATTGGCCTATCAAGCTATTCAATCAACAACTCCTTTTCCTCATTCTCTCTTAGATATGTCTCCTGATCTGTTTCAAATGGTATTCCATACTGATGAAATGATCATGACAGTTATTTCCATGGAAGACACCCCATGGGATGATGGGCATCATCATTATATCCTCTTCCTAGAACCCGAGACTATCGAGAGTTACCAACAGATTTCAAATCTGTCTACCATCGTTACTGTTCCCCCAATTTCTGAACCAACACATGATGTTTTGTATGAAGGGAACTTGGGAAATATTTCACCTACTATCCCTCTAGATATTTTTATTAAGCCTGGCATTGTGGATAATGTTCATATAGGTGCCTCATGTTCTCCTGATGAGATCCAAACTTACAAGGCCCTTTTCCAAGAATTTTGTGAAGTTTTTGCATGGAGTTACGAAGAAATGCCTGGAATTGATCCATATATTTTTGTACATGAAATTAAGACATACCCTAACACTAAAACCCTTCGACAACGACTTCGCCCAGTTCATCCACGAAAAGCTGTTACGATCGAACTCCAAGTTGAAAAACTTCTCAAAGTTGGTTTTGTCTACCCTATAGCTTTGACTGATTGGGTGTCCAATCTTGTTCTAGTTATGAAGAAACAAGGAACGATCTATGTTTGTGTTGATTATTGGGATATTAACAAGGCTTGTCCTAAATATAATTATCCAACCCCTTTTTTCGACCAAATCATTGACGATTGTGTCGGGAGTGAAATATTCTCTCTGATGGATGGATTCTCTGGCTATAATCAAATCAATATTTTACCCACGGATCAACATAAGACCACTTTTATTTTCCCTTGGGGTATCTTCGCATATAGTAAACTCCCTTTCAGTCTCAAGAATGTTGGTGTGAATTTTCAACACACTATATCTTATGCTTTTCATGATATTAAGCATAGTGTACAACCTTACCTATATGACTTACCTACGCATTCCATGCGTCGTTAAGATCACTCGGCACACTTACGAGCCATTTTTCTACAATGTCGATATTACTGCATACGATTGAATCCACATAAATGTGTTTTTTGTGTGGAGTCTGGACGACTTCTCGGCTTTATTGTTTCTATGCATGGGATCAGGGTGGATCATTTGAAGGTTGAAGCTATTATAAATTTGCGTCCCCCTTCTACATTACGCCAAATCCAAAGTTTGCAAGGGAAGGAAAACTTTCTACGATGATTCATTCCCAATTATGTCGAACTAAGGAAAGGTTTCACTCGAATCCTTAAGAAGGGTCATGATTTTGTATGGGACGACACTACCAACAAATCCTTTGAAGCTTTGAAACTTGCATTAACTCATACGCCACTCTTATTTACCCCTGATTATAGTCGAGATTATTTATTATACTTGGTTGCTTCGGATTCTACCATAGTCATGGTTCTAGTCCAAGAGGATGATTCGCACGATGAACATGTTATTTACTATTTGAGTCAGAGTCTTACAACCACCGAAATCAAATACATACATGTGGATAAATTGGCCTTGGCGGCTGTTCAAGTTGTTCAACGTTTTCATCACTATATCTTATTGCACAAAACCACAATTATTTTTTATTGCAATCCTATGCAACATATCCTTACACGAAAATTGTTGGGGGGGAAATACTCCAAATGGATAGTGATTCTCCAGGAGTTTGATTTGGAATTTGAGCGAGCCAAGTCAAAGAAATCTTTGGTATTTGCTAAGTTGATATGTGACCTTCCCTTCACTGAGACAGAAATTGTGGCAGAAGATTCTTTTCCTGATGAGTCTCTCTTTCTGATCAATTCAGACGATATTTGGTATGGAGATATTATCATTTATCTCCAAACCCAAACTTTCCAGCCTGATCTTTCTCATGTAGATCATTGTCGTATTAGGTATCAAGCCCGTCAATATATTATCCTTGGTGATACTCTTTACAGTCATGGTATTGATTTCGTATTTTGATGATGTCTAACCTATGATGAAGTCGAGAAAGATTTAAATGACTGTTATTCTGGAGCATAACGTAGTCATATGTCTCGGTATGCCACTGCCCAAAAGATCCTCTGAGCTAGTTATTTATGGACTTCATTGTTTACAGATTGCATTATTGTAGTTCAGAAATGCCACGCTTGTCAAACATATAACAATAAGATTTGATCACACCCTACTCCTCTTTATCATGTAGTTTCCGTTGGTCCATTCGCTAAATAGGGCATTGACTTCATGACATGTAACCCTCACTCAGTCGGGGGGCATGGATACATTATTGTAGCTATGGATTATTTCACTAAATGGGCCGAGGCAATGTCCCTCATGCCATCGCCACTGACCATGGCAGCCATTTTTTCAATTTTATGATGTCTGAGCTTACAGATAAGTTAGGTTTACGGCATGAAAACTCAACCCCTTATTATCCACGGGCCAATGGCCAAGTTGAAGCAATCAACAAGGTTTTAACCCCTATGCTTCGACAGATGGTAGAGATTCACGAGTCAAGCTAGCACACAATGTTTTTTTCAGTATTATGGGCCTATCGGACATCCGTTAATCTACCACCAGGTTCACGCCTTTCCAGTTAGTGTATGGTATTGAAGCCATTTTTCTGATTGAATGTGAAATCTCGTCTCTGAAACTAGTTGTCAAACTTCTCCCCAACACCACAGTCAAAGAAGAATGTCTCTTGTATTTAATGCAATTACATGAGACTTGTCATAATGTTGCATTAGTCATAGAAACTCAGAATAAACTTGTCAAAGCTCAATACGACAAACATGTTAAATCACATATTTTTTCTGAAGGAGATTTAGTTCTCCTTTTTGAACAAGATCATGACTTATTGGGGGCAGGTAAATTTGAAGCCATGTGGCGTGGCCCTTATATCATTAAAAAAGTGTTGGAGAAAGGGGCTTACAAGCTGGTGGATTATGATGGAATCCCTTTGGGTGAACCCAGAAATGGGCTTTACCTAAAGAAGTACTATGCTTGAGATGTTTTTCATGAGTGCTTTGTATTTTATTGTATTATACTCTGGTGTGCTTTTTGTCGTTTCTTTTTTGCCTTCAGGTTGCTTACCTTACCCCATGCTTGGTTTCCAGATGTTGGCATTCTCGCTACCTATATTGGCTTTGTTGATGGTGCTAGTCATAGTACTCAAAATCTAACGTCTGTTGCATGGGCAATCTATACCCCTACGGACGAGTTGGTCAGTCTACACGGTATTTTCTTGGGTTGTGCAACTAATAATATTACGGAATATAGTGTGGTTATTGAGTTATTAACTGAAACCATTTCACTTGGCATCTATCATCTAATTGTAGCACTCGATTCTCAACTTATGGTGCTGCAATTGAGCAATGTTTATTCCATCTGAAGTCCTACATTGTTATGGGTATACTTGAGAATTCAACTCTTGGAAAGACATTTTGATTACATTAAATATCAACACATTCCTAGATATCTAAACACATTAACAGATGCATTAGCCAATTATGTTTTAGATAGACATTTGTGCCATTTATAAATCCAAACACGCACATATAAAGACAAGTAAGACGGTAGAATTTTTATATTATAACGTCAAAAGTTACAAAAAGTGTATGTCCTAAGAACAAAATGGTGAAGCACATGGCTTCATATACATATGCATCAAGGATGTTGCTCATTATAACAAATGATTTCCCATTCTACATGATGGATCAGTCGACCAATGGATGTTGACATGCCAATAATATGGCATTGGTAGTGTCAAGGTAACTCGTCCATAGTGATGTCAGGGATGTTCATGGTCAATCCCTCAAGGTTGTGTTTGATCTCTTTGAGATCCTCAGTTGCTACCCATCAACCTACCACTACCCCTATCTCTCCACGTCTCTGGATAGGAGATGATCCTGGAGGCCTGAAAGGCGCCACATCTGTATTGTTTAGAGTACTTGATTAGTCTCGGATACGTAACAAGAAATTTCATAATTAAAATACCAAAAACAACATATAATGAAAAAAAATCATTTTTACGTATCTCTCCCCACCGAAAACCCTCAGGTAATGCCAAGTCGAGATCTCCACGGAATTCATTCCTGGCATATGCATATTCCTCAATCATGACAAGTTGATCCCTCATCCACTAGAATAAAGCAGGACCATATGTAACGATTGGCACGCTACCATGACGTTCAATCAAGTCTACCCATCTCTTCATCCAAGGATCCCGTGGAGCGGGTATTCCCCATTCCACATGTTTTAGACGCAAAACGAGGACCCTCTCTAGGAAAAAGGATACCAAAATTGATCCATATCCAAACTGCTTCAGCTGACCACTCCTAGAATTTATTAATTGTTTCTTCATATTTTTTAGGAGGCCCTCGCACCAGTTGAAAACTCGGGGCTCCATACACATGATAACATACTGAAAAATGGCTTTGTAAGGCCATGTGAGGAGCTGCACTCCCTGCCATATGAGTAATAGTATAGAGAATAGTCCTCAAAGGAATGTCTTGAACATCCTTTATGGAAACTTTGCCACTATGTTTCTCTGTACCAGCTACGCAGTGATGTGCTACATAATAATCCATGGGTTCACCACCTCTTTTGCTTCCTGATAGTGACACTCGAGAGCCACAGTGAGATAACCCAGTCAAGAAATATATTTCATCGATCTCTAGAGTGAGTGCATGTACCTTGACATGAAATGCTTGCTCATTAACGTCCCGCATGCAGACTAAGTGTTCCAATACCATCAATTGGGCCCTCATGCCCTGCACTTTGAAAAACTTTAGCAAGACGCACTCCCGGAGTGCCATGACAGTGCCCAGATCATTTCCGAAAAAGTAGTCTTCATCCTCATGCTCTTGTTCCCTCCACTCAAGCATGACGACCAATGAAAATATTCCAAACAACAATTAAAGATGATTTAGTTCATCAAAAATTCAAAATTGGGAGTTTTCTCAGCTTTCTCTCTCTTTTTAGTTTTTGAGTTCTGGTCGTCACAGGGGTCAAATTTACCACAGTGTAGCATTGTCGCACCCTAGCTATAGAACACCTACAACGATATAGGCTCATCGCAATTCACGATAGGGAAGGTCTGTGACGATCTGGAGGCGCAATATCCCTTGGAAAATTACCCATAAACTCAAAATTTAACCATTAAAATTGAAAAAAATTACCATAGAAAGAGAGAGGGGAGGAAGACCACCTACCTCACGGAAACGGCTCAAGAAATCATCCACGGAGTGCTCCAGAATCGTCACTTGAAGATCGTAGGAAAAAGAGGGTTTTTGGCACTAGTTTGGTGAAAATGCAAATGAAATGGTAAAATGAACTAGTTTTGACCTATTTAATTTACTTTTACCATTTTAATTTAAAATTAAATTATTTTTTAAATATTTTCACCTATGTCACAAACCTAATGAACTTTTCAAAGTGTCAATATTGCAGGTTAGAGATCTGACAACCAGACTTTTGATATGGATCACTCCTTTTTGGTTGTTTTTGCCTGTTTTTATGATGTATATATACTTTTAGAGTTTTTCAAGAAAAACTCCGAGCATGGTCTTTATTCTTTCTCACGCTCGTGAAACTATGAGAATGTAATCGAGTAAAATTTTATCATTTTTTTCAGACTCGTAATGAAAATACAAAAAACAAACCCCCTAAAGTCCTCTTTAAGCTCTCCTCAAACTCCTTAAACATGGAAATATAGCTGAGCGACCTTGTTCTTTTCACGCTCATAAAAGTATTTGAAGAAAACGTATGATGAGTAGTAGATTATCTCTTTTTCAGTCTCATCAGACTAATTTACGAAAAAGGACATTGTGGAGTTTTATTTAAGTGTTTTTCAGACTCTCTAAACATGAAAAACCCCTGAATTTTCTTTCTTTGGAATCATAAAATAAGCATCGAAAGTCCCATATGGGACCGAACCACTCCTTCCTAGGTTTCATTAAAAATACTCTGAGGGACTTATCAGAAGGATGAGCTTACATTACAAGCATATGTTATCCTCCTCAAGATTGCATAAAAATAAAGAGGTACTCGCCAGAAATGGTGGCGGAAAATTGGGAAATGAATGTATTTTTGTATCTGTGTTAGTGGCAGTAAGTCGCTCTTGAACATGACACCCCTCTTCATTATTGTATCTGGGTTGGGAAATCCATTTGTCTCTCGTTTGATCATCCACAAGTATGTATATTGGGTCCTCCTTGAGTCAATGTTGCCAAGACATTTGTCGTGTCGTTCATATGTTCAAGAGAAGTTCAACCCATACATGACTTCTATCGAGTCAGCCATCTGCAGTCAAACTTTACCATGTCGGCCTTCCCTGAGTCAGTTCTAAATCACATGATATTTTGATCTACTTAAAATCTGTTACATATTTTGTGTCATTGATGGGGGATACATTAAGGCCCTCCTGTGATGATTCTTTTCATGTTGACTTCAACACATTATCCGGGAATTAGACTTAGAAATCATTTAGTACCTTGGAACTTGCATGCCTCAATGGAAAGTTTCCTCGTTTTCGACAGTGGGTTCACATCAATGGCCCTTGATTGGAAAATTCCATTGAATGTTCGAATTCAACTCATTAATTCGCATTCGATGGATTGTACTAGATTACCTTGGGGATCATTGACATCAATGGTGATTTCCCTCGCACTTGTTAATGGTATTCATCAATGACCGGTAATCAAGTGGTTTATACCATGTTTGACTTCGACACCTTTAATCACATGGATAGATTCGTACTTCGGGACGATTGAGATGAATACCCTGGATATTTCCATATCGGTCCAGGTTGCAATGGAGTATTCATAAGTCTGTACTAACACATAGATCCACCATGTATTTGTCATGGCTATGTCCAAATTTGAGTCGTTATAGCATATATCCACAGTGTATTTCTCGTGGCTATGTTGAATCATGATGACATGGATCCACAGTGTATAATTGGTGGCCATGACTCACTTGACACTTATACTTGGAGTCACTTGTAGTCTGAGTATGGGAATGTCTACCTCAGTAAATGGTATATTATTATGCAGATGCTTGATTGCTTGTAGGTTTCCAACCGATGTGCTCCTTGTTCTCGACACAAACATTCTACAAAGTATTTTAGTTGTCACATGCTCCAACTTCATACTTTGGGGGGAATTATGTTACACATTATTTTGGTCACCCCTTGATCATCGATGATATGTGTACCGCTTAATTCTACGTTCCCTGAAACTACTGAACAAATGAAACTTTCTCCCTGATAAATTGAATCATCTTTCTTTTCTTAAAAACCCTATCAAAGGAGATTGTCACACCCTGCTAAATGCTTCGGGTGCGATGATGCTTGATCGACACATGCTACATCAAAATGGGTTGTATCGTCGTCGTGGGTTACTTGTGCTTAGGGTGTGACGATTCTCAAACAAGGGAAAAGGGTGAAATTCTCGAAAGTTCTAGAATGGGATCGTCTAGAAGATGAGGTGGCCTCAGATCGGTTTGGATCTTACCCGCTTCTATGATTTAGTGGGATCATCCTAATCTCCTCATCCAATCCTCTTTCACCCTATAAAAAGAGGGATCTCTCATGGGAAAGGCTAGGTTGGATTATGCATGAAGAATTATGTTAAAGATTGCACTTGAGATAGCTTTGCTTTAGCTTTCCAAGTCAAGTTGTGAATACTCTTCATTAAAAGAACTAGAGAAAAGGTGTGTGTGTTGAGGCAAAGGGCCATTGGAAGGGACCTTGCAACATCAAGGCATAGGTTGTATTCGCCAATTTCATTAATATAATGTAGCAATACATTCCTTCCCTATAAAATTGTCTTCATTTTTATTGTATAACTCCCTGATATTATACATAGATTTCATTGGAATATATATATCGTTGTTCTCTTTCTTTGTTCGTTTGTGTCTCTTAAATAGGTCCAACATCCCACAAGTCTAAGGATGGAGCAAGGGTGAAACTAGTGAGGATCAAACAATGTTTAAACGGTATGTCATTTATCACTTATCGAACTAGTTTATATCACAATGAAATCTAAGGAGAAGCTTGTATTCTACTCTGTTTGGTTCTAATTTCTTGTTGAAGTTAGGGAGATCAGTTTGTGTCCGCACTTACCAATTTGCTTGATAACAACAAATTATAGTGAAATTACATGATAGTATGACTCCCTATATCTACATAATGAAGTAGATCTTGAATCCTACCAAAATGAGTCCAATTCAAGCCACTCTACATATAAGATTTTAGGAAAAAAACGTAAATGTATAAATTTTGCAAAAATTCCCTAAGAGCTTGGTAATCCTAAAAAACATAAATAACTAACTGAGTATGATTGGCTACATCCTTATTTGTTGTTTCAATCATTGATTCTTTTTCAATATCCTACACCTGTGCATTCAAATCTAGAAGAGAGTGCCTTGAACCATCATTGCTTTGATTAACTTCTAGATGTTTTTTTATCGTGAAGGGGCTAGCCTGGTTTCCTTGAATAAAAAAGAAAAAATGTATATTGAATATTAAGAGACATGTATCCCTTTGACGTGAAACTAGGTACCTTCATGGGATTGGTTGATAATATAATTTTCCATTTAGAACTATGGTCCCTTCCTTTTCTTGTGTGGCCTTGTTGACATAATGATCCTCTCTTCGATTGTTATCACAAAGCACATGAAAAAATCTCACTTTTGAGATACATGATAAAGCTTTTTGAATTCTAGTAGACATTGATGATAATTTGAAGATGATGGGGTTTTTTTCCATGACCATATGTTGAATGACATTATTTGAATCCCCAATTACAATCAATTTTTGAATATTTATAGAAGTTATGAGGTGGAGTCCTTGCAATAAAGCATAATCCTCAACAAGGTTATTATAAAGAGTTCACAAACTCCATGTATAGGAATGTTGTATTTTGCCTCCTAGGTTTATGAAAACCCTACTTTCACTTGCCACCTCGGGGTTTCATTTCAAGGCTCTGTCAAAACAGAGTATAAGGAGTCTTGATCCTAAGTCCTTTGTTAAAATTATTGTGAAGTTAATTAAAGCTTCCATCATGTTTGGGGGTGAAGTTGAGAACAAGAGCAAGAGCATATAAGATTGAATTGGTCAAGCCATTGCATCTCTTCCTTATCTAATGCTTGATCAAGAGGGATTTTTATAATTGAAATGGTACGATAGCGAAGTCTTAGCCTTGAATGCTACCATTTCCTATAAGTTTGAACATGTTGAAATGCAACTCTGTTTCGTTCCAACCACACTTTCTAGCATACAAATCTGGCCAAAGGTATCCAATTTTTTTTGAAGAAATGCTTGTGATGGAAGGACCCTGAGTAGTGATTGCACCATGTCTCAAATAGTTGCTTCAATGAGTTTGGCTTCTTAAGGCGATGTGCAAGTACATTAACCATTGTTTTTCATACCTCCATAGTGAATTGGCATTCCAAAAGTAAGTGATGAAAGGATTTTATACTACAGAAGCAAAGAGTGCATCGAAATGGTCCCTAGATTCCTCTCTTTTTAATATTTTTTGAATTTAAACATTTTTCCATGAGCTAATGTCCAACAAAAACTGTTGATTTTAGGTAGTTTACCTGTATGCCAACTTTTTTTCCAAAGAGATGCTTTAGGAGGAAGGGAGGAGAGAGAACATGGAATATCATAACCCTACTTAACAAATTATTCATCAAGGCCCCACCCTCTGTAGTCTAACTCTATCATATGCTTAGGCACACAACCACGCAATTTCCATTCAAGTTGAGAGGCCACCAAAGGAATCAGATGCAAGGGAGGAGGCCCAACGTTCCATCCTCTCCATATTCTGTGAAGTTGTCCCATGAAGAAATATCATAAAGGGATTTCTTCCTATGCTCATCTAACCATTCCCTAAAAGGAATAAGATCACGTGAATATACTTATGGCCAGTGTCGCATGATGTTGTCCTACCAAAGATTGATGGCTTTCCCATTTTTTGGTATCCATGTCAATTTCTCCCTAATCATAGGAACGATTTATTTATAAGCTTCCAAATAGATGACCCACCTCGCACTTGGGGAATGTTATCAAGACAAATTTATTTGTCCTGAATTTTGTTTTTGTGTAAGACCTTTTTCCACCAATCATACTTTCCTATTATACATCTCGAGAGGAGTCATTACAAGATTCATCATTGTTGGATCCTTGATATCGAGTCCTCCATGAGTTTTGGGGTCCTGAACAATGAAGTAGTTGACTAAATGATATATTTTAGAGTTGGATTTCCCCCCTTGCTAGAGAAATATCCTTAAATATTTAGCCAAATTCATCTTGACACTTGTCAGAGCTAACATAGCATAAAACTGAAAAATGGGCAGTGTTAAAAGAAACGCTTTAATGAGAACTACCCTTCCTGTTGGATTTAACCACTACTCCCCCCAATGATTGAATTTGGATTTTAATTTAGGAAGAACTTGATGCCAAGAATGAGAGTTGGAGTATTTCATGCTAATGGGAATTCCAAGATACATGAAACATCACCAATATCCTTGAAATGAAAACATAAGGAGTCTAGATAGAACAAGTAGCGTACCGTTTCTATCATTCCAAGCATAAATTTGGTTTTTAATATTTTTAACCATCCCCCCTAAAGCCATGATAAACAAATCTAAAAACCCCTTGAATCTGGATGCTATAATTGATGAATCTCCTCCAACAAGGAGGGTATCATCAGAAAATTGGAATTAATGCTCCTCTCCCCTTGAACCACTTTAATTCCTAGTAAAGCATTGTTTCTCCTCTTAGCTTCAAGATTCCTACTCAAGGCCTTAGCCACGATGATATATAGGAGAGGGGATAATGGACAACCTTGACGCAGCCCTTTGCTAGCTTTAAAGAATCTAGACAGACTTCCATTAACTAAAGGGGTTATCCATGGATTGTATATTCAAGCTGAAATTAATCAGATTAATGCATAGAAAAAGACAAAATTATGCAAGACATCAAAAAGAAAGGAATGGAAAACTTTATCAAAGGCATTATCCATATCTATCTTAATAATCATACCTTTATCTCCACAAAATTTGTTGGAGTAGATCTCTTCTTGGACCATGATTATGTTGTCCACAATTTGGCACGTTTCCATGAATCCACCTTGGTTTTCCGATATGATCTTAGGGAGGAGATTCTTTAGTCTATATGCGACAATTTTGGTCATAATATGATATGAAACATTACACATTGAAATTGGTCGAATTCTTGCAAAGGTAGATTAATTTCCTTGGGGATTAGAGCAAGAAAGGTTGAATTAGTGTCACCTCCCATTCTAGATGTCTAGTGAACATATTGCAACATTATGATCAAGTCAAATTTAATTATGTTCCAACAAAGCCTATATAAATGTATGGTAAACCCATCCAATATCGGAGTTTTATCAATGCCTAGCTGGCAAATTTCTTGTTGGACTTCTGCTTCATTAATTACTTGAGAGATGTTGATGTTTTCTTCTTAGGAGTTGAGATTTGGTATATTTTCCAACATTGCAGTTGTATGTAGTAGATCGGCTCTATATTTTTTAGTGTATAAATATTCAAAATGAGCACAGGAAAGCTCCTATATCTTATCAAAAGATGTCAAAATATCTCCATTTGCATTTGTGATTTCCTTGACAGTGTTCCTCCACAGCCTAGCACATGCTTGCTTATGAAATAACTATGTGTTTCTATCCTTGACTTGCATCCAAAGACTTCTATATTTCAAACGATGTTCTTCTTCCTTTTCTCTAAGTGCTTGTTGGTACTTTTTAAAGGTTTCTTCTTCCTCATACAAGATTTTATGGGTGACCTGTTAAATCTCCATCCTATATTGCAAGTGTTCAAGTTTTTACTTTTTCTCTTTGATAACATAAGAGATGGATGGAAATGATGATTTAGCATAATTCTTAATAGTAGTCTTGGTAGCTTTAAGTTTTTGCTCCTAGATGTGAATAGGGGATCCAACCACCCTAAAGGTATAGGTTTTTGAAATTAGATCAAAGATAGATTGGTCACACAATGAAAAAAGGTTGAACTTAAATGGAAAATGAATGGAATTAGAAACTTCAGAAAAAAAAGAATGGATATGGGCCTTTGATCAGAAGTTTCCCAAGGTAGAATAATAGAGGAGAGAGCATAATTTCTTTCTAAGAATGAACTTTTCACTAGAAAATGATCAAGCATGGTTGCAATATGCCTTGGGATTATCCTCCTATTTGACCAAGTGAATTTACCTTTAAATCATTTTACATCGAACAAATAAAATAGAGACATAAGATCCTTCATCCTTTCTCGACAATGGTCCTAAATAATGTTTCCTCCCTTTTTTTTTCTTTTTGGATTTTTTGTTGTGTTGAAATCTCTAGCTATTGCACATCGCTCCCAGAGTTCCAAGCTCCTCAAGTCTGATAGTGAATTCTGGCACTCAATTTTTTCATGATATACTATAGGCATATAAACATGGAATATTAATATCACCTCCTTAGTGTGGATATGTGTAAATTTGGTGAGCATCCAGTGTTGGGGATGCTGACAATAGTTCAATTGTAAAATAGTATTGTTCCATACCATGTAGAGGCTCCAAGTGTGACGTCAAGAGATCACTTCTTTTCCATCACTATATTTCCAATATTTTGTACCTTGCTTGACGACCTTATCAATCTCTAGCTTCATCTCCTAGAGCATGAGAACAATAGGTTTTTCATATTTAATTAAAATCATGATTTATTTGACCCTAGTTGTGTTTCCCATTCCCCTACAATTCCAAGAGATTGCCTTCATCATTGTTTAGTGTTTTTGGGAACCCCCTCTCCCCTTTAGGAGGGTTTGATCCACTTATATTCCTTATTCTTCTAGTTCCCATACCAATCACCCTTTCTATTGTGGTTTGTTATGAACCAGTGCCTTGAGAATGATAAAAAAAATTAATGAGTAGCAGTCCACTTCAAGGGGGAAACCTCCTTTTATAATATATTAAATGTACAAGATGGGATATGATGATCCTAAGACTATCTCTCATTGGTACATATATAGGAGACAAGGGGTACAATTATAATGAAAGGGTGCAATGAAGTGTTCTAGCCTAGATACAAATATAACACTAGAAATGTAATAATTCAATAAGGGGATTAATAGGGGGTTTTATACATAACATGGGGCTTTGTCTAGGGCTTAACATGCCCCTCCCCTTCAAACAAGTGTTTTCCTCAACACTTTACTAACCACAGGTGATTCTGCAAGAAGAAATCATCTTCCCATGTTGCTTCTTCCATTTGACAAGGTACTCTATAATTGCTCGATTTCTCAGCTACCTAATCCTTGTTTCAACAATTGTTTCTGGTTCTAGTATGATTTTCCTTTCTTCATTAATCTATGGTCAAATATTTTGGACTATGATCTTGTTTCTGATGACCTTATTTAAGAAAGAAACATGGAGTATTGGATGTACACTTGAAGATGGAGGTAACTCCAATTTGTAAGCCATACTTCAAATCCTTTTCAAAACCTTATAGGGGCCATAATATTTGGGTGCTAATTTATTTTCATACTTTTGTTGCTTGAGGGACATATATTTATATGGTTGTAGCCTCAGAAATACCCAATCCTCCACTTCAAATTCCCTTTCACTGTGATGTTGATATGCTTATTGTTTAATCCTATTTCATGCCATAACCAAGTTGTCCTTCAATAGTTTGAGAACCTCTTGTCGGTTCCCTATGTTTTCCTCCATTGCTTGAACCATTATATTCCCTTTCAAGTGTGATGTAATGGATGGAGGATGATATCCATAAAGTGCGATAAATGAGGACATCTTTGATGAAGTATGGAAGGATGTGTTGTACCACCATGCTGCCCAGGGAAACCACTTGACCCATTATGTATATTTATTAGATGTAAAGCAACGAAGATATCCTTCTATACATTTATTCACAATCTCAGTTTTCTCATCGGATTAAGGATGGTAAGATGAGTTGTGAGTCAACTGAGTAGCCAAACAAGAAAATAACTCAGTCCAAAACTTTCTAGTGAAAATTGGATCTCTATCACTTACAATAATATTGGGGACTCCATGTGGCTTTTAAATTGTTTCCATGAATCTTGTGGCTATTGTACTTTATTTAAAACGATGAGAAAGAGATAAACAAATGGGCATACTTTGTCAGTCGATCCACTACTACCATGGTGACAGTATTTCCTTTAGATTTGGGTAAACCTGAATAAAATCCATTGAAACTTCTTCCCAATGTTGACTTGGCTAATGGTTGTAGGAGACCTATATTCTTGATTGTCTCTCCTTTATTATGTTGACATACCAAGCATTCAGACACAAAATTTTGAACACTAGTTTTAAGACCTTCCCAAAAAAAATCCTTCTTGATATTGTGGTACTTTTTCAAGAATCCTGAATGTCCTCCTATTGGAGAAGTGTGTAATTTCAGAAGGATTTTATGTTTGAGTTGGGAATTCTTACATAAATACAGACAATCATGATGCCATGGAAAATCATTCTTCCATACAAATTTATCTAATGAACTGGGGTCCTCTTGTAGTTATTAAATGATCTTTCATACCTCTTGATCATGCTTCCATTCTATCCTTGCTTCTTCCACCCAATCACATTGTAGAATAGAAATAAAACATATTGAACCCTATGTTTCTTCTTCTTTCCTTGAATATTATGTTTTCCTTTTTCATAGACAATTTCAAATTCATAACCTAGCATCTTTGTAACCCATTTTTGTTACTCTTCTGAAGATAGTCATTTCTCCCAGAAGTACTTCAAATTATCATGATTCGTTTTTACTTTGAAGTGCCTTCCTATTAAGTAAGGACGTTATTTATGAATTGCATGAAGTATGACCAACATTTCTTTTTCATAAATGGGTTTGAATAAGTTTTTTTTCCTTTAATTTGGTTGCTTTCAAAGGCAAGTGGTCTTCCTTCATGCATTAAAACTACTCCAATTCCATGACCTAAGGCATCACACTCCACAATAAATGTTTTCTTAAAGTTAGGTGTGGCTAGGATGAGATTTGTACACATAGCCTCCTTAAGTTTTTCAAAATCTTTGGTTGTTCCTTCAGTCCAAGAAAATGCTTCCTTCTATAATAATGTTTTTAGAGGTGTTGATATTTGACCATAGTTCTTGACAAACTTGCGGTAATATCCCGTTAATCCTAAGAATCCTCTAATTTTTTTCAAGGTTTTAGGAATTGGCCATTCCCTCATAGCTTTAATTTTGTTAGGGTCCACTTTTACACCTCGAAGAGATACAATATGACCCAAATATTCCATTGCTTGAACCCCAAAGGCATACTTGGAAGGATTTGCATAAAGTTGTTTCTCTTCCAATAGTTGTAATACTCTTTCAACATGTTGTACATGTTCTTCCCAAGATTTGTTGTAGATTAGTATGTCATCAAAAAATACTAACACAAATTTTCTAAGGAAGGGCTTGAAAATAGAATTCATCAAGCTTTGAAATGTTGATGAATTCTATTTTCAAGCCCTTCCAAATGGAATAACCAAAAACTCATAATGACCTTCGCGTGTTCTAAAAGGTGTTTTGGCAATGTCTTCTTACCTTGTTCTAATTTGATGATATCCCGAATGAAGATCCAACTTAGTAAATAATTTTTCACCATGCAATTCATCTAACAATTCATCAATGATAGGAATAGGAAACTTATCTTTGATGGAAATTTTATTATGTTTTCTATAATCTAGACACATATGCCATGACCCATGCTTTTTTGTAACCATAACCACTAGTGAAGAGAAAGAAATTTGACTAGGTTGAATGATGTCGGCCTCTAACATTTATTAGATCATACTCGCAATCTCACTCTTCTATGCATATGGATGCATGTAAGGCCTAATGTTAGGTGGTATTCTTCCTGGTTGCAAATGAATAATATGATCATGGTATCGAGTAGGTGGAAGACCCTTGGGGATTTCAACAAATACCTTGGAATGATTGTTGATAATTATTTGGAGATCTAATGGAGCAAAAGATAGAGATGTTTGAACATCAAGTGAGCATAATTGTGAAATTACACCATGGTGTCCCTTTTTGAGTAAATTTTTCATGTTATTAGAGCTTATCACCTTAGAGGGTTTCCCTTGGATACCTCTAAAATCAATTTCCTTATCATCTGAGGAAAATCTCATGAAAAGATCTTGAAAATTAAGGGCCATTGTTCCCAATGATTGTAACCTTTGGGCCCCTAATACAACATCAATACCACCCATTTGGATGGAAATCATGGGACTATCCAAAAAAATACTCCCTCGTGTTGAGCTTAATACTATGTCACTTCCTAGAACAATTTACGATACCTCCATCTGCAATCATTACTTGAAACTCTAGTGGTGGATATACAAAGAAAATTCGATTTTTTGCTAATTCATAATTGACGAAATTATGGGTACTACTAGAATCAATCAATATTGTTACCTTTTCCTTTTTTATGTATCTGTGTATCTTGAGGGTTTGTGGAGTGTTGATGTCAACCAATGCATGACAATATATTGTTGGAGTAGTCTTTTCTAGATATATCTATTATGATGGTTCCAATTCTTGATATTCTTCCTCTTCATAGTCAATGTAAAATAATTTCTTCTCGTTGCATTTATTATCTTTACTGTACTTGCTGTCACAAATGAAACATAAACCTTTTGTTCTTCTTTCATCCATTTGTTGAGGTGTCAACCTTGTTTGTTTAGGAGAGGGAACATGGTGCTCTCTATAGTTATCAACAACCACCCTTCTAGTATCCATATTTTTGTTTTCCACTTTCCTAGCCATACTAAAATCTTGCTTTAGGGATTTAGGTTCAATGAGGTGCACCTCATGTTGAAAGTTCTCCTTTAAAATGCCCATAAAGAGATCTAACAAATTATCCTAAGAGTAAGCTTTTGGAATCGTTGAATGTGCTCTGTAATTGGACTTTTTTGTTGAGGAGTTAATAATTGACTAAATAATGTATTTCTCTTAATATCCCCATAATGTGATATCAATTCATCCGTAAAAATGGACCAAGAGATAATATAATTCTTTTTTCTTTCACAAATCCATTGATACTACTCAAATTTATCATTTTCTAAATACAAGGATGCAATGGGTACCTTTTGTAATCTTCATGTTTGGTGTAGATCAAAGAAATGCTCCATATGGAATATCCATGTTATAGGACATTTACCATCAAACTTCCTCATATCAATCTTTGGAATGAAGAAGTTCCTTGAAGCCGCATTGAAACCTTGATGATGTGGATCTTGAAGTAATGAATGATTATGAAATTCAATATTTGTGCTCTCCAACTGTGATAAAATACTCCCCATATGTGATTGAGTGTCAACACCATTGTTCTCCTTGTTTTCATGATTTCCTTGGATCTTCATATCCTTTTTAGGATTCCTATGTAAGAGCATGGCTTCTATGGATTTTTTCATTTTATTCATGGATTTTTCTATGGATCTTTGCATTTCATTCATGGATTTTTGTACTTCTTCCTTATTTTCATCCATCTTATTTTCCATTTATTCCATATTCTTTTATGTCTCTTCAATTTTTCTATGTGTGTTTACCAACTCATCACTTGTTATTGACCTAGCACTCCAATCATTAAGTTGGTCCTCCAATTTGGATAGCTTGTTTTGTATCTCCTCATTTTCTTCATGAGTTATAGATGACATTTCTCGAGGTTTAATTGGTGTTGAATTCTTTTTTGGATCCATGTGGGGTAAAAATAATAATATTCCTATGTTTCCTCTTTATCACAAACTTTGAATCATCAAAAACATATCTTCCAACAAAAAGTTATGCCAATTGTAAGTTATGTACCTTTCAAAGC
>ML779013.1:863398-892601 GCA_009831015.1 Picea engelmannii | reverse complement strand
ATGAAAATTCCAATCTGACTCTTTTAAAACCGATTTCAAGATTAGTCACAAGCCTTATCTTCCATGGACTATATCTATGAAATTATAGCGAATCGGAATATGCAATTTGGACCACATGTACTAGGATATGTCTCCTTGATCTCCACAAAATTTCACTATCTCAAACCTCCCATAAAAGAAGTTATATCGAAAATCCCAAGATGGCTCATTTAAAACTGAATTCAGGATGAGTCAGAAACCATATCTTCCACATGCTATATCTCTGAAAGTATAACAACCAGAACTTGAAATTTTTACCAAAGTTACCTTGATATGTCTTCTAAGTAACCTCCAAATTTTTCTATATGAAGCATCTCGTAAAAAAGTTATAGCGAAAATGCCAAGATTACTCACTTGAAGAAGAAAAACCCTAGGATCGAGATCGGATACCAAATGTTATGAACCAATGCCTTGAGAATGATAAAAAATAAATGAGTAACAATCCACTTCGAGGGGAAAACCTTTGTTTATAATAAATTGAATGTACAAGATGAGATATGATTATCCCAAGACTAGTTCTCCTTGGTTTATATGTAGGAGACAAGGGGTGCACTTATAATGAAAGGGTGTGATGGAGGGTTCTATCCTACATACAAATATAACACTGGAAATGTAATAATTAAATAAGGGGATTAGCATGGGCATTTTTCTAAGGCTTCACATGGACTGGGTACCTAGTTGTATCTATTTTTCTGATATTTCTTCTCTTACTTCTTTGTGTGGCTTTCTTCCAATGTTCCTAGATGGTTTGGATTCATTGGGTTCCTAAACATCACCTTCATCATTCCCATCTCCATATATAGGTTAAGGGAATCTTTTGGCCCAGCCTTAGTCCCAGAAGCCAATAAGGATTTGGGGAGGGCATGATCTATTTCTTCCTCGTGATCTGATAAATGACTTGCATTCCCTAGGTTTGGGTCTGATTTGGGGTTTTCTTCCAATATTGGCATTTCTAGGTGATCCAGGGGATCAAACTTTGCTCAAAAATCAAAGTGCTCAGAATTGCTTCAGAATGGACATGTATGTAGGCCTCATCCTCATGATCGCAACACAACTTGAACAGGTTCAAACAAAAGTCGTATGAGTGAGATATCGTTTTCTGTCCATTTTTCCAAACAGGAAAATTTTTGTTGATTATATAGTCCGTACAATATGTATAGTGTTGACGTGGCAGCTGACCATACAGTCTGTACGATCGTACAATGACATGGAAGTGTTGAGTTGTCAGGTGGTTGATGTGATAATGTTGAGTTGGCAAGCTAGGTGGCAGATACGTGGGTGAATGGTTTCTTGACACGTGGCGTCTGGGTGGCAAGTAATATGGTGCCATGTGGCCCAGTTGTGGGATGCCATGTGGCACCCTTCCAGTTTATAAAATTGTGGTAGTTCACAAGGGTCGAACCTCCGACCTCGTGGGTAGTGGCATAGTTCTAATGTAGGTTGAGCTACCAGGCTGCCTACGGGTTGTTTATTAACCATATACATCCTTATATTTATTTGAATTAGAGTTATGGTATGGGCGGCAAAGAAAAGGGTTGGGGCTTAGCCCCAACCCCCGATCCATATTGCAATGCATGCGACCACACTTCATAACCTTTGGCATGGGGTTGATCCTTGGTGTTTAGCTCAGAAGGCATGCAGTATTTTCCATATGACCACTCCATATGACCCTAGAGCACGGGAGTTACAACCATATGTGGGTTAGGCATTGGGACGTGGACACATGCCCCCCATGTGACCAACGCCTCCTCCCAAGGGAGCGCTAAACGCGCTAACGATTCGACATTACGCCATGATTTGCGGGATCCGTGTGGTGTTGGGTTTTTGGCCTAGTAACGTTGTGGGAGCCAGGTTAGTCACACATAAGTGCGAATTGGAGAACCGAAGACAATAAGCTTGAAGGGGAAACTTTCCAGGAGGATATCTTCTTCATTTTTTGGCCAAACCATGTGTAGAAAGAGCCCAACTAGGGGGTTTTGGATGTTCTGGAGCCATTGGAGCCATCTATTTGGAATTTTGAGCACTGTAAAGCACAATTTTTAGAAATTTGAGAAAATAATAAAAGATATCCATTGGAAGTTGGACCAGAAGATGTAGCCCAAGAGAGGGGTGAATTTCTTTATCATTTGATGTGGTATGTGTTTATTGATGGTTGTTAATTATTGGTTATTATGTGCATGTTAAGTGTGAAAACTATTTAATTTATGTGTTTACAAATTGATCCTTTTTCCCAAGCACACATAATTAGAACTTACAAATAATTTAAAAGATACAAGTCTTCTTCATTTTCAGATCAAGTTGGTATCAAAGCATAGGTTTTTGAAGGCTTGATTGTTTGCAAGTGTTTTTTTTTTTTATGCTTACAAGGTTCAATCTCATAAGAGGAGAAGGTCAACTTGTAGAGCCAAGTTCTCAACTGTCAAGAAGGAGAACTATCAAATCACCTCAAGCTTCAAGGAGATATTCACCAAGTATGGCCCATGAGGAGAGTCATGGAACTCTTCCTTCAAAGGAGGAAACTTTCATAAAATATTTCTATGATATGAATGAGATGGTGAAAGTTTTGTTTGAAGAAATAAATGCAATATTGCAAGGTGAAATCTCCTACCCTCCAAAAGGCAATGGAGATAGTGGTGATAAAACTCCAAAGGGAAAAGGAGGGAATGGTGATTCTCCACCTCCTTCACCTCCATCTTCCACCTCTTTCACCATTTCACAACCACCTCCAAATTCTCCAATAGAACATGGTAAAACTCCTTTACAAACCCGTTTCCTTAAGCTTGATATTAAGTTTGAATTGCCTATGTACAATGGAGAGGTGAATGCTGAGAAATTGGATAATTGGATTCATTAGATTGAAGTGTATTGTAGGATACAAAGGATCACAGATGATGAAACTAAGTTTCAGCTTGATTCTTTAAGATTGGATAGTGCAACACTCATTTGGTGGGAAGCCAAAACTCAAGACATGAAGAAACATGGTAAAGTTTTATCCCCTTGGAATGATTTTATTGTTGCACTTAAAAGGCAATTTTATCCATTAGCATACATGCAGAAATCTATTATGGATTGGCAAAAATTTAGGCAAGATAAAGGGAAAGATGTGCAAATCTTCCCTCGAGAATTTAGGAGAAGAGCTTTGGTTTTGGGTATAGATTTATCTTCTCAAGAAACTTTACTCAAATACATTGGAGGTTTGCATATCTACTTGAGGCATACAATACTTATGTTTAACCCTTCAAATCTAGATGAAGTTTGTGTACATGCAACTCATTTAGAAGTAAGAGGAAGGAATGAACCTCAAGAGGGCAGCAAAAAGTATTTTTATAATGGAGACAAGGGAAAGAGGAAGTTTGAAGGAAATGAAAAGAAAAATGCTTTAGTCAAGAAAGAGAGAGAGAAACTATCATGTAAACATTGTTCAAAGGATGGCCATGATGAAGACCATTATTGGAAACTTCATCCTGAAAAGAGACCCAAAAAATTCAACAACAAAGAGAAACCAAACATTGTTGCAACTGTACAACAAGATTTAGGATCTTATTCGGAATATGAAACAAAAATCACAGCCATGGGTTTTCAAGGTAAGGATTCTATTGCAAATAATAGTTCTTTAAGTAGTAATGGCCTTAATGTAACTCAACATGGAAAAGAAAGAATAGAGATTTTTCACATAAGGGTAATTTCAAAACATACCAAGATAGATACTCTATTTGATACGGGATCACAAGAAAACCTCATTTATGAAGACACTGTCAAGAAATTAGATTTGGAAACTACTCCTCAACCTAAACCATACCCTTTATGTTGGATATGTGACAATGCCAAATTGCATGTGACAAGAAGATGTAAACTTATATGTTCCATCATTGCAAACTATATAGATGAGGTAGCTTGATGTTATTCCATTGGATATTTGTGGTATTGTGTTGGGAAGCCCATATTTATATGATAGGAGAGCCATTTTTCATCGACATGAGAACAAATATCATTTGTTCAAAAATGGAGTTGAGTACATTGTTAGAGCACATACAAAGAAGATGAATTTGCCACTTACAAATGTTGGACAAATAAAGAGACTAGTCAATGCTAGTAAGAACCTTGTACTTTTGATGATTAAACCCAAAGACAAGGATGAAAAAAAAGTTTTCCAAGGTTGTGCTAAAAAGTTAAAATATAATTTATATGAGGTTTTTCACAAAAATGATGAGATGTTTCAGGAACCAAAAGGATTGCCTCCAAAAAGAGGTATCCAACATGAGATTCTTTTGTAGCAAGATGGCCATCTTCCAAACATTGACATGTACATGATGTCAGTCATGGAGAATGTTGAAATCAGAAAACAAGTCCAAAAGTTGCTTGAAAAAGGGGTCATCAAACCAAGCACATCGCCATGCAGGTCACAAATTGACGCAAGAGAGCGTAAGCCTACGCTCCTCCACTCACCCGCCCACAAGATCGTTCTCAATCCCCTCTTTCACCTGAGTCGTAGTGGCTCTTTGGATGCCCTCAGGAATCACTGGTCAATATTTGACCCACAGGTCTTCCTCGCTTCTGCACGACCTCTACACTTTCTGTGAATGATTTCCCCACAGAAAATTGTTTATCGGGCATCGGGGTTTCAGACCTTCTGCTGTCAAAAGTCTCTTATCTCACCAATCCTTGATCTCCGAAGACCCCTTTTCATGTTCTATCCCTCTTGAGCTGAGCTTCCACCATAAGACTGCTACCCCGTGACCGTCGTCGATCCTCCTATCGGGGTTTCGGCACTTGCGATGTCGAAATGCGCATGTCTCCAAGACTCAGGATTCCCCGAATCGCGACGCGCCTTTGATCACGCTAGCCCTCCTAGCTTAGCCCCTGGTCCACATGACCAGTCCCCATGACCGCAGTCGAAACTCTCATCGGGGTTTTCCCTATCGCAATATCAAAGGGTGTGGACTCCTTGTCCCCAGGATTCCCGATTTCCCAATTTCTCGATATGCTACTTTATGCTCTAGCCCCCCCTGGCTAGGCCCTGGTCCATGTGACCGCTATCCCTGTGTGCACAATCTTGTCCGTCGGGGTTTTGGGGGTTTCAATGTCACAATATATGGACTCCTCGTCCCCGCGACTCCCGATTCTCCGATGGGATCAAAATGCCGACATACTGACAGCTGGCCCCTATTGTGGCTCTGTCCTCCTCCGTTGTTGTGCTGACAGTTGTTCCCCACTGATCGGGGTTTCGCGGATCGCGATTTAAAAATGCACAAACCCCTTGTCACCGGGATCCCCGATATCCCGATGAACTCCAAACACCAATGGATTGACTCCTTGTCGGGATTTTCTCTGATGGCGCAGATTTCTACCATGCGTCCTCTAAATGAACGATCCTGATTTCCTTCGGGGTTTCGGGACTTGAAATGCCTCGAGTTCCTTGTCCTCAGGAACTCCGATATGCCGATTCCCGACTCTTCCCAGATGTCTGACACCTGTCCTCTACTACCACCAGTTGTGGCCCACACTCCTGTGGCAATCGAGAAATCGCGTATCGGGATATCGCGATTCTCGTTGCACTAGTTCATGGAACTCTCCAACTCTCGAACCCCGATATGGGTAGCACCTGTACTCCACTAACCTTGACTGTGGCCTACATGACCCTCTGTCGGGATATCACGTTTCGCGATTCTAAGGTCCAAGAGTTTCTTACCTTTGGAAACCCTGACTCCTCGGGATCTCCTGACACGCGTCCCACAAAATGGACGGTCCCAATCCTATCGGGATATCGCGGATCGCGATTCCTGATGTCGTGGTTCCTACACTCTCAGAATTTTTGATGACTTCAATATCCCGATGACTTGTCCGGTATTTCTCTTCTGCGCACTAGGGCTTAACACCTGCGTAACTCCCGCCAAATCTGACGGTTGTCGGTGATTCAGATCCAGATCTGACGGCTCATATCGGTTTCCTCTATGCACGCTCCTCCGGCTGCTCCTTGGACTCAAAAACCAACGGTCCAGATTCTACTAGCTGATCCAACGGCTGCTATGCTCCCTCCTTATCTCTTTGCGCATCTCTTTCCCAGACTTAGGGGAATTTAGATTTTCCCAAGGCCTCTGCCTTGTCTTCTTTCTTCTCTGCGAACTCCACGAATCTGAGCTTCACCACGCGTATAAAAATGCTAACTCCTTCTGAGCTCTTCTTCTTATTTCAGATCCTCGAAGGATTCTTTGGCTTCTATCCTCCTGCAGAGTCTTCTCATGCACACATTGGTGCTATCCCTTTTGAGCTTCGCAATCACTCAGACCCCTAAGGGATTTTCCTTTCTCCTCCCACAGATGGAGAATAAAATGCCTTCCTGGCTCTCCTTCTCTCAAGCAACCTCTTGCTGAGTCTCTCTCTCTGGGTGTTCAGGAACCCAGTGAACATCCTTCAGTGGAATCTTCCTTTAGTTCACAGAACTCATAGAGTTCTTTCCTCTTCTGTGCTTATCTACACACTGGCTCGATGCCTCCTAGCAGAGTTCCTTTCTTCCACAGAACACTCAGCAGTTATGTCTTCCTGTGCACCTATGCACCTGCTCAATGCCCACCTGGCAGAGCTCTCGCAGAATCCTCAGTGATTCTGGTCTTCTTCAAACTCACAGCAGAGTTCCTTCCTCTATGCACCACTGTACACATGCTCAATGCCCACCTGGTAGAGCTCTACAGAACTCCTCAGAGATTTTGTCTCCTGTCTAAAATCACAATGGAGTTCCTTCAACTGCACCTTGTGCCTGTGCTCAATGGCCACTTGGCAGATCTCTACAGAATTCACAGCAAAATTCTGTCTGCAACTGTGTCTCCTTTCACACAGCCTTGCCTCCTGAGGTGTTCAGCAACCTCACAGGTCTTCCTCCTGAGTTGTTGATTCCAGCTCCTGTGCCACAACACGTCTTTATTTGACTCCACAGAGTTCAGAATTGCATCCTCTGTGCACGGCCCTCAGAACCCGCAGTGTTCTGTCACACCTTCCTGGTGTGAAGCCTCAAAGACCTTCAACCCTGAAATCAAACAGACTCCCTGCAAATGCTTAACAAACATACAACCATAGCATACATTTACAGAATAAAAGAACACTCACAGACATTCCTATAACCAAGAATGACATGCAGGAAAAACTGCTTCTGATAATATTAAAATGGCAAATGCCTGTATTTACAAAGGTGTTCTCGAGCTCTCTCTGGCTCTCCTCAACCCTTTCTCTCAAAATGAGATATCAAAATCTCTTTTACCTGAGGGGCTCTTCAAGCGCTTCCCTCCAGGTCTACCTACTCTATTCAATTACAATGAATGTTTGTCTAGTCTAGCATCTGGAACTAGATCTCAGCCGATCTACAATAAAGGTCGATCTACCTAACGCCTGCATCAAGCACAACTTCCCATGGCTCAACAGCCTAAGAATTTAATTACATTGAATTCAAATTTTAAAATGAGGTTGCGCCTCTCTTCAATGCGCGATTTGAATTCGTGGACGTGGCTAGCTGGATGGCTGCTGACGTGGAGAGATGCTCCTGCATCAAACTCCTCAGCTGCAAAATCATGAGCTCATGCTCATGCGCTTCCCCTCTAAGCTGTTGGAAATCCTCCTGGATCCCAAATCAGTCTTTGGAGCTTCCCATATGCTCCATTTTGTTGTTGCTGCTGCTTCTGTTGCGCCGTTGCTGCTGCTTCTTTCCTTCTGCTCAGCCTCTCCTCGCTGGCAGTTTCTGTTGATCAGATCATCAGCTCCATCATCTCTTCGATCACCGTATCCAGCTGCTCCCATGGATGGTCCTGTTTTTGTAGTCTCCTCAGTTGCAAAAATTTTTGGCCATTGGGTAGATCATCATGATCTCCCACGCCTCCTTCATCCGTTTCCAACTTCACCTGTTGGATGTGCACACCCTGCACTTTTACCCTCTCTTCTAGGGCTTCAATTTGATCCCACAGATCAGCAAAGCAAATGCTGTCTGCCTCTTCCTCTTCTGCTCCTGCTGCAAACTCCCCCATTTCAGTCTCTTCAGCTTCATCGTTGAATGCGTTGAGCCATTCCTCGGAATGCTCATTCTCTTCTTCCACTTCTGCTTCTTCTTCTACTGTCAGCTCCAATGCTACAGCACTCTCAGCTCGCTGGCTGAAATCATTGAGTCATTCCTCAGAACGCTCATTCTTCCCTTCATCCGCTTGGGCAGTCTCAAATGTCTGCTCCAATTTCCTTTTGACAATCATCATTAGCTGTGACTGTTCTGTTGTTGCTGTATCATTTGCAACACAATTTTTTGCCTCCTCCTGGGAAAATGGTAGGAATACTTGTATTCCCCCAATCATCATTCGACTCCCCGTATCTTTCGCTGTCAGTTGTACCTGCTGATCTGATTCTGAGCTCTCCTTCTCTATCAGCTCCTCTGGCTTAATACGACTTATCAGTTCACCCCTACCCATCTGGCAATATGGGATGCTTTCGCTGCCCTCCTGGCAAATTTTGAGATCAACCGATCCCATCATCATCAGCACTCCTTGTTGAATTGAACTCTCCTCCGAGTCCATGAGACCCTCAGATGGCCTCGAATCCTCATCTCTGCCCACCTGGCAATCCAAGATGCTTTCGTTTCCCTCCTGGCAGTCTTCGAGATCCCGCAGTGACCTCTTATCATTGCCCAGCTGGCAATGCAAAGTTCCCTGGCTGTCCCCATGACAGTCCGTGAGATCTTTAGTTGATCTCAACTCTGTTCCCTTGCCCACCTGGCAATTGGGAAACTTTCTACTGCCCTCCTGGCAGTGCTTGAGATCCTCAGTTGATCCCAATTCATTTTCAAAATCATCGAGACTTCTCCCAGTCTCTGGCTCACAGTGATAAATCATCTCTTCCTCTGTGGCCTTGAGGTTTTCAGCATACCTCAACCATTTTTTGAACAGCCTTCACTGTCTTATGATCATCAGCTGCTTGACTGGCCATTTTTCTTTTTCCTTCTCCATGGGCAATTCACGCATCTGTCTCCTCCTCCTATCCTACCGCATCCGCAGTTCGAGCTTCTCTATGTCTGCTTTTAATTCATAGAGCTCTCTAGTCATTTCTTTATCAAATTCCGCAAGCTTTTCCGCCTTGCTCTTCCTCCTACGGCCTTCAGTAGCTGTCTTGTTGTGTCTATTTGCCTCCCTGATAGATCTGTTGTTGTCACTCTGCATCCCTGAGTGTTCCAGCTTCATCCTATTGTCCTCCTCACTGTCTTCTTGACTGCTGCCTACCTACAAACAATCGTCACAGAGTCCTCAGCAACTCTGTCTTCCGCCTTCTCGCTTCACCTGAAATATACAAGTGAAGTTCCCACTCTGATACCACTTGACGTGTGTATCAGAGTGCTCTCTTATCTCCTCCTGCCTCTCTTGCCTGAAATATACAAATAAGAATTTAGCTCTGATACCACTTGACGCAAGCGAGCGTAAGCCTATGCTCCTCCACTCACCTTCCCACAGGATCATTCTCTCTTTCACCTGATCCGTAGTGGCTCTTTGGATCCCCTCGAGAATCACTGGTCAATATTCGACCCACAGGTCTTCCTCGCTTCTGCACGACCTCTACACTTTCTGTGAATGATTTCCCCACAGGAAACTGTTTATCGGGCGTCGGGGTTTCGGACCTTCTGCTGTCAAAAGTCTCTTATCTCACCAATCCCCGATCTCTGAAGACCCCTTTTCATGTGCTATCCCTCCTGAGCTGAGCTTCCAATATAAGATTGCTACCCCGTGACCGTCGTCAATCCTCCTATTGGGGTTTCGGCACTTGCGATGTCGAAATGCACATGTCTCCAAGACTCACGATTCCCCGAATCGCGACATGCCTTTGATCATGCTAGCCCTCCTAGCTTATCCCCTGGTCCACATGACCAGTCCCCGTGACCGCAGTCGAAACTCTCATCGAGGTTTTCCCTATCGCAATATCAAAGGGTGTGGACTCCTTGTCCCCGGGATTCCTGATTTCCCGATATGCTACTTTATGCTCTAGCCCCCCCTAGCTAGGCCCTGGTCCATGTGACCGCTATCCCTGTGCCCACAATATTATCCGTCGAGGTTTCGGGGGTTTCAATGTCATAATATATGGACTCCTTGTCCCCGCGACTCCCGATTCTCCGATGGGATCGAAATGCCGACGTGCTGACAGCTGGCCCCTACTATGGATTTGTCCTCCTCCGTTGTTGTGCTGACAGTTGTTCCCCACTGATCGTGGTTTCGCGGATTGCGATTTCAAAATGCACAAACCCCTTGTCACCGGGATCCCCGATATCCTGATGAACTCCAAACATCAATGGATTGACTCCTTGTCGAGATTTTCTCTGATGGCGCAGATTTCTACCATGCGTCCTCTAAATGAACGACCTCGATTTCCTCCGGGGTTTTGGGACTTGAAATGCATCGAGTTCCTTGTCCTCAGAAACTCTGATATGTCGATTCCCGACTCTTCCCAGATGTTTGACACCTGTCCTCTACTACCACCAGCTGTGGCCCACACTCCTGTGGCAATCGGAAAATCGCGATTCCCGTTGCACTAGTTCACGGAACTCTCCAAGTCCCGAACCCCAATATGGGTAACACCTATACTCCACTAACCTTGATTGTGGCCTACACGACCCTCCGTCGGGATATCGCCTTTCGCGATTCCAAGGTGCAAGAGTTTCTTACCTTTGGAAACCCCGATTCTCTGAACCCCGACTCCTCGAGATCTCCTGACACGCGTCCCACAAAATGGACGGTCCCGATCCTATCGGGATATCGCGGATCGCGATTCCTGATGTCGTGGTTCCTACACTCTCAGAATTTTCGATGACTTCAATATCCCGATGACTTGTCCGGGATTTCTCTTCTGCGCACTAGGGCTTAACCCCTGCGTAACTCCCGCTGAATCTGACGGCTGTCGGTGATTCGGATCCAGATCTGACGGCTCATATCGATTTCCTCTATGCACGCTCCTCCGGCTGCTCCTTGGAATCGAAAACCAACGGTCCAGATTCTATTGGCCGATCCAACAGCTACTATGCTCCCTCCTGAGCTCTCTGCGCATCTCCTTCCCAGACTTAGGGGAATTTAGATTTTCCCAAGGCCTTTGCCTTGTCTTCTTTCCTCTGTGTGAACTCCACGACTCTGAGCTTCGCCACGCGTATAAAAATGCTAACTCCTTTTGAGCTCTTCTTCTTATTTCAGATCCTCGAAGGATTCTTTGGCTTCTATCCTCCTGCAGAGTCTTCTCATGCACACACTGGTGTTATCCCTTCTGAGCTTCGCAATCACTCAGACCCCTAAGGGATTTTCCTTTCTCCTCCCACAGATGGAGAATAAAATGCCTTCCTGGCTCTCCTTCGCTCAAGCAACCTCTTGCTGAGTCTCTCTCTCTGGGTGTTCAGCAACCCAGTGAAGATCCTTCAGTGGAATCTTTCTTCAGTTCACAGAACTCATAGAGTTATTTCCTCTTCTGTGCTTATCTGCACACTGGCTCGATGCCTCCTGGCAGTGTTCCTTTCTTCCACAGAACACTCATCAGTTATGTCTTCTTGTGCACCTATGCACCTGCTCAATGCCCACCTGGCAGAGCTCTCGCAGAATCCTCAGTGATTCTAGTCTTCTTCGAACTCACAGCAGAGTTCCTTCCTCTGTGCACCACTGTACACACACTCAATGCCCACCTGGAAGAGCTCTACAGAACTCCTCAGAGATTCTGTCTCCTGTCTGAACTCATAATGGAGTTCCTTCAACTGCACCTTGTGCCTGTGCTCAATGCCCACTTGGCAGAGCTCTACAGAATTCACAGCAGAATTTTTTTTGCAACTGTGTCTCCTCTCACACAGCCTTGCCTCCTGAGGTGTTTAGCAACCTCACAGGTCTTCCTCCTAAGTTGTTGATTCCATCTCTTGTGCCGCATCACGTCTTTATCTGACTCCACAGAGTTCAGAAGTGCATCCTCTGTGCACGGCCCTCAGAACCCCCAATGTTCTGTCACACCTTCCTGGTGTGAAGCCTCAAAGACCTTCAACCCTGAAATCAAACAGACTCTCTACAAATGCTTAACAAACATACAACCATAGCATACATTTACAGAATAAAAGAACACTCACAGACATTCCTATAACCAAGAATGACATGCAGGAAAAACTGCTTCTGATTATATTAAAATGGCAAATGCATGTATTTACAAAGGTGTTCTCGAGCTCTCTCTGGCTCTCCTCAACCCTTTCTCTCAAAATGAGATATCAAAATCTCTTTTACCTGAGGGGCTCTTTGAGCACTTCCCTCCAGGTCTACCTACTCTATTTAATTACATTGAATGGTTGTCTAGTCCAGCATCTGGAACTAGATCTCAGTCGATCTACAATAAAGGTCGATCTACCTAACTCCTGCATAAAGCACGACTTCCCATGGCTCAACAGCCTAAGCATTTAATTACATTGAATTCAGATTTTAAAATGAGGCTGCGCCTCTCTTCAATGCACGATTTGAATTCGTGGACGTGGCTGGCTGGCTGGCTGCTGACGTGGAGAGATGCTCCTGCATCAAACTCCTCAGCTGCAAAATCATGAGCTCATGCTCATGCGCTTCCCCTCTAAGCTGTTGGAAATCCTCCTGGATCCCAAATCAGTCTTTGGAGCTTCCCATCTGCTCCATTTTGCTGTTGCTGCTGCACCACTGCTGCTGCTTCTTTCCTTCTGCTCAGCCTCTCCTCGCTGGCAGTTTCTGCTGATTGAATCATCAGCTCCATGATCTCTTCGATCACTGTATCCAGTTGCTCCCATGGCTGGTCCTGTTTTTGCAGTCTCCTCAGTTGCAAAAAATTTTGGCCATTGGGCAGATCATCATGATCTCCCACGCCTCCTTCATCCGTTTCCAACTTCACCTGTTGGATGTGCACGCCCTGCACTTTTACCCTCTCTTCCAGGGCTTCAATTTGATCCACAGATCAATAAAGCAAATGTTGTCTACCTCTTCCTCTTCTGCTCCTGTTGCAAACTCCCGCGTTGTAGTCTCTTCAGCTTCATCGCTGAATGTGTTGAGCCATTCCTCGGAATGCTCATTCTCTTCTTCCACTTCTGCTTCTTCTTCTGTTGTCAGCTCCAATGCTAAAGCGCTCTCAGTTCACTGGTTGAAATCATTGAGTCATTCCTCATAACGCTCATTCTTCCCTTCATCCGCTTGGGCAGTCTCAAATGTCTGCTCCAATTTCCTTTTGACAGTCATCATCAGTTGTGACTGTTCTGCTGTTGTTGTATCATCTGCAACACAATTTTATGCCTCCTCCTGGGCAAATGGTAGGAATACTTGTATTCCCCCAATCATCATTCATCTCCCCATATCTTCCACTGTCAGCTGTACCTGCTGATCCGATTCTGAGCTCTCCTTCTCTGTCAGCTCCTCTGGCTGAATGCGACTTATCAGTTCACCCCTATCCATCTGGCAATATGGGATGCTTTTGCTGCCCTCCTGGTAGATTTTGAGATCAACCGATCCCATCTTCATCAGCACTCCTTGTTGAATTGAACTCTCCTCCGAGTCCATGAGACCCTCAGATGGCCTCGAATCCTCATCTCTGCCCACCTGGCAATCCGAGATGCTTCCGCTGCCCTCCTGGCAGTCTTCGAGATCCCGCAATGACCTCTTATCATTGCCCAGCTGGCAATGCAAAGTTCCCTGGCTTTCCTCATGACAGTCCGTGAGATCTTCAGTTGATCTCAACTCTGTTCCCTTGCCCACCTAGCAATCGGGAAACTTTCTACTGCCCTCCTGGCAGTGCTTGAGATCCTCAGTGGATCCCAATTCATTTTCAAAATCATCGAGACTTCTCCCAATCTCTGGCTCACAGTGATAAATCATCTCTTCCTCTGTGGCCTTGAGGTTTTCAGCATACCTCAACCATTTTTTCAACAACCTTCGCTGTCTTATGACCATCAGTTGCTTGACTGGCCATTTTTCTTTTACCTTCTCCATGGGCAATTCGCACATACGTCTCCTCCTCCTATCCTGCCGCATCCACAGTTCTAGCTTCTCTATGTTTGCTTTTAATTCATAGAGCTCTCTAGTCATTTCTTTATCAAATTCTGCAAGCTTTTCCGCCTTGCTCTTCCTCCTACGGCCTTCAGTAGTTGTCTTGCTGTGTCTATCTGCCTCCCTGATAGATCTGCTACTGTCACTCTACATCCCTGAGTGTTCCAGCTTCATCCTACAATCCCCCTGACTGTCTTCTTGACTATTGCCTACCTGCAAACAATCGTCACAGAGTACCAGATAAAGATGGTATATGGCGTATATGGGTAGATTTCAGATCCTTGAACAAGACAACAAATATGATTGTTGAAGGAGACACATGGAACAAAGCTTTGAAAGCAAATCAAGCTCCATTGCATGCCTTGACAAGCTATGTGTTCTACTTGGTGATAAGGTATAAAAAATACATTTATGACAAAGTTGTGGATATGCTTACTGGCCTATTGTTAGTGGTTCAGTTATTTTTAAGCATAATCCTATCATGCATGACAACTATGTTGAACAATATGCTTTAGATGTTGATTTCAAAGATATTTATGCAACTTTGTGTCATACTAACCAAATTGAGGAATTGGATTCCTATGTGCATGGTAAAATTTTGTATCTTGGCAAGCTATGTTTTTCACAAGGTGAAAGAGTCAACACGATAAGGGAAGCACATTCTTCTCTTGTTGTTGGCCATTTCGGTGTAGGCAATACGGTGGCTAGTTTGCAAATCAAGCATCCTAAGTTTTTGGATGAGCATCTACATTACTTTTAGCATGCTTATAACCAGGATAAGCATTCATTGACTCAAACACCTCCATTTGAAGCATGTTTTGGCTATTTGCCAAAATCTTCTTTAGATTTTATCTTTGTAAAAGATGTTGCTATTGATGGTCATTATGACATTGATAGAGAAAAGAATTTCATTGAACAAAGTCAGTGGGTGCATCAAATGGTACAAGAATAGTTGGAAAAGATCCAAGCCAAGTACAAGACAAGACATGACAAGTTTCATGTTGGCTTTAAAGGCACAAATCCAAAATGGCTAGATGGATTGAGGTTGGAAAGGTGAGGGAATTGTACCCTCATCTTCAGATTGAATAACATTAGTCTTTTGGAGGTCCAAAAGCTTCCCAATGGGGAGGAGTGATCCAGGGGATCATTTTTTGCTCAAAAATCAAAGTGCTCGGAATTGATTCAATACAGACATGTGCGTAGGCCTCATCCTCACGATCGCAACACAACTTTAATGGGTTCAAACGAACATCGTATGAGTGAGATATCATGTTCTGTCCATTTTTCCAAACATGCAAAATTTTGTTGATTTTATAGTCTGTACAATCTGTATAGTGTTGACATGGCAGTTGATCGTATAGTCTGTACAATCGTACAATGACGTGGTAGTGTTGAGTTGTCAGGTGGCCAATGTGGCAATGCTGAGTTGGCAGGCTAGGTGGCAGATACGTGGCCGAATGGTTTCTTGACACATGGCATCTGGGTGGCAAGTAATATGGTGCCACGTGGCCCAGTCGTGGGCTGCCATGTGGCACCCCTCCAGTTTATAAAATTGTGGTAGTTTGTGAGGTTCGAACCTCTGACCTCATGGGCAGTGGCATAACTCTAACGTAGGTTGGGCCACCATCCCTCCTATGGGTTGTTTCTTAACCATATGCATCCTTATATTTATTTGAATTATAGTTATGGTATGGGCGGCGAAGAAAAGGGTCGGGTTTTAGCCCCAACCCTCAGTCCATATTGCAATGCATACGACCACACTTCATAACCTTTGGAGCGGGGTTGATCCTTGATGTCTATCCCGGAAGGCATGGAGTATTTTCCATATGGCTACTCCATATGACCCTAGAGCACGGGAGTTACAACCGTATGCGGGTTAGGCACTAGGACGTGGCCACATGCCCCCCATGCGACCAACACCTCCACCCAAGGGGGTACTAAATGGGCTAATGGTTTGACATTGTACCACGATTTGCGGGATCCACGTGGTGCTGGGTTTTTGGCCCAGTAATGTTGCGGGAGCCAGGTTAGTCACACACATGTGCGAATTGGAGAACCAGAGACAACAAGTTTGAAGGGGAAACTTTTTAAGAGGATATCTTCTTCATTTTTTGGCCAAACCAGGTGTAGAAAGAGCCCAGCTAGGGGTTTTTGTATGTTCTGGAGCCATTAGAGTCATCTACTTGGCATTTTGAGCATTGTAAAGCACTTTTTTTTACCACTTTGAGCAAATAATAAAAGATATCCATTGGAAGTTGGACCAGGAGATGTAGCCCAAGAGAGGGGTGAACTCCTTTATCATTTGTTGTGTTATGTGTTAACTGATGGTTATTATGTGCATACTAAGCATGAAAACTCTTTAATTTATGTGTTTTCAAATTGATCCTTTTCCCAAGCACACATAATTAACACTTACAAAAAATTTAAAAGATACAAGTCTTCTTCATTTTCACATCACTAGGGGCATCCCTGCATTGAAGGTTGGATCTACGAGTGTTTCAATAATTGAGACATTTTCACCTAGAGATAAAGCTCCATACCTATTTTTTGGGGGTTTGTGCTATGGATTATTGTCATTTGCAATGGAACGCATTGCAGTGTTGTTCCTTGGAACTTTAGGCAAACTTGATGGGTGATGGTTTCTAGAGGATTGTCTGACTCCATTAGGATTCAAGTTTGTCGTAGGAGGGGGAACATGCTTAGTCTGATTAGGGTTTATAATATGCTTATTGACGTGCCTTTTCTTCTTCATAAGTTTCCATTGCTCATCTTTTTCTTGTGATTTTTTCTCCGCCGTAGAATTTTTGGGGAAATATTTTGCAAAATGTCCAAATTCATGCCACACTTCTCTGTTAAATAGAATTTCCTCGTAATCAACCAATTGAATGTGCTTCTTGTTATTTGAGGTTAACTAAATGGATTATGGAAAGCCCTTCTCAAGATCTAATTCAAAACAAATCCTAACACACATAAACATTCCATCTTTGGGATTAGATTTATATATATATCTATACTTAGAGTATTACCAATACTTCTCATGATATCTTTGTTCCAGTGGTAAAGTGGGAGAAGCGACAAATGAACCCAAACTAGGACAACATAAGGGATATCATTTTCTGGCTTAAATTTTGGAGTCCATCGTTTAAGGTACATTCCTCTTGATGCAAGAAAGTAAGGACCACTTTTGAAAATTAGATCATGATCTTCCTTATGTTCCAAAAGAAAAACGTAAAACCCTCTCCTGCAAAAGAAATGGGAGACCAGCCCCGTGATCAAATGACACCATCTTTTATCAACCAATAAGCTCATCACTCTTGGAAAGGGACAAAGTTTGGTGAATTGTCCAATAAGGCCTTGTGATGAAGACCATTTATGTGGGTCCTTCGAATCGAGTTTTTTGAGATCTCGATCCTTGGACCTGTAGGTTATAGGCCCACGAAATGGATTGAAATGATTCCATAGCATCAACAAAACTATGTAATCTCCCTCAAACACACCTTGGATCAGATATCAGATTCTTCAACTTAGTCTCGCTTTTTGAAGTTCATAGGAACTTCATCTCTTTTTAGTCATCGATCCCATATTTTCCAAATTCCCATCTCTGGCTTCCAACCTCATTGTCTTTAGACCCTTTAGTCCACAAGACTAAAATTTTTGACCAAGTGATTAACATGTTGGGTGTCTTCGAACTCCAATGATGTGTACCACTGCGACCAATTCGGCTCCGAGAAGCCTCAGAATTTGACGAGCTGCAAATACTCTGACAAGTTTGGATTCTTCTCTGACAGTTTGATTCCAATCAAACAAGGAACTCTCCAATAGTGTTTGGCCCCAATCAAAACATTGCCATGTGTCTTTTCCAGAACAATTGATCTAGTTTGCTCCAAATAGATTCTCATTGTTCTTTGGCTCCCTGCATATCTCATGCTCCAATCTACTCTTGCATGATAACACTTTCACAATGGATCCCCATCGATCCATCCTATGATCGACGATGGATCTACTATTATGACGCTTTCTCTCATCTTCAGACCTGTAATTATTTACTCTCAGACCTCGATCTCACTTGTCACACATGCATACATTCATGCATTCAATATGATTAATACATAAACCAGACCAAACTCAAGAGTATATAAAGTCACATGGAATTCTATTACATCGAGCTCGATTACACACAAATAGGGCCTCTATGGGCCAAGTTGCTCCTCGACCTAATTTTACATTGTGGCCTTCTCCTCTCAAATGCTTGTAGGCTTACATTTAAAGAAGAAATTACAAGCATCAGATCTTCTCAGATTTGATGTATCGTCGATCTATCCTTAAGGTTTCTTAAAACAAACAATATCATATCAATACACAACAAAACCTATCGTTTTACACAAATATCAAGGAAATCGCGTCCGCTTGTCCATGTCCTCATCTGCTGGAAGGTTTGAGATTTTGAATTTGACTTAGGGGGGGTCTATGCTCCTACATCAGACTCTCAGGGTAGAAAATATTCATGATCTTTTAATCATGTTCTTCATTGTTGCTTCCATATTTAACCCTTGGTCTTCCTTTTCTGCATCACTCCATCATAGCATTCAACTTCTCCACAATGATCAATAGTGAGCTGCAACTAATCCTTTCCTCTGTAGCAAGCCTCTACACCTACTACCCAATACTTCATCAAGCTTCCTCCTAAGCTTGACCTTTTGGTATCACACGTTCTGATCCAGGGGATCAAAATATGCTCAAAAATCAAAGTGCTTGAAATTGCTTGAAAAGGGACTCGTGCATAGGCCTTGTCCTCACGATCCCAGTGCAACTTGAACAAGTTCAAACGGGCATCGTATGCGAGAGATATCACATTTTGTCCACTTTTCCAAACATGCAAAATTTCACTAACTATACAGTCTGTACATGCCACGTGGCAATTGACTGTGCAGTCCGTACGGACCGTACAACTGACGTGGCAAGGTGATGTGGATTGTTTACTGGGTAGAGGTGCTAACATGGCAAGGTGTGTTGGCCTGTACATTAACCAACCAATGGTTTAACGCGTGGTGGTTATGTGGGGAATAGTATGGTGCCACGTGGCACCCCCTCCATTGTTAAAAGTTTGTGGAGTCCACGGAGGTCGAACCCGCGACCTCCAGGAAAGTGGCAGAGTGTTGGTGCAGGCCGGGTTGCCAGCCTTCCTATCATTTGTTTCTTAACCAATATGTTATAAACTAATATTTAAGTTTGAGCCAAGTTTCATACGGGTGCAAAAAGGGTCTCGACCCAACACTCTGTTGCACCATGTAACTATAAGCTTTGGAACCAGGGGGCATGGGGAAACTAACAGTGCCATCCCATGGCCCAAACCACGTGACCATGCCATATGACCACTAGAGCGTGAAGGTTCCAACGACTAGGCCAGGTGGGTGCTACTTTTTAGGTTGGTGCCCGGCCACATGGGCCATGCAACCGACACCTCCACCGAGAAAGGTGCCTAAGTCTGCTAACCGTTCGACAATTTGCCAAATTTTGTAGTGTTGGGTTTTTGGCATGGGAAATTCCCGTCAGCTAGGTTAGTCACACACAACTGTGTTTTGGCGAGCAGAGATAACAAAGAATTGGGAGAAAACTTCCAGAGTTGTATTTTTCTCATTTTTTGGCCAAACCAGGTGCACGAAAGGCTCAGTTATGGGTTTTTGGACATTCTGGAGCCATTTAAGCCATCTATTTTCCATTCCGAGCATTGTAAAGCATTGATTTTAACACTTTAAGAATTAATGAAAATGATCCATTGGAAGTTGCACTAAGAGATGTATCCCAAGAGAGGGGTGAACACCTTTATCATTTTGTTGTGTTAATGTGTTTACTTTGATGGTTGTTATGTCTATTTATGCTACTCATGATTAACTAAAAACTCATTAAGTTTTATGTGTTTGTAACTTGATCCTATTACCCAAGCACATACAAATTACATTTGCAATTTTAAAGAGACTCAAGCCTTTTCATTTTCAGATCAAGTTGGTATCAGAGCATAGGCTTTTGAAGGTTTGATTATTTGCAAGTGTTTTTTTTTTTTTTTTTTTCTGATGTTTACAAGGTTGAAGCTCACAAGAGGATAAGGTCAACTTGTAGAGCCAAGTTCTCAACTTTCAAGAAGGAAAACTACACAATTACCTCAATCTTCAAGGAGATATTCACCAAGTATGGCTCATGAGGAGAGTCGTGAAACTCTTACTTTGGAAGATGAAACTTTTAGAAAATATTTCTATGATATGACAGAAATAGTGAAAGTTTTATTTGAAGAAAGAAATGCAAGGTTGCAAGGTGAAAGCTCAAATCCTCCAAAGGTAATGAAGATAGTGGTGATAAAACTCCAAAAGTAAATGGAGGGAATGATGATACTCCACCTCCTTCACCTCCATATTCCACTTCTTCTACCATTTCACAACCATGTCCAAATTCTCCAAAAGAACATGGTAAAATTCCTCCACAAACTCCTTCGCTTAATCTTGATATTAAGTTTGAATTGCCTGTGTACAATGGAGAGGTAAATGCTAAGAAATTGGATAATTGGATTCGTGAGATTGAAGTGTATCATAGGATATAAAGAATCAAATATGATGAAACTAAGAGTTGGCTTGCTTCTCTTAGATTGGAAAGTGCAACACTCATTTGGTGGGAAGCCAAAACTCGAGAGGACATCAAGAAACATGGTAAAGTTTTATCCTCTTGGAATGATTTTATTGTTGCACAAAAGACAATTTTATCCATTAGCAATCATGCAAAAAGCTATTATGGATTGGAAAAATTTTAGACAAGATAAAGGGAAAAGAGGAGCTTTGATTTTGGATATAGATTTATCTTCTCAAGAAACTTTACTCAAGTACATTGGAGGATTGCATAGCTACTTGAGGCACACAATACTTATGCTTAACCCTGCAAGTCTAGATGAATTATGTGTACAAACAACTCATTTGTAAGCAAGATGGAGGAATGAACCTCAAGAGGGCAGCAAGAAGCCATTTGTTAAGGGAGACCAGGGAAAGAGGAAATTCAAAGGAAATAGAAAAAATAATGCTCCAGTCAAGAAAGAGGGAGAGAAACTCTCATGTAAACATTGTTCAAAAGATGGCCATGATGAAGACAATTGTTGGAAACTTCATCCTGAAATGAGACCCAAAAAGTTCAGCCATAAGGGGAAACCAAAGACTACTGCAACTACACAACATGATTTAGGTTCTCATTCAGGATATGAAACAAAAATTACTGCCATGGGTTTTCAAGGTAAGGATTCTATTGTAAGTACTAGTTCTTCAAGTAGTAGTAAGCCTCAATGAAACTCAACATGAAAAAGAAAGAATAGAGTTTTTCCACATAAGGGCTATTTCAAAGCATACCAAGATAGATACTCTTTTTGATATTGGATCTCAAGTTAACCTCATATCTGAAGACAGTGTCAAGAAATTAAAATTGGAAACTACTCCACATCCTAAACCATACCCTCTAGGATGGATATGTGACAAGAAGGTGTAAACTTAGATTTTCCATCACTACAAACTTTATAGATGAGGTAGAGATTGATGTTATTCCATTGGATATTTGTGGTATTGTGTTGGGAAGCCCATATTTATATGATATGAGAGCCATCTTTCATCGTCACGAAAACAAATATCATTTGTTTAAAAATGGAGTTGAGTACAATGTTAGAGCACATACAAATAAGTTGAATTTGTCACTTGTAAATGTTGGACAAATGAAGAGATTAGTCAATGCTAGTAAGAACTTTGTCCTCTTGATGATCAAACCCAAATACAATGTTGAAAAAGAAGATTTCCAAGGTTGTGATGCAAGGTTTAAATCTGATTTATATGAGGTTGTTAACCAATTTGATGAGATGTTTCAAGAACCAAAAGGATAACCTCCAAAAAGGGGTATCCAACATGAGATACAATTGCAGCAAGATTGTCCTCTTCCAAACAATGGTATGTACAAGATGCTAGTGATGGAGAATGTTGAAATTAAAAAACAAATCAAAGAGTTGCTTGAAAAAGGGGTCATCATGCCAAGCACATTGCCATGTGGGACACCAATTGTTTTAGTGCCAAAGAAAGATGGTACATGATGCATGTGTGTAGATTTCATAGCCTTGAACAAGATTACGGTAAAGAATCATTATCCTCTTCCTAGAATTGATGATTTTCTTGATCAAATGAAAGATGATAAGTGTTTTACTAAGTTGGATTTGAGAAATGGATATCATTAGATTAGGATTGTTGAAGGGGAAACATGGGAGACATCTTTCAAAACAAAGCAAGGTTTGTTTGATGGATGGTAATGCCTTTTGGGCTTTGTAATGCTCATGCTACATTCATGAGAGTGATGAATGATGTTTTAATGCCTTTTCTTGATGATTGTGTGATTGTCTACTTGGATGACATTTTGATATTTAGAAAATCTCGTGAAGAGCATGTCAAACAAGTTTTGGATGTCTTGAAGAAATAAAATTTGTTTTTAAAGATGTCTAAATGTGAGTTTGGAAAGACCTAACTTGTTTACTTGGGACATATTGTTGGAGGAGGAGAACTGAAAATTGATCCTTCCAAGGTCAAAGTCATTTTGGATTGGCCCAAGCCCAACAATGTGATAGAGGTTTTTTGGGAGCAGCCCAATATTGGAGAAAATTTATTGCTAGCTTCTCTTCAATTGCAGCTCCATTACATGCAGTGACAAGCATCAAGCAAGTTTTCCAATGGGGAGGCAAGCAACAAAAAGCTTTTGATGCATTGAAGGAGAAGATTAGCACAACTCCAGTTATTGCGCTTCCTAATTTGAGACAACCATTTGAGATCCTAACAAATGCAATTAATTATGCAATGGGAGCAGTCTTGTTGCAACATGGTAAGCCCATTTGTTTCATTCTAAAACTTTTAATGGTGTTGTGATTAACTATCCTACTTATGATAAGGAGTTGTATGCATTGGTGCAAAGTGTGAAAAAATGGAAACATTATTGGTTGGGAAAAGAAACTATCATTCACAAAGATCATCAACCATTGCAATACTTACAACCACAAACAAATCTACAAAAAGCAAGGCACTTAAGATGGATGGGTTTTCTACAACAATTCCACTTAGTTATAAGGTATAAGAAAGGCATTTATAACAAAGTTGTTGATATGCTTTCTAGGCCTATTGTTAGTGCTTCAACTATTCTTAAGTATAATTCTACCATGCATGAGAGCTATGTTGAACAATATGTTTTAGATGATGATTTTAAAGAAGTTTATGAAACTTTGTGTCATTCTAACCAAGTTGAGGAATTGGATTGCCATATGCATGATTTTCTATCATCTTGGCAAGCTATGTGTTCCACAGGGTGAAAGATTCAACATCATAAGGGAGGCACATTCTTCTCTTATTGTTGGCCACTTTGGTGTAGGAAAGACAGTGGCTAATGTTGTTAATGTTGAGAATTTGAGATTGTATGAGCCTCCTTTGATTGATGATCAAGGAGAGCATGTTCATATTCCTTCCATAGATGATTTCTCGCTAGAATCTCTTTTATAATTGCATGAGGATACAATCCTTGACAGGAGGATGTGAACTTCAAAATGAGGGAATGTGGAATACCTTTGTGTTGGTATTAAAGGCACAAATCCAAGCAAAGCCAAATGGATTGAGGTTGGAAAGGTGAGGGAAATGTACCCTCATATTCATATTGTCTTAAAGTTGTCTTTTGGAGGTCCAAAATCTTCCCAATGGGAAGGAGTGATCTAGGGGATCAAAATATGCTCAAAAATCAAAGAGCTCAGAATTGCTTGAAAAAGGACTCATGCATAGGCCTCGTCCTCATGGTCCCAACATAACTTGAATGGGTTCAAACAGACGTCATATGCGAGAGATATCACGTTCTGTCCACTTTGCCAAAAAGGAAAAAAAATTGTTGACTGTACAGTCCGTACATGCCACTTGGGCTGACCGTACAATCCATATAGACCGTACTGCTGACGTGGATTGCTGACTGGGTAGAGGTGCTGATGTGGCAAGGTTTGTTGGCTTGTACGTGGACCAACAAGTGGTTGACGTATGGCGATTATGTGGCGAATAGTATGGTGCCACGTGGAACCCCATCTGTTATCACACTAAATTGCCTTAGGTCTTTTTAGTTTGTTTTCAATCCTTTTTAAGCCTTAGTTTTTAATTTTTTCTTTTAATGTCTCACCCCTTTAAAATTTATGATTGGTAGGACCCCTCGGATGATTAAATTTTTTGAGTCTTAGCTCTATTTTGATCCTCAAATTGATTTTTGATCCCTAAACCATTCCTAGTTCATGTTTTACTTTGGTCCCCTTCATGATTTGACCCTAGGTCGATAACTCCCATGATCGGGCTGATGTGACACACCTCCCTCCTCACTCGTGACCTCACAAGCATGCCTCATTGTCCTCGTTTACCTATCTAATCATATTTTTGAATTGGAAGCATTGCCTACTCATCAGGCAGTTTCGTAGCCCCTGTCACGTTTATCATACCACCACTCCAAGTCATGATTTCCACGACTGATACCATATCCCTTTTTTTCAGTGCCAGAAGTCGGTTAAAGTGCCTTCAAAAGATCTTGCATTTATGTTCCTTGATAACGGTTTCTAATTTTGAAAACTCAACAGTGTTGCGCTACGTGAATTCACAAGTTCTGATCAGGCAACCACATGTCAACCAATTCTTACTACTGTGCAAGATTCTAGGGCCGAAGTTTCCTCATTTTCATCCTAAGATTGCATTGAAGAGCTCAACAGGTGTCTACAATGCAGGTATCCATTGTTACCTCCTCTGCGTATTAATCCTCACAGGAAATTTGTGCTCAGGTGTTTGTTTTGCTAAGTTTTCACAGCGGTAAAAGATTCATCTTTGTATGATAGCCTCATCTCCTCTCTTTTTCAAACCTATAAACCTCACGGCTCGTATATGAGTGAGATTTATGTTGTCTGCCTTAGCCCTTGAAGTTGCAAGCTTTAGACTAGTCTATCCTCTGCGTATGCCTTGCGCTACCCAGAGGCATTGCTTAACCTCTCGTTGCTTCCCCTGCCTCCTTTCATCTCGAAATTAAACATTTTACTCAGTTGCATAGGGTCAACCTTTCATATTTGAAACCCCATTCAAAGTCTCCTGAGCATTACCAAACCTTTTAAGAGCCTTCAGTCTGAGTCATGGAGACCCCTAAATCGAAGAAGGCACATAAAGGAGGTAAGATAGTTAGGACAGAACCAATGGACATGATTCTTTTTAATACAGAACCCATGGCAAGAGAGTCCTTTCAAAGAGTAGGGTGCCTTTTCTTCTGTCAGAACATGTAGAGAGGCCATCCATAGGTAGCAAGACAATTTGCATTGCAGTTTGATGGTAAGAAAACTAAGGTTGGGGATTTGGAGTTTGAAGTGACTGAAGTCTCCATCTCAGCTGCAACAGGGATCCCCATTACAGGTGAAAAGTGGCTCAAAGCCATGGCTTTGAGTTCAGCTTATGCAAAAGATCTCTTCAAAGCTGAATATCAAGCCAATGACCTGTCCAAAAGTATGCCAAGGAGCCAATTGATTTAACAATTTGAAAAACTACTGAAGATCATAAAAAGATATTTTACTTGTGAAAGGAGATTCAACACATTATATCAGTGCCATATAAGATTGTTGCTACGTTTTACTGGTAAGGTTGAGATGAATATTCCTTATTACTTGTTGAGGAGTATAGGTAAGATGTCAAACATGATAAAGGCCAAATATAAAGATGTGGATTCTAGCCTTTTCCACTCTAGATTAATCAGAATGCTAGTATCTGAGGAATTGGGCAAGAAATATATTTCATGGGAGCATTTTGTGGTTACCTCTCATTTTAAGTTGGATCTATTACCCACCCCTCAATCACAGAGGGCAATCTCTTTATCACCTACCAGTGCTACCAAAGCAGGGACCAATAGGAAGAGAAAGGGTAGATCCCCTATTCAAGTGTCAGAGGTCAACAAGCAGGTCATTGAAGTTGAGGAAGTCTGTCCTTCTCCACACAGAGATTTTTTACCACCTACTCCACCAAGGTTAGAAGAGGTGCCTCCTTCTACCAAAGCTACATCTAAGAGAGGGACGAAGCTTCTCTTTTCCCCTTCTCCTCCAGTATTTGAAATCAAAGGTAAAAGACCTTTCACAAGGTCATCAATTCCTAAAGAGGATTATAGAGAGCAGTCCTTACCAGAGATCCCTATTCAAAAGAAGAAGGGGAAGAATATTGAAAATCCTGTAGAGGAGAAATTAGAAACCCTTGTACATAAGAAGAAGGGTAAAGGTGCTAAAGGACCCTTGGAGAAGAGAGATGAGACCTCTAAGAAAGGCATTGAGAATCCTGTCGAAAGAAAACAAGAATCCCTTGTACAGAAAGGTAAAGGTACTAAAATACCTTTGGAGAGAAAAGAGGAAACCCCTGTGAAACACTTCGAGGAGCCTGTGGTAAGAAATGAAGAAACCACTGTGCAGAGAAAGAAGGGTAAAAGTAAGGCCACTGAGAAACCTGATGAGGTGGACAAAGCACTTCCCATGTAGGAGGAAGAGGAGTCTGAGGAAAATCCTATTAAGATTGAGCATGCCATTGTCCCTCCTGACAGTCAGACCTACAAAAGACTTATCAAGAAGCTTAGAGATGCAAGGAAAGAAATAGCTCATCTTAAAGCAGAATGTAAGGTCCACTTGGCTCAGATGGAAGAGCTCATGGCTGGCTAAAATCATACCCTTGACTTGGCAAGGTTTGCAGCGAGAAAGGCTCTGCCCCTTCATAAACAACTGGAGAATCTTTACAGATAGAACAGAGGCTTTCGGTCTCAGAACAGGAAGTTAAAGGCAAAGATGAAACACTTTCAAGATGAGGTAGCCCAAAGGAATTTATAGGCGTTGGTTGAAGCTGCCATTGAGGATGATAAACCAACAACTAAGGAGAGCACAACTACATAGAAGAAGCCTATCAATGCTAGGAAAAAGAAGTCTGATGTGCCAATTGAAGATCCTCTTTCTACTGGAAAGAGTGTGAGGCTAAGTGTTAAAATGACAAAATAGTTGGTAATAGTAAGCCCCATTTTTTAGAATTGTTCCTTTTTGGGAGGGTTAACTGATATGCACATACTAGTTGTGCCATCTATACAGGCGTCTAGGCGTTTAGCTATATGGATTTTGAGCTTTTGCTAAGTGATAGCTTCACCCAGTGGTAAAAGGCACTACCTATGGTACGGTCAAGGCACCTAACTAAAATAGTTCTGTCATCATGAAAGAACACACTGCTCTGTACATATTCAAGATTGAAAGGCGATGTGTTTTGGCAATGCTACCCAAACCTATATGTAGACGCAACGTAAGTGACGCTACGTAAAGGCACTGCATAATATTCCACAGAGAACAGAATCGGCATACGGGTGCAACACAATGGCGCTACCCACAAGCGCTACATAATATTTGGCAAGGAACAGGTTTACACACAAGCACAACACAGGGGCGCTACCTACAGACACTACCTAATATTTCAACAGAGAACCAATGTTGGTGCATATATGCAGCACTGTGGCATTACCTATAGGCACTACCTTCTCTCTTTGTTCTGTTTTACAGTGCACTACCCAGAGTTGCTACCCAAGGAAGTTGCCAGCAAACACCATGAATCTAGGAGGACTAGGCCAACAACTTTTGGATAAGTTGATGATGGAGAAAGTTACAGAAGTAGCAGTTGGCATTTTGAGGACAACTACAGGCTCCAAAAGGACACATGGAAAAACAGGAGTTGAGAAGCAAAAGAGGATCAAAGCAGTTAGAAGCATGATTGGATTAGTCACCAGCATTTCCTTGTTTTATAGTATAGGCTATTATTCTAGTTGTTAGAACAAATAAATGTTTAGAGATTTTCAAGGGAAACAGACCAACTCGTACCTCCGATTGTTGCCTCCCTTTATTGTTATAAATAGATAGATCAATTGCTTTAGTGGGTTCGGATGGGTTGAGCAAGGCTCCCTTTACTTGTAATATTTTGATGAAGTGACTATGATCTAGTGATGTGCTGGACTTAAGACTTTTTGGCTAATAGAAATCAGCTTCTCTTTCAGTCTATTTGCTTCTTATGTTAAATTTTCATGCTTTGAATGATTCACATGAATTATTGTGGTGATGTTATGGTGGATGTTTGATCATTATATTATCATGATGTTTATTTAGCTTCCTCAATTTCTAATGTCAAGAAGATCTTGTGATTAGAAAATTTCTTCCTTAGACTTTTGTAGACCTGATATTTGTAGTAGTCCTTACACTCCTCTCACTCAAGTCTTCCCTCTGTTCATAATTACTCCCAAACTACTGATAGAAGTTAGCCAAGACCTTAATTGTTGGTGCATGCTAGCCCTGTTGTCTGAGTTAGAACATTACCATTTGAGTCCTTTTCCATTTGACCCTTTAAAACACTATTCAATTCACGTATAACTTGATGGGTATCGGGCTTGCCTTCCATGCAATCTGAAGGTAACTCCTAGTGCTAACATTCTTGGCGCTACTACCGGGGACGATTTGAATACTTTTCCCTAGGATTAAAACGACATAGTATTCTAGTTCTAAAGGTGCATTAGAACTCAGTATTTCGAAGATTGCAAACTACACCTGACAACTCCATTGTTTCAGCTCTGGCACCTAAAGGCATACATACGAGATCAAATCCACAACTACCTTTGGTACCACCTGACGCTGACCCAGAGAAGATAATCAAAAAGGGAAAAGCTTCCCAAAAAAAAAATTCTGCTGCTGCTACAAGTGCTTCTGGTCAGTTGCCTGATTCTACTCTTGATACTCCAGTTGTTTTATCAAGTAAGCTTCCTTTATCTTCTGCTGAAGTATCTAAAAAGCTTGATTTTGAAGAGTTTCTTGTTGAATACTCTTCCTTTGAGACTGAATTGAAAGAGGAAAACATTGATATATTTTCTTCCCCTGATATTGAGAAGTGTTTCTGTAACATCCCGCTCTGGCGCACTGAGGACACTTATTCTTTGAGGACACTTGCTCGCAAGTGATCTGGACCCTTTTTATGTTAGACCTATGATATTTGATTATGATGAGATTGACAGATGATATGATGTGTTACTATTCATGT
>ML779013.1:811770-846017 GCA_009831015.1 Picea engelmannii | reverse complement strand
AATTGGAGCTGCCTGCATCTTCACGAGTACACCCAGTTTTCCATGTTTCATGCTTAAAGAAGGTTATAGGTGACAAGATCCTAGTTCAAACTATAATGCCAGAACTTGACGAGGAAGGAAAAATCATATTGGAGCCTAAAGCCATCACTGACACAAGAATTCGCCAGCTGAGGAATAGATCCATTTCAAAGTATCTCATTAAATGGAGAAAACTACCAGCTGAAGATTTCACTTGGGAAGATGAGTCTTTTATACAGAAGCATCCAGAGTTACTCAAGCATTGCAGACAACACTTGTCTCAAGGGGAGGGGCATGTTAAGCCTAATATTGGCTCATTACCCCTTAATTGGGGCATATTATATTAGTAATGTTATTTTATTTATGTCGGCTTTAGGCCATTAGTTGTAATTATACCTCCTAGTCTCCTATATATACCAAGGAGACATTTTCATTTTGGATCATCTTAGACTTGAACATTTAAGTGGGGTAAAAGGAGGTTGCCCCCTTGAAGAGGCTTATTATCTGAAATTATCTCTTTTTCAAGGCGTCGAGTAATTTTTCTGAGGTTTTTCTATGCTATATTGATATTTGGTTCTTAACAGTTATAGGCCCATGAAATGGACTGAAATGATTCCATAGTAGCAACAAATCTCCTCAATCTCACTCGAACACACCCTAGATCACATCTCGGAGTCTTCAACTCAGTCTCACCTTGGGAAGTTCATAGGAACTTCATCTCTTTTTTGCCATCGATCCCATACTATCCATATTCCCATTTCTGGCTTCCAACCTCGTCGCCCTCTGACCCTTTATTCCATAAGACCAAACTTTTTGACCAAGTGCTTAACATGTGAAGCACTTAACTTCCCCTATACCATCAGAATTCTCTTGTCAGAGTCTCGCCATCAGATTCCAATGATGTGGCCGACTCTAACCAATTCAACTCTAAGAAGCCTTAGACTTTGAAGAGCTGCAAATACTTTGATAGGTTCGGATTATTCTTCGACGGTTTGGTTTCGATTGAATAGGGAACTCTTCAATAGTGTTAGGCCCCACTCGAAACACCACCACATGTATCTTCCATAACAGTCAATCTGGGTTGCTCCGAATAGATCCTTGTTGTTCATGGATTCCCTGCATCTCTCATGCTCCAATCTACTCTTGCACGATAACACTTTCACAATGGATCCTCATCAATACATCCTATGATCGATGATGGATCTACTCTTACAACGCTTCCTCTCATCTTTAGGCCTGCAATTATTTACTCTCATCCCTTGATCTTACTCTTCACACACACACACGTTTATGCATTCAATAGGATTAACACATAAACTAGACAGAACTCAAGAGTACGTAAAATCACACAGAATTCTATTAAATCGATCTTGATTAAACACAAATAAGGCCTCTATGGGCCAAGCCGCTTCTTGACCTGATTTTACATTGTGGCCTTCTCCTCGAAAACGATCGTAGGCTTACATTTAAAGAAGAAATTACAAGCATCGTATCATCTCAGATCTTAGTTACCCTCGATCTATCCTTAATATCTCTCAAAACAAACAATATCATAACAATACACAACAAACCTTATCGTTTTACACAAATATTGGGGAAATTGCACCCTCTTTTCCATGTCCTCTCCTTCTAGAAGGTTCAAGATTTTGAATTTGACTTGGGGTGGGTCTATGCTCTTGCATCACCTTGAGTTACCAATTTCATAGATATACTATGTGATTGAGAAGAATGCATAGGAAAATCAAGAATTTCATCTAGTTTTTTCACAAAGCGGAAAGGTTAGGATTTAGTATATTTTCCAATGTAGGCCACAAGGGCATGGAAGGCATCAATCATGTGCTTCGGGATAAGAAAATCAGTTCCATGGGGCTCTTGTAAAAGATTATTTATGTGTACTTTTGGGCACCCATCATTTTTTTTCTTCTGAAGGTGGCAAAACCTATCATAAATCAGTGATCAATTGGTAGTGAGGAAAACCATCACTAGTTGTTATCCATGAATGTGAGCTAACTCATCACCATTATTCAAGGAAAACCATGCCACCTAAAATAACTTGTTGTTGGATTATAAGGGGGTATACTTTTAGTTCCGGTAGATGCCTCTAAGAATTGGTTTGTTAAAATGTTTTATTGTGTCGAAGGAAGATAAGCTTTTAGCCATTCAAAAGTAGTTTTAGGTCTTACTCCATAACTAAAAGGTGGTTTTAACCTAGATAGTATCTTCAAGAAAGCCAGTATCCTATACTTTCATCATTGAGGCTACAACTGTGGGGACATGTGCTTTCAAGTAGCATCTAGCCTTAGTCCCATGCATGAAACTAGATACTACCCATGTTTGGTGTTTAACCACTTGCTAGGAGGGTTTGGGCACCCATCGTTAACTCGATATTACTTAATTCCATATGTGAATTTTTCAAATGGTATATTTTATCGGTCGAAATTGAGTTGTAGATAAGTTATAATTGGGATTTATTGGCATGAAATTAGAGTTCTTTGATTTCCTTCGATTTTTCCATAAAATTTCAAATTTTCATTCTACCCTCTTTTAATTTCTCTCATTCTTTGTTGATGTGTTTTTAAATATTTCTATAAAATTCACTTTTCCATAAAATTTAAAAATGCAATGTTCATGTACTAATATATTGAATTCCTCCTGAGAAAGAGGTTAAACTGCAACCAGGGGTAGTATCTAGTCTCATGTATGGGACGAAGGCTATATGCTACTAGAAAGTGCATGACACCACTAGAGGTAGCCTCAAGGATGACCACAGGGGACATTGACTTTCTTGTGGATACTATCTAGGATGAAATTTTATTTTGGTCCCAGAGTAAGACCTAAAACTGCTTCTGATTGGCTAAGATATTGTATTCCTCGGATGTAAGGAAACAAGTTGATGACCCAAAACCTTGAGGCTTCTAGTAGGAGTGAAATCCGCCCCCCCCTCCCTTATGGACCACAAGTGCGTTATTTTAGGTGGTGTGGGTTTCCTTGAATAACAATGATGAGGCAACCCACATTTGCAGATAGAAACCATTGATGGTTGTCCTCATTATCACTTGTCAACTCAGTTATGATAGGTTTTGCCACCTTTAGGAAATAATAATAATAAATTAACAAATATTATATTTTTATTTTAAAAATAAATTTAACTTTTTATAAGCCATAAATATATTTATAAATTTAACTTTTTTTACAAATTTTTAAATATATTTTTAAATTTAACTTTTTGTAAGCCATCAATGAAGATGAAGAATAAAGATGAATAATCCAAATTGTAAACCCTCCATACTACTTGTTGGCCCTTGACCAAGTTTTGAGGATCCTTGGTCATGTTTGACCTATTTTGGGACTTCGACAGGTTGTCAAAGGCAGAGCACAAGTCCAAGCGGAGATCGCGGGATCTCGACCCCTTTTTAGGGATTTTTGGGTTATGGGCTTATGTAACGAGTATGGGGATGTCGGGCCATGGGTTTACCCATGTTTAGGCCCATTTTGTAATGTATAAGTAGAAATCTAGGCGACGTAAGTAAGGGCGGCAAGGGTGTGATGCTAAGTGCTAAGTGCAAGTGATAGTTGTACATGCTTTGTGCATACTGTGTGAGACTTGCAAGGCTAAGTGAAAGTGACTATAAGAAACTGTGTAAAGGCTTAGTGTTGTATCCCATCTCGGAGAAGGAGGATCTGGTGACGTGCGCACAGATCTCATGTCTTCTGCAGAGTAGGATTTTGATGTTATATCTTGACCGAAGATAATAAAGAAGAGAAGAGTTGGTGGACGTAGCCCCATGATGGGGGTGAACCACGTATATCTTGTGTTGTGGTTGTTTTGTGCATTGTGAATGTTTTGTTGTTTATATGATTATTGTTTAGTGTAATGATGTATGCTTAGATGAATATGATAGCTTAGTGCCTAATGATGTGAATAAGATGCTAGATTTGATCTATGTTGATATGCTTAGTGCTTGAATATATTAGATCTGGATGAATACTGCGTTTCTTTGTAATTAGGGTTTATCTGCGTTGTAAACAAAGGTTAAATACTAATGAACTATAACTACTAAGTGCTCTGTTGAGGTGTTACAATCACAAATCTATGTCCCAGCTAAGGTTGCAGACACTAGAGTCCTGCAACTACCCCTATCTCTATCTCGGGTGAGACTTCATCTACTTCGCAAGTGTTGCCGAAAGGGCCGGTAGTTACAGTTTTGTTGGTGTGTTGTTGTAGCGTTGAACCCTAGGTCTGCCCATGTGCCAACAAATGGTTCCGTTATCGGGACCGAAACTGTGATTGTTGGGAATTGAGGAAAAGAAATAAAGCCCTGTGCGTAGATTTATTGCTTTAGTGAGTAATATTCTATTTTGTGAAGCTTTGTGCTAAGAAAGGAATTGGATCTGAAGAAAAGAGGTAAGATCTGAAAGCTTTGTGCTCTAAAAAAGGTAAGAGTAGTGAAATTTTTTAGATCTAAAAGCTTTTTGCTCTGTCGAAGGTAAGATAAGTGGAAATTTTTGTTTCAAAAGTATGGATCTATGTGTGCTTGATAAATTTTGTCCTAGTATGAAAACTAGGGCACAGTTAGGCAAAAGAAGGTTTGATATGAATAGATCTGATAGAAATAATGAAAGATATGTTATTCCTATGCATATAAATAATGCTTTGACTAACAAATGGATGCAGGATTCTAGAAAGAATTTTATGCAGGTTAGCTACTATGATCCTAGTGCGCAGTACAAGAGAGGTTGGGGATCATTTAAAAGAAAGAGAGGACTAACCCTTTGTTATAGTTGTAGAAGGATGGGCCATCTAGCTAGGGACTTCCCTGATAGAAGACCTAGTTGTCTTTGTTGTAAAGTTATGGACCATGACGTTCTGGATTTCCCTAGAATGATTGCTAAGGTTGAAAGAATGAATATGAGACAAGAAAACCCTGAGAAATGCCAAGAAACTGAGATCATGACAGAACCCTAGAAAGAATAAAAAAATGTATTATTAAAAATGAAAGAAACCCTGAATGATCACAGAGATATCAACTTATTAGAGATATTCAAAGAAAAAGAGTGCATAGAAGCAAGAATAGGAGACTTCGACATAGACTGTGTTTTGGATGAGGAAACACAGGTGAATATCATGACAGAAAGAACTTGGGAAATTTTATGAAAACCTGTTATGACTACTTCATTGGGGGAAATAGGATTATTTAGAGGAAAGCCGATAATCCTATGTGGAAGACTCACCTAGACATCTATGAGTGTTCACGGAACTTCGACAGAGGAAGAATTTGAGGTTGTTAAATTTATTGAGAACAACGCCCCATTTGCTATGTTACTAGGACAAACCTAGATTGAGAAAGATCAGACCTGAAGAAAACAGGAAGAGGATGCTCTAGAATGGAAAAAGCAAGAGCTAAGAGATTTTATGGCTAAGAGAATAACAAACTTACTCGAAGAACAAGAAAACCAGTCGAATCTACTGAGGACCAAAAATCTAGATGTCGAAGCTGAAAGAACACATAAAATCTTGAAGAACCCATCCACACAAGAAAGTAGAGTGCCTACCCCAGACAAATAAGAAGTATTACATTCGAACACTACGAAAGACCATCAACAACGCGAAGTTACTATGCCAAGAGGAGATAAGAATCAGAATGGGAAGAGGAACCTAGTAACACAGATCATAGGGAATAAGGCTAGAAAGCTCAGCAAGAAGAAGGCAAAGTTGGAAAAATTACAGGAAGATCCAGAGAAGACTTTGTAGAAGGAAGGTCTCCAGAATTCGAACTTCGTCGGGGTATCAGAACAACACAACATGGCACTTCGCCATGGCAGAGAGATATGAACGTTGGAAGCATTATAACCGTTATACTGACGCTCCCGAACGGTTAGAACATCAATTATGACCAGAAATATCACCATTGGATCGTTGGGACCGCGTCGTAACAGACATAATTGCATTAATGAAGACTTCTTACATGTTGGAGAGATATGTTACCTCGTTGTCTACTTATTCTGTTGATTGTTGCACCAATAACACTTTTGCGAATTGTATCTGAGCCAACAAGAAGAACTCATTGCTACCATGTTGTGTTTACTGAGCTTTCAACATTTTTTCTATTGCATTGACCATTCACTCATCGACCTGAGTTATCCGATCGTGAGCGTGCATGTCGGATGAACTCAACGCCATAGAGAAGTCAGTTGAAGAAGTTCTAATCGATCTGATGGTCGAGAGAGTGATGTCCACGGGAGTTCAAGCTTCATCGACGCGAGGAGTCCAAGCCTCCCCATCGACTGCTCACGGATCCGGAACATCCTGAGCTGCAAATGAGAAAAGAACCAAGCATCGAGATGACTTGGCAAACGTGAAGTTAATATTGACTATCCTACTCGACTACATCTTGCCTCTGGCTGACACGGTGAGTCGTGACAGTTTCCCCAGGGACTTCGATTACACTCTGGTTACTGCGTACCTCCCGAAGGGGATATGTGTAGTTTGACCACAGCTGGATAAGATCATGGCACTAAAATTTAGCGACTTCAACCTTGGGGATCGCAAGAAATACAATATGCTTGCTTCTCACAGGTATCTGACTAGGATGAAGGGGAAGAAGTCGAGGATAATCCCCCAACCATGGACTATGGACCTCGCGCAGTCCACTGTCCTGAATATAATGAAGCTACCGCATTTTGGAAAGCACTAGGAGGTTAATGCATGCATTAAGCTCCTGTCGTGCTTCCATGGAGGCTATCTGTGGCTAGATAGATGCATCACTGTTGATCCGACGTTGATCCACAGGATCACCAGATTGAGCATGCAGGGACCCCACCCACAAGACTTTTACCCAGGGAAGGCTGCAAACCACACACTAGCATAGAATACTAAGGATAAATATGGCGATGTAGAAAAGGGGACGCGAGGCTACAAGGTAGCTTCCATCTAGAATGGCGTAGTGCGCTTGGCTTGTCAGCTGATCATAGGAAAGATAGTGAGAAAGAACGGACCTACGCAAGTCACAGGGTTCATTGTCGACCTTGTTGGAAAATGCGTGGAAGGACTCTAGATGAACTGGCCAAAGTACTTAGTCAACCAATTAGAATTGGATTGTCGCGAAGCTCAGGATCAGGGCTATGAGTTCCATTTTAGCTGGGACCCCACCCACAAGACTTTTACCCAGGGAAGGCTGCAAACCGCGCACTAGCATAGAATACTAAGGATAAATATGGCGATGTAGAAAAGGGGACGCGAGGCTACAAGGTAGCTTCCATCCAGAATGGCGTAGTGCGCTTGGCTTGCCAGCTGATCATAGGAAAGATAGTGAGAAAGAACGGAACTACGCAAGTCACAGGGTTCATTGTCGACCTTGTTGGAAAATGCGTGGAAGGACTCTAGATGAACTGGCCAAAGTACTTAGTCAACCAATTAGAATTGGATTGTCGCGAAGCTCAGGATCAGGGCTATGAGTTCCATTTTAGCTGGCTACTGATCCTTATCGTGTTTACTGCTTGGGAGATGCCCAAAGGTGCGACCTTCCCAGACATCGAGCCATTTGAGTCGCTCCCTGCGAATCTCACCACGCTCTGGTACTCGAGCGATATGGGGAAACAATGGCAGTCGAACATGGTATTCCATACATACTATCTCTAGTTGAAGAGGGATATTGAAGATGTCCCTCATATGACACCGAACACTCTACACCGGTTCGGGCCACTTATAAAGTTCTGTGCAAATCGACACTTCATTTACATCATTGTGTGTGCAGATGAGAGTAAATAAGAGCTTCAGTCACACTATAAGCTCACAGAGGAAGACCTAGAAGAGGTAACCAAGGACTGGCCTGCAGAGCTCCTCATCCCTGCTGACCCTGCAGAACTATTCAACCCTGAACAAATCAGAAGCTCGGAGGCCACTCGCGAAGAACATGATACACCTGGAACTAACAGAAGGAAGCAAACAGAAGAAGTCCAACAACTGAGCAATGCATCAGAAGAAACTACTTCAGACTCACCTGGACGAGGAGGTGATGACGAAATAGATACAGTAGAAACCAACATAAAAGATAATCAGCAGAAGCAAGGCGAAGTAACACCACCTAGGGATCCTGTTGATGAGGCCGATCCCTCAAAGAAAAGGAAGGTTTCCCCCACAAAACCTACTTCTCGGAAGAAGTCCAAAGCTACTAAGACTAAGTTGCAGATAGTACTCACCCTCGATGACTTCGACTTCATCATCACAGCCGTATCAAATGCCTTGTAGGAACTTTTGCAGAACACTGAAACCAAACAAGCAACCGTGTGTGATAGAATTGAGGCAGAACTCAGAGGGGTACAACAGGCCCTCCAATCTAGTCGCGTAGTGTCCACTGCGCCCCCACTATTAGAAGAATCATAATTGGGATATGAGCCTACCCAAGTCCGTAGAATAGTGATGCGACCAAAGCTCATCTTCGTCACGCACAAGAAGAAAAAGAACAGGCCACAGTGGCCCTGAAGCAAGCATAGGAGGAAGCAGTAGAGCAACATAGAATTGCACAACAGGAGAAGGTTTCCCTCCAAGCAAAGTTTGAAGAGGAAATGGTGCAGATCCAACAGGAGAAAGAACAACTACTCGTTGTCCAGATTGGAGTAAAAGAAGCAGTCAACAGAGCACTTCGCTTTGTGACAGGCTTAGAGCAAAAAGTGGAAGAACCAGTGGAGCATCAAGTAACGCAACTTGCTGAAGCCATCCAACAACTTCAACAGAGAATTGCAGATCCGTAACTATGAACAATGCCAAGCACTCTGCAGGATGTGCGAGATCAAAGAGAAGCAACTGCTCGGAGCGCAGTTGAGAGAATCAAGGCCCTTGCCATGGAATGTAAATAGCTATGTGATCGCAGTGCCCAGACTTATGAGTAACTCATTGAAGATCCTGAATTGAAGGCACTGGAATCACAGCTCCAGGAGGCAAAGAAGCAAGCAACGACAGGACATGCGCAGTTGAAGCTCCTGTTAGCAGTTGAAAGGATGAAGAGATCCCAAGAACAGCGCGTTGCTCAACAACAGGTCCACACCATTCAGAGCAAAGTTATGGAAGTGACTTAGAGGCTCCAACCGGTCCAGGACAAAGCTTGCCAACTATTTGAAGAAATTGAAGGCCGAGGAGCAGAGCTGGAACAAATAGTCACTTCAGTCAAACAACGCTTAGAGGGACCTATCAACGAAGCAGTTATTCAAGAGTTCGTCGAGCAGGAGGCCTTGGTGCAGCAACAGGTCAAAGCAGCTCGAGCCAAGCTCAAGGATTTTGAAGCAGAGCTACCCAGACCAGAGTGACTCGGGACGAGTCACGGGTGAGTGTTGGGGGAATGTTGGCCCTTGACCAAGTTTTGAGGATCCTTGGTCATGTTTGACCTATTTTGGAACTTCGAAAGGCTGTCTAAGGTGGAGTGCAAGTCGAAGCGGAGATCGCGATATCTCGGCCCCTTTTTAGGGCTTTTTGGGTTATGGGCTTATGTAATGGGTATGGGGATGTCAGCCCATGGGTTTACCCATGTTTAGGCCCATTTTCTAATGTATAAGTAGAAAGCTAGGTGATGTAACTAAGGGCGACAAGGGTGTGATGCTAAGTGCTAAGTGCAAGTGATAGTTGTACATGCTTTGTGCATATTGTTTGAGATTTGCAAGGCTAAGTGAAAGTGACTATAAGAGACTGTGTAAAGGCTTAGTGTTGTATCCCAGCTCGGAGAAGGAGGATCTAGCGAGGTGTGCATAGGTCTCCTGTCTTCTGCGGAGTAGGATTTTGATGCTATATGCTTGTAAGAAGCTTGACCGAAGATAATAAAGAAGAGAAGAGTTGGTGGATGTAGCCCCTGGCTGGGGGTGAACCACGTATATCTTGTGTTGTGGTTGCTTTGTGTATTGAGAATGTTTTGTTGTTTATATGATTATTGTTTAGTGTAATGATGTATGATTAGATGAATATGATAGCTTAGTGCTTAATGATGTGAATAAGATGATATATATGATCTATGTTGATATGCTTAGTGCTTGAATATATTAGATCTGGATTAATACTGCACTGCTCTATAATTAGGGTTTATTTGCGCTATAAACAAAGGTTAAATACTAATGAACTATAACTGCTAAGTGCTCTGTTGAGGTGTTACAATCACGGATCTGTGTCCTAGCTAAGGTTGCAGACACTGGAGTCCTACAACCACCCCTGCCTCTACCTCGGGTGAGACTTCATCTGCTTCGCAGGTGTTGCCGAAAGGGTCGGTAGTTAGGGTTTTGTTGGTGTGCTGTTGTAGCGTTGAACCCTGTGTCTGCCCCTGTGCCAACACTACTACAAAACAAATCAAAGAGTAAATTATTATTATGTAAGTTAGAATGGTAAAAATTGTTTACCACTTTTAACAATGAAATATGTTCTCAATCCTAGAAAGTCAATAAAATTCTAGAAAGACAATAAAATTGGAGAGCCTAAATGTTTGGTGTGGATTGACCATTTCTCCTATAGATATGAATATACACACAACTCTTAGGATGAGTGACATTGTAATGTTGTCAAAGCAGACGTTGATATATTCCATGACACGATTCATGAGCTATATATCCAATGTTTATGATGTGCATTTCATCTTTCTATAATCTCTATAGAGATATGTAATTGTAGTGTACCATGCCGCTGCAATGTATTGTGGACAATGAAAGAGATCACAATCATCCTCATTGGAAGGATGCCTAGAATATTGAAACAACTCTCCAATTCTCTTTGCCTTCTCTCATATTTTTGTTGCCTAACAAAACATTGTCATATGTACAACAAGGTCTCATTGTATCTGGAGTTTGCATGATATATAATGCTTTGCATGTAATAAGACATTGATCAACATAAATATTTACGAGTCATTGTAGCATTGAGGGAGAAGTCATTTAAGTAAGTATTGTGTAGCCATTGAAATAAAAACAGAGAGAGAAATTATGTGAAAAAAACATGTTATAATAGTGAGAATCAACAATGTCTTTACTTTGGAGAAAGTGGGTTCCAACAACATGTCATGATCCCACCATTGAAAACTATCCCTGCTACTGCACCCATCCTACTTGCCACATATATCAACAAACAAACAACCACTTTCCCCACATTTTTGCCACCATTGTATGGATGATCAATAAGCACCTAGCAGTGCAATGATAAATGTAATAGATGCTTAGTTAGTCTTGGTTAGTCTTGTGTCTCAAATGAATAGATGCTTCCCTTAGCTATGAATTACTTGTTTATCAAATCATGAATCATCCTTACCTCATGTTCCCCTTTAGAAGGAGGAGTGTCCACGGGTTACTTGTTAGCAATCGTAGGTTCCATATGTGTTTCAAAATTGCTTTAATAGACATTTCATTTATGGAAAGGAGGCATTATTTCTTGAGACATGGTCTCAAGAAAATATAGAAATTTGTTTTTCAATGACAGTTTACACTTATGTGTTATGTTTTTTAAATCTTCCCACCTAGCAACTTCTCCTGATTGGTGCAAAATCCCAAGGTTGCTTAACTATCTTCCTACACGTAATAAGTGTGAAGTCTGGTTGGATACCTATTCATAATATATTTAAACTACATGCATATATATATAAATTTTTTTCTTAATATGAGATTACAAATCCTGGAAAACCCAATTCCAATTCAAGGAAGTATTTGTGAGTACTTTTATAAATGGTCGGGGGGGGGGGGTCGTGAGCCCAAATCCCAAACCTAAGGAAGGCTAGGTTTGGCACACGCAAGCCGTCAACTAGACCTTATAAAAACCTAAATCTAAGGAAAGTTAGGTAGGATCGGCAAATGGAAGCCTTGAACTCAACACTATAAAAGCTCGAGTATAGCCATCTGTTTACACTTAGGATTCATTGAAGTGGAGCTGCTTGTCATAGTTTGTTCTCTATCCTGTGGTATACTTGTTCGTACCTCAGGGTTTTGAGGGTTAGTGCTTGTGTTGTGTTAAGGGCGAAGATGAAAGAATGCTTCTTCTGACACCTCTTGTAGGAGGGCGGCCATGGCCGTCCGCTGAACGGAAGCAAGTTCCTGAGCCCTATATCCATACCATATTTGTGTTCTATACAGAGCTCATTGTGTTTATTTTCTATGAAGTGTTTACATTGCTTTGAATGCAGGGTTTACAATGTGTTTGCAATTGTTTTTTCCCTAAATTTTGTTTTTATGATAATCTCCTGCACAATCAAAGAATGGATATAGAACGGAATTTTCCGAACCAGAAAATATATTGTATGTTTTTGTTTAGCAGATTTCCAGGTCTTACCGTTTGTTTCCTTCACTGGTTCAACTATTCATGCCATTACAGGTGTGTGCAAGATGGAAGATCTAGATAAGGTTTTCTGACATTTAGTACTCAACTATGACATTTGACTACTGTCATTCTTACCTAGCAACATGTATCGCAGAACAGTCCACACCAGCCGTATGAGTAAGCTTGTCTGGTCTCTGTAACGAATGGATGAGTGCTGTACTGTCGCTGGTTTACTTTAGTTTAATAGATTTTTCAACATTTCAGAGGCTAGTCAACATTTCAACATTTCTAGGTTCAACTAAGAGATTCCGTGATAAGTATTGGTGATTCATTCAGTAGGGCCGAACAGATGTGTCTTTGCACTTTATATGTTTGTCTTTTAAATGATTTTGATGACCAATTGTTTGGTTCTATCTTTCAATAGTACCGAGTTCTATCCATAAAGATAAATAACAGAATTCGGTATTGGTTCAACGATTAGAACTAACGGATTTGTGAAATACTTGAAAGTTTTGATAAACGGATTTGTGAAATACTTGAAAATTTTGATAAACTGTAAGTATTAACACATAAAATATTTATGATAAGCTTTTCCATGGGTTTTATTAACTCTTTGGTAGAGGCTCTTTTTTTTCATATCATCACCTGGAAGGGTGATCATCATTTTACAAACCTAAAACCATGGATTCTCGGTTGATCCCTTCACCATTAACCTACACCCTTCATTTTTAATAAATATACCTTATTACTTTCAGTAAAAGAACAGTGATTTTGACATCCCTTTCATCATTAGTTTACAAATGAAATGACAAACTAGCAATCCCAGGTTAAGTTTGATATCTATAATGTTGTCCAAAGGGTAGAAGTTTCTAGCCAGCCGCCTTGGGTTTTCATTTTTCATATTACATTTTTTAAAACCATCAACATTCTATCTGTTGGGTTTTTATAATGTATTAACTTTTCTGTATTGTATTTTTGCAGATGGAACAAGACACTTCCCTTCATTTTCACAACCATACTTTTTATTACTTTCACTCCATTTTAACAATCCTTCTTTATATTACTTTCACTCAAAGCATTGATTCCGATTTGATCCCATTCATCATAGCTTTGCTACCCATAAGGTGTCTAAAGGTTAGAAGTTTCTAACCAGCAGCTTTGGGTTTACATTTCTCGCATTGCAGTTTTCAAAACCAATCATACCGTATATCTCTAGGGTTTTTTATAATATATTAACTTCTACATATAGTATTTTTCTCTTTTCTACATATTGTATTTTTCTCTTTTGAGAATTATCCATGTCTCGGATAATATTGAAAATTCCAACAAAAAATAATTTGAGAAAGTAGATTTTAAAACATAATAATAAAAATTGTGATTCCCAGAAAAAAATTGAGTATATTTTTAAAGTAATAAAAATTTCCAGAAAAGAAATTGACAGAGGATCACAGTAAATAAGGAAGATTTACTCTAATGTACATTCACATGTTTGTTGACACAATCCCCTTGGTATAAAGTATTACTCGTACACCTGTTGATCAATCCCCTTGGCCATTTTGGCATACATGTCTTTGCTTGAACAATTTGACATACATGTCTCTTTAGATAAGATAACATGTAACGTTGTTGTTGGAAATGGAAATGATGTGCTCAGGATTTTAAATCCCATATCCAAAAAGATCCCAAATCCCAAAAGTTGTATTAGTGTAGTAGGAAAATCTCTTATCATATATGATTTTAGGGGTTCAATTTTGTAAATGGGTTAATTTTCAAAAGGTGTAGATGATTCAAGTGATTCAGTTTTGCAAATGGGTTAATTTTCAAAACTTGTAGATGATTTAAGTTGTTCAGTTTTGCAAATGGGTTAATTTCTAGAAGGTGTAAGTGTGTAGTAGGAAAATCTCTTATCATAGATGATTTTAGGGATTTGATTTTGCAAATGGGTTAATTTTCAAAAGGTGCAAGTGTGTAGGGGTTAAATTTTGCAAATGGGTTAATTTTCAAAAGGTGCAAGTGTGTAGTGGTTCAATTCTGCAAATGGGTTAATTTTCAAAAGGGTGTTGTGTAGTAGTAAAATCTCTAATTATAAATTATTTTAGGGGTTAATTTTTGCAAATAGATTAATTTTCATGATTTTAGATTTTTAATTTTTGTTCTTTCTATGTAGGAAAAAAAAGTAACATTACAAAACACTGGAAAAGAAAGAAATCCTCATTTGTTGCCCTCCTAATCCCTTCAGCCTTCCAATGGACAAACTAACATGTATCTCAATCCTTTTGCTGCTTGCATCAATCCAAAGTATGCACTAACCACTTACACGGTCTGTCGATGCTATCCAGAGGTGATGCTATCCATAGGTGTAGACTGCAATGAAATCAACACAACACAGAGTCCAGACTCTAGAGTTCCAATTTGTCGGCCTGGGTTTCTAATGGGTCCAGACTCGCCGTTGCTATCCATAGGTGTAGACTGTAATGAAACCAACACAACATAGAGTCCAGACTCTAGAGTTCCAATTTGTCGGCCTGGGTTTTTAATGGGTCCAGACTCCAGGAGGGTGGTGGGTAAACTCAAGCTAAGGTGGTACGTAGAGCAAAGCTTGTAGGTAATTCCGTGTAGGAAGATTAATAATCGTATTAACCATTGGGCCACTTGTAAATGGTACTCCATATCACAATCATACATAGTACGACTTCGAAGTACGACTTTGAAGGCAGAGGAGATAAAAGGTATTAATTATGTTTTATGGAATTGTTGATTTTAGAAAAGCCTTAGACATGGTTCCTAGGGATAAGCTTTGGAGCAGAATGGAGGAACTTGGGGTTCCCAGGGATTTGAGAGTAGTTGTGCATAGGATGTATGAAGAGGTGAAAGTCAAAATTAGAACTTTAGCAGGTATTTTTGAAAGTGTTATAAGCGATATCGGGGTCAAGCAAGGTTGCCCATTGTCTCCTACCCTTTTTGGGTTATATATTGACAAGCTTGAAGAGTGGCTAAATTCGCAAGGGGGTGATGGTATCCATTTGGGCAAGTTCGTTATAAGGCTTCTTTTGTACGTGGATGACCTTATATTGATTGCTAAAGCAACTCTTGGTTTGCAAGAGCACTTGTGTTCCCTTGAGCAGTTTTGTAGAAGGGTGGGGATGCAAGTCAATATTAGCAAAACGAAAGTAGTGGTTTTCTCTAACAAAAGAAAACATAATCAACATAAGTTCTACTTTGAAGGAAACATTCTGGAAGAAGCTGCAGACTACAAATACCTCGGAATTGACTTCAACAGAAATTTAAGTTGGGATGGTTGTAGAAAGAAAAGAACTTTAGGGGGTTGGAAAGCATTTTATTCTTTTCAAAATAGGTGTAGAGAGACTGAGTTGTGGGACTGGAAAACCACTCTAACTCTTTTTGGGCTTCTAGTGATTCCGGTGATCCTCTACGGTTGTGAACTATGGGCCAGTAGCACAACCGATATGCAGTGGAAACAAATTGAGAAAATTTAGAAGCGGTTGATTACAAACAAATTCAAAATTAAAAGTGCAGTGCCTTATGCTATCTTGTTAAGTGAAACGGGGGCTGCCCCTATTGAAGCAATTGCTATGGTGCAAGTCATAAGATATTTGAAAAAAATTGAGCAAATGGAAGAGGGCAGATGGCATAAGGTTGTGTTTAGTGACAAATTGTGCAAAAGAAAGAAGACTTGGATGCAGCGAAATAACAAATGGCTTAGTAAATGGGACATTTGCTTGAGCATGTGTCCTACAAAGAGTAAAGAGAGAAAAACTTTTGTTATGGATAAGTGCCACAAACATATTTGGGAGAAAGAGCTAGGGAGAAAGAAGAAGTACTACATTGAAAAGTTTAACCCCACTCATAACCATCAACAAAAGGCGTACATAGGGGCCAATATTTCTTGGAGATCTAAAATTCTTATTGCTCAATTAATGACTAATTCTCATCAACTTCGTTGTGAAACAGGGCACTGGAAAAGGCCAAAAGAAAGGTGGGAAGAAATAGTATGTATTCTGTGCTCGTCCGGAAAAGTGGAAACAAAAAACATTTCATTTTAGAATGTGAGACCCTCAAAGACAGCAGGGAAAATTATGCAGGTATTCTGGCAGCTAATTCTTGGGATAATCTATTCAACAAAGAGTTTGTTGAGAAGCTGGGAGCGACTATTGTAAAACTTCACAGGAAAATAGCTGAATACAAAAGCTAGATGGAAAAACAATCTGTCCCATAGGCTATTTTTAGTCTCGTGGACGTTAAAAATACTTTCTTTCTTTCTGTCATCATAAATAAATACTCGTTAACAAAGTTTAATGACTTGACGTCTTGTAGAATTTATTCCCTGTCAAAAACACATCCTCTCTATTTGGTTACCCGTTCCATGGTTGCATAAAATATTTGACTGTATTTGACTTTGACGTGCAAAATGCCCCATGATGAGCATTTTGACTGTCATATTTCATCCTTGGTTCTAACATGGATAAGTATGCACATCTTTCTAGACGAGGAGCTAGAAATGGAAATGATGTGCACTGAATTAATCTCAAAATCTTGTGCAACAGTAAAATTCCTTGCACATTTCATATATCCTTAAAACATATTCTTCCTTTTATATATATAGTGAGTGTAAACGTGTTACTTTTTGGAGTTTTTATGGGTATATTTTCAGATCATTTTTTACTGAAATTTGGCAAAAAATTATTGTAACTCTAGATTTGAGTGATTGAGTTTGTATAATTTGAGTTTCCTGAAGGAGAGTTTTTCAGGGTGATAAAGCCATTTATACATTCAAAAATGCAATTTAAATAACAAATCTATTCCACCAAAATCTATTTCACCAGATTCCGGTGAAGAAGTTCAAAAATTCAAATGTTTAAACAATGCTTTATATTTGTGATTATGATATCTCTAATAATGCATGCCTATTGCAGTCAGTTGAACAGCCTCAAAAGTTTTGTGCAATAACAAATACGCTTGCACCACCTCAAAAGTTTTGTGCAATAACAAATACCCTTGCACTTTTCACATCTCCTTGAAGTATATTCATCTTTTCATAAATGTGATATGATATTTCTAGCCATCCATGCATGCATAGTTCAAAGTTTTGTGAAATAACAAATTCTCTTGCACTTTTCATATCTCCTTGAAGCATATTCATCTTTTCATAAATGTGATATGATATTTCTAGCAATGCATGCTTAATGCAAACACCTAAACAAATCCCAAATGAACACCCATTACAAATCAGAACATATAACCCATTTGTTTGTTTGCATGTTCGCAATGATAAAAATGTGAGTGCTAGTCAATTACTCGATAGTCGATACCAATTAGTATCAATGACCCATGGCACTAACGATGAGTAACGTACGAGTTCAAAGGGTCTACTATGGAATAGATATGCATGTTTCCTAGACAAGGGTTCATTACAAAGAGTTGGAAAAGGAAAATTAGTAACATATGAGTTCGAAGGGCCTATTATGGAATATATATATGCATGTCTCTCTAGACAAGGGTACATTACATAGAGTTGGAAAAGGAAGTTCAAAGGGTTTACTATGGAATAGATATGCATGTCTCTTTAGATAAGGGTACATAACATAGAGTTGGAGAAGGAAAAGATGTACCCTTGTACATCCGTCTACTATGGAATTGATATGCATTTCTCTCTAGACAAGGGTAGATAACATAGTCCATCTGTCTACTATGGAATTGGTATGCATGTTTCTCTAGACAATGGTAGATAACATAGAGTTGGAGAAGGAAAAGATGTACCCTTGTCTATCCTTTCATTCATATGATATGATATTTCCAGCAATGCATGCATTTCCATGTCTATTGTAGTGACCTTAACAATTCCTAACTAACTCTCATATAGAGTTGGAAAATGAAAAGATGTACCTTTGTCCATCCTTTCATTTATATGATATGATATTTCCAGCAATGCATACATGTCCATGTTGAGTGTAGAGTGACCTAAACAATTCCTAATGAACACTCATATGGTACTTTTAATTAAATAAAAGCAATGATAAAAATCTCAAGTCATAGTTTGTTACTTGTTACCAAATAAAATTAATGAGACCTAAACAATTCCTAATGAACACTCATATGGTACTTTTAATCAAAGAAAAGTAATGATAAAAATCTCAAGTCATAGCTAGTTACTTGATACCAAATAAAGTTAAATAAAATTAATGATTGATGATAATAAAATTTGGTGGGGGTCATTAAAGACCTTAGAGGGACAATTGAAGGTTATTACGCTTAATAATTGATGACAAAAATAATTGGTGGGGGTCACAATGGACCTTGGAGGGACAATTGAAGCTCAACAACATAGCAAAAGTTTATGCTTTGTGGCAAGGATTCAAAATAGGAAAAGTCATTTGCATGCGCATTAATTTATAGTGATAGTAGACTCTTAAGATTATTATCAATCACATAAAAGTCATTTGCATGCGCATTAATTTATAGTGATAGCAGACTCTTAAGATTATTATCAATCACATAAGACTATTATCAATAACATGGTTTACAATTTAAAGTTTGGGGACAATCCTCTAGCTTCAATTCTAGAACAAAGTAAACAAGATGTGAGCTCCTTTTCCTCCATCAATTTCTATTTTGTATTGTAAGAAAACAATTTAGAAGTAGATCTATAGGTAGAGGGGAAGCTTATAAACGACTTTACTTTGTCACATGGTAGGCTGCAATGAATTCATAAACCATCACATGGTACACGTTCTAGACCAACTCATCAAATATACGATCTATAAAGTGAAGGGACAAGAGTCCCTCATTTGCATGCTCCTTGCATGCTTATCACTCATTGTCTCCTATTCCTTTGGCTCATTGTGGGATAATGGTATCATTGTAGGCTCAAGTGGTATGTCGAGCCTCTTTGCTAAGTGATAATTTTTCTTGTTTGTAGTTTGTTGGTTGGATTTGTTTCTTATTTGTGCCAATGATTTTGCAGGGGAACTAGCCTCATGGTGGATTATTAGCTTGCAGAGATTTAGAAGATTGTAGGTTCACCAACCTAAGAATTAGTTGGCTAGACTAGTACATGGCTACATGGCTCCTGGGATTTGGTGACATTCAAACCTAAGATTTGGTAAGTGCTTTGAACACTCTAGCCTTGAACAAAGGCAACTGTGAAGCGATTAGGATTTGAGGAGTGGCATGGCTATTTTAGGTAGCATTTTTCACTTGTAGTAGAAATTGGTCATACACGACACCAAATGGATAGTAGATCAACATTATGTGCAAGTCAAAGAAAGCTTAAAATAGAATAATGTACAATAGAAATATAAGGATTAGAAACTAGACGATAATGGAATCCTCTTATTTTTGAAGAGAGTTTATGTTCCCAAATCTCAAAAATTGAGAAATTTGGTTTTGAAGGAGGTGCATAATGTGCCATCCAGGATACAAAAAAACTATTACAGTTGTAAGAGGTCAATATTTTTGGCCTGGTATGAAGAGAGACGTCATTGATTATTTGGCTAGATGCATGGAATGTCTACAGGTAAAGGTTGAACATAAAGATCTAGTGGGATTGTTGCAGCCACTGCCCATTCCTAATGGTTTGATTTCATTACCAAATTGTCTAGGACAATAAGGCAACATGATTCCATCATGGTGGTGGTGGACAAACTTACAAAGGCTACCATTTCATTTCGGTAAAAGTAACTCATAAGAGAACCAATATTGTAGAGATTTTACATAAAGGAAGTTGTTAGGTTACATGGAGTGCCTAAGACAATAGATTCAAATAGAGATCTCAAGTTCACTTCCAATTTTTGGAAGGGGTTGTTTAAAGGATTTGGGACCAATTTGAATTTCAGTACAACATATCATCTAGAGTCAGATGGAGAGAATTAATCAGATAATTGAAGATATGTTGAGAATGTATGTAATGGACAAACCTTTTAAGTGGAAGGACTATATCCATTTAGATGAGTTTGCTTACAATAATGGGTATTATAAATCATTGAAGATGAGTTTGTTTGAAACATTGTATGGTAGAAAATGCAATACACCAGTAAATTGGGATAACCTAGCAGACAAAGTTGTGATATTAAAGATTGACATAAGAGTTATGCTGATAAAAGAACACATAGAGAATTCAAAGTGGGAGAGCATGTGTTTTTAGAAGTTAAAGCAAAAATGCACCATTGAGACCCGCTAAGAAACTTCAAACAATGAAAATTATGTAATTGGGCCTTTCAAATGTCTTACATGGTAGGGGTGAAATCCATCGAGGAAGGCAAGTGAAGGTATGATAGAGATAGTTGTAATGAAATGGCTAAGGTGATGAAATCCAAGGGGGAAACAACTATTTATCTTAGGTGCTTTGCAATTCCATGAAGCCATCTTGTGGAAAACCTATGATTTTGGTCACTAATTTACCTCTTTGCGGGTCATGTATAAGGGATCATTGGCTTCAAATAATCAAGAGGTGACACACAACTTGAAATAGGTGGGAGGTGTTGACCAAATTTTCAGTAATTAAGATTGTAATCACAAATCTTTGTGAATTCTTTCTATTGGCATATTTTAAAATTCTTTTGAAAACCTAAAGGCCTAACCTAAATATTTCAAGCCTATTTGAATTGACCCTAATCAATCTCATTTAATCACTACCCACAAGGAAACCATGGGGACCCCATCACCTAGACTTCACTAGAGTGAAAAAGATGGTGTCATAGAGGCCATGGTGACATAAGGAATTTTCATTTGTGATGATGTTCATGGTCCAATTATCTCTGCACTGTACCCACGCCGATAGACCCACCTTTGCTCCAAAATTGGGAGTGAGTTCTATATTTCTCCGCCCATGCTCTTGAAAGCAACTTCCTCCACTATTCCTGCACCACAACCAACAAAGGAAGGGGGTGGGGGGTGTTGAAGTTTTACTTATAGATCTAGCAATTACAATTCTTCTTTATTATTACAATAATTTAACACATTAGTTGTATAAATAAGATTATTGAAAGAGAGGCAATCACAGAAACAGTGGAGACACACAAAGTATCTTGGGAAACCCTCATGGGGAAGAAAACCCAACAAAACTTCCTCAATATAGCTAGACCAAAGACCGAACAAAAGATCCTCCTCTACTCCTTCACTAGGAAGAGTAGTGCACCACTTGACCACAAAATACCAAGGGATAGAACATAAACCCTCCTTGATGTCACCCCGGTTGCAGTAGGTTCTCCTACAAGACTTGCGCACTGTAGCGTTGAGTGTGTTTGTCAAAATGAGACATTGTCCTCTTTTATAAATAGTGGTATGACCAGCCTATAATTAGGTTTGGGCCGACTTGTCACTTTACCCTCTTAATTTACAATTAACTGTCAAGACACAATAGAGCCAACTTTTACAAAGGCACAATAGGGTCTAATTAAATATAATATAATAATATTATTGAACTCTCTCTCAGGTAGAATATTCTTCGAAGTTACAATATTTCAACACTCCCCCTTAACAACATCCTGAAGTGCTTTTTTTGTCTGAAGCACTTCTAGCCCAATCTGAATTAGTATAGCCATACAATCTGAAGTCACAATCTCCAGCATAACAAAGGCCATAGTCCAACGTACCCTTAAGGTATCTCAGCACATGCTTTGCAACTACAAGGTGAACACGCCTGGGTTCCACTAGATATTGACTCAAGGTGTTCACAACAAAGCATGTCTCTGGTCTGGTATTCATTAGATACATCAACGGACCAATCACTTGTGTATATAGAGTAGCATCATCTTTTCTGACGAAGTATTAACATTTGTCTCCATAGGAGTGGACATGGCTTTACAATCCATCATGTTGAATCTCTTTAGAATTTCCACAACATACTTTCCTAGATTAAGGAAACTCTATTCTAGGCTCTGCATCGGGCCTAGGTCCTTCATTTCAAATTCAGCGGCAAACTTCTTCTTGCAATATGTGATGAGCTTTATTTTAATGTTCAGTCATCTTTGGAGCCTTCTACTCCTTACAATCAATCTCCATATGAGATACTCTATTTCTCAAAAGTAGTTTCTTCATCTTCTTTGGTACATGGATGTATACAGTCATATATACAACTTGGATAGTCTGCTCCATGTCTCATCTAATATGTTTCCTTCTGCAACCGTCACTATAGCTTCTTTAGGGTTATCACCTGTGACCTGCTTGAAACAAGAACAACAAGGGAGAAACAACAGACAAGAATAATACTCTTTATAATAATAATAGAACAATAGTGAGAACAATCGTCACAGTATCTCTTTAGAGCTATCACTTGTGACCTGCCTGAAACAAGGGTAAAAAATAAGAAATACAATAATAAGGAATGAGAGAAACACTCTTCTAGTGTTGTGATCAATCATTTCCCCATGGTAACCTGGGAACAAAACAAGAAGTTTCTCCTTGAGGAGATGTTAGTTATATCTAGTAAATGATTACAGTAAGCATTTATCTCAATAATGTTCACATGCTACCAAGTATTCAATAATAAAACTTTTCAAAGATTGCTATCACAACTATAGTGTTTAGCAGTTATCAAACTTGATATGTGTAAATTTGAATCTTATTAATTTAATCAATCAAACCTAGAACCTTGAGTCTTGTCCTCAAGAATGAGTGTGTTGCTTTTCTTCTGAGTCTCCATTCAAGATGACAAACATTTTCTTCAACTTGTCCTCTGTACTAAGACAATATGCTATCTTGACATAAATATGAGTTAGGGAATAAACTGTATAATCTCATCTTTAATCAATCTAATACTTTGACTTTAATTTTTGACCAATGGTTAGTATGATAACTTCAACAAATCAAAATGCAACTTGGATATTCATAAGATTACAATAATGCCATAACAAGTAGAGGCATATCGAAGTAATCAAACTCAAACCTGTGGTGCATAGTTCCTCTGAATGAGCTGGATCTGAGATCCCTCTGGATCTACGATTGTTGTTTAGACGAAAGATCCTTTCTCTTGCAAATACCCTTTAAAATAATGATACGGTTTGAACATATGTAAGTACATATCTCTGACAGTATCGACAAGTAGTGGACCATCCGACAACAACGACAATAAATAAGAAACCTTTAAACTTCAAAGGTGCCACAACTTGTAATTTAAAGGTAGCTGGAGATTTTCTAGGGTAAGGCGCACTAGGACAATACAAATTAGTCCTGACACTTCACAAAAACTTTCACTGCAACTGCAACTGGTGTTACAACTGTCTTGAAGGAACCGACACAAAGGAACTGGCACTGCAACTACAACTGATACTACAACTACAACTGGTACTTCAACTGCAACTGCAACTTAGGGTTTTATGAGGAAACCCTAATTTTTCAAACTTCAAATTTCAGAATTCTGATCCAAGGACTAGATGCGCCCTCCTAGGGAGAACTCCTAGATGTGGTTACTTCCCCCAACGTCCTCCTTAAACAAGGAAAACATCACACTTAGGGTTTATGAAGAAACCCTAATTCTTTAGGAACTGCAATACTGAAAACTTGATTGTGACTTGATCTCTTTTAGGCCTCCTCTGATACCATGTTGAAGTTTTACTTATACAACTAGTAATTACGGTTCTTCTTTATTATTACAATCATTTAGCACATTAGCTGTATAAATTAGATCACTAAAAGAGAGACAATCACATAAAAAATAGAGATACCTAGATTATCCCGAGAAATCCTCATGGGGAAGAAAACCCAACAAAACTTTCTCAATATAGATAGACCAAAGACCGAACAAAAGATCCTCCTCTACTCCACTAGGAAGAGTAGCGCATCGCTTGACCAAGAAATACCAAGAGAGACCAGAAACCCTCCTTGACGTCACCCCCAGTTGCAGTAGGATCTCCTCCAAGACTTGTGCACTGCAGAGTTGAGTGTGTGTGTCCAAATGAGGCACTGACCTCCCTTATAAATAGTGGTATGGCTAGTCTGTAATTAGGTATGGGTCGACTTGTCACTTTACCCTCTTAATTTACAATTAACCGTCAAGGCACAATAGGGTCGACTTTTACTAAGGCACAATAGGGCCTAATTAAATATAATATAATAATATTATTCAACTCTCTCTGAGGGAGAATATTCTTCGAAGTTACAATATTTCAACATGGGGCTGTCCCGTTGCCAAGGTGGAGCCATCGCCGCCCCTTTGTCGACCACTGTTGGGGCACCAAATGCATATTAAAAATTTTGTTTTTTGTTTTTAACTATGGTTTGCGTACCAAGGGGTGGGGGTGGCGGGGGGGTTATATATGGAATATATATTTTATTTTTATTTATTGTATAGTTTCGATACATATTTTAATTTTATTGTTTTATATTTTATATTTTATCGTTTTATATTATACATATGTTAAATATATGAATTATATTTTATATATTATATGAAATATGTTTATATGTATATATAATATAAAAGAATGAAAATAAAAATTAAATAAATAAAAATAAACAATGTATTTTAACTATAGAATAATTTTTTTTATCCCGTCAAGAAACATTAGTAGAATTAATAGCATATCTTCCACATCCAGAGACAAATTTTCTCCCAGAAATAGTCCAGATGACTTGAGCGAAATATAGAACCCAAACATGACATTGACTTTATGAAATTCATCCTGGATTTTTAGTGGAACGATCGAGAGTGTCAAGGACCCTGCTTCGACTTAAGATCACACGCTGAAAGGGAGGCCTAATTGTAGGCTTTCGAGGCCAAATTTTTGAAATCCCAGGGAGACCCATTTCATGTACATGGGTGTAAATCTGTAGCAACCTCTGAATTCTAGTGTTCAACCCATAATTCAGATTTAATTTCATTCTGCCCCACAAATCAACCCTTTAACCAGTGCTTTCTTGTGACCTTTTTGGGGCCATATCTCGCTCATTCAAATCTCTATTTTCGCCAAACGAAAGGAAACATAAATATGGTGGATAGAGCTATAGCATGAAAACATAATATTTTAGAATAATGGTTGATTGGCATGAGAGAAGAACCTTCCAAGGTTTAGGCCTGATGATCCCTTTACCAAATTAGGCCCGGATTGAAACCATACTTCACCAATGATTATGAAAACTTTATAGGAAGTAAGGGGGGCATAATAACAGGTCTGAAAAGTACTTGAACAACATGCACTTCCTTACTTTCAGCTGCTAAACCCAGGACCCCCTGCTCTCCAAAGCAGGCCAAATTTTCCCCAAGCCATGGGCTTTCAACCCCAATGAATCCGGTAGCCATTGATGGCCTTAGACACGATGAAGCCACCTAATTTACTGCTGCAAAATAGGGCGAACAATCAAGATGTTTTTGGGATGGCATAAATCCCAAGGAAAATGATGAGGTGGCACCCAATTTTGTCATTTTCCCTAAATGACTTTTATTTTGGGAAAAGGACAAAGAACTTTAGGGTTGGTCCACTTGTCACTTTTCCAAAAGTGACAAGTGTCTTGTGACCTAACCCTATCCTCTTCTCTTATAAATAAGAGGAAGGCTTTTGTACAAAGGGAGAACTTGTTGAATATAACAAGAAAGCTCTGTTGATTTTTCTCTAAGAGTTCTTAGTGTCCGTACTTGTTCTCCTTTTGGTTGATGGGACTTGGATGCTTGCTAGTTCAGGGTTGAGAAGTAGTAGTAAATTCTTTTTATGTTATCTATCTCCAGGATGGATTGGTTAGCTAGGTATTTCTTGTTATTTCCTTGGGTTTAACTTGCTTGTTTCCACGTACTAACAACTATTTTTTGACTTGTTTAATGTGATTTTTGCGTAGATTTGAGCGAGGAGTTAGGCATATCATCCATATTTAGCCATCAGGAGGTGTAGGGGTCCCTTAGGACAACCCTTAATCCCTTTTTTCTTTACTGGTTATACATGTTTATTTCTCATTTTTTTCACTCTCTTTTTAGCTTCATTTTTTTTGCCTTTATTGTCGTTGTCCTAAAGAGGAAAATTGATCATTTTGGTCAATTTACCCTTTTGGGACAACCATCTTTGTTGACTATTTTATATCTGTAATTTCCATTTTTTTTCTCTTTATTTCATTTCTATTATTAAAGATACTAAAAATTTCATTGCTAATATGTTAGAAAGTAATTGATTGCTTGCTTTGCTTCACCGAAGCGGTTGGGAACCACTTGAAGACCTGTTTGAGGCAAAGGGGACAGTAGGGACGCAAGCAAAAAAAATTGGACAACCTTTTAAAATCCTTCCCCGACACTCCTTTTACACTTTTGTTTTGACTTAACTCAGTTCCATAAATCTTTCACATATTTCATTGTTATTATAGCCTACTTTTGTAAAGAAATTTCTTGGTTTTCATTTAATTTTTTATTCATAGAAGTCTGCAATTGTTCTTTGTATATTTTCATTGATTCAATTTGCATTAGATAGTTTCCAACCCTTTACCAAGGAACTGGTTGAATCTCCCTTGTACATGGTGACTATGCGAGCTAGAAAGAGCTTCAACCCCATTTCTTTATGTTGAGTAGCGTAGGTGATTTTATTTATTCATTATTGAATTTATTCAAGTACTAGACCACCTAAGACAAAGGAAAAAATGCACATAACCCTGTGCTTGGGTGATGGTTGAGTTTCCCTGCCATCATACTTACTGTGATTAATGTCAAGTTTAGTAGGGAGGATGAACTGGTACTTATCATATTGTTTATTTTTTTTTATATTCTCATTTACAGGTTGTTACCCTTAAAGGGGCCCATTTAAAAAACAAAAAACCAAAGAAAAACCAAAATGTGCAAAACACTTGAAAACAAAAGGAAGGGGTCTGCCCCACGAAACAAAACCTTGTCTATATTTACTTTGCTACATATATTTATATATTTGTGAAAGCAAGATGCGATCTCTCCACATGGATGACTTGGCATTTTCATTTATGCAGTTTCAATTTCTAGAATATTAGGAGTCAAAGCCAGGGAGTCTTATACATGGGCCCCTCAGAATTTTTCTATCTCGTATCGATTGAATGATTTATTTTGTTTCATTGTCGGTTAAAATGTTGAATAACTTAGCTTGGGTCAGAATACTACTTTGCTTGGGTAAGCTTAGCTAAAACTCCCTCGAGGGGGTCCTGAGCCTTTTCCTTTGCGCAAGTATCCATCTTCCATCCAAGCAGTTTTAAGAGCCCGAAAGCGTAGTAACGAGAAATGACTAACCCTTCATTCTCTAAAATGCATGGGGCACTCTTTGTTTTGACCAAGTGATGTATGAAAACTCACTCTTTTTATACAAGGATGAACAGTTGCAAAGGTGTGAGCTTGGCCGAGATGATCTTCAAAACTGTGTGGTAACCATTGCATATGATTAATCAACTTAAAAATTACAATTAATACATACTTAAGGTCTTAAACCTTTCGTAAGTCCACCCAACATCCTGGTAAATATTAGTTTGCAACCAATTACTTATTTTCCTATAGTTGTAGGAACTTACTGAAGGGTTGTAATTGCATTTTTAGACCCCAATTTTCAACTTCTAAAAGTCATGGGACCACTTTTTGGGAAATTCTGAGTTTGTTTTCACGCATTACAAGTCCTGAATAACTTGTTGTTCATCACTTACAACCACCTTAAATGACATGGATGTAGCTTTTCAAAGACATTTTAACCCTTAGATTTCATTAATTTTGCACAAGTCATTCACTGGGCAATTGTTTTGAACCCTGGTCACGGGGGCTTCACTCAACGAAATTGTGACATAGCACGTTCGATATTAAATAATACACTTAGTTTCACTAGATATTGAAAAAAGCACCCTAAAACCCTTTTTTTGACCCCCCCTCCCAATACATACGTACAATTTTAAAACCCCCTATTTTTACTAGATATTATAGGTATCCATTTTTTTCATGGAATTTTTAATACCCCTTTTTATTTCTATGTTTAGTATGGAAACATGACATAACTCTTATACACTCACAAATCACAAATCACAAACATAATTCAAAAATAAGAAAACCTCAATGTAGTGACATCCAACCTATTGGCAATAGATGCACACAAGATTAAACATCGTCAAAGAAAAGAACAAGTAGAGGATAAGTGACAAATTATGAAGTAGGTGAAATGAGTGGCCTTAACAACTTACACCAAAACATGGAAGTGAGCTATAAAATACAAGTGAACTCAAATAGTGAAGAAAATTATCTTTAAATGGGGGCTTCAACAATTTTAAGACAAAGTAATTCGACAATAAATAATCATGTGTTCTGCATGTAATATAAACCAACTCTTGTATATATAATACAAATTACTTCAATTATTGTTGAATCAATTGAACTATAAAAAGAGCATCATTGTTTCCCTATTTGTTTTAGATGGGATGATTTGCATATGAAGAATTTGAAGATAATAAATATAGGTATGGCTTTCAGGATAAGGATCAAGATGGCAAGACATTAGGAGACTACCTACATAAAAATGGGATGAACTAGAAAACAAAAGAATTGATAGCTGAATTTGGAAAGAATAGTGTGTCCCCCAAAGAATGGGGAAAACACAGATTCCATGGATTACATTACCTCCACTGCATAGTACAAAACACTATGATATGTTGTAGGAAAATGTGCTCCCAAGGGCATTGAGCTTGTGTCTAGATATTGATAGACAATACCAATTGAATAAATTTGCACAATTATACTTTCTGGACAAAGCTAAATATAATGGATAGAACATTAAAATTAAGACTCCTCAAGTTTAGTTTCATTTTTACAAGCTCTACCCTACATGGTACTTTACTTGGAAATTCAATCTGAAAAATAGTCCACTAGTAAATTGAATGACTCTCTACCTTAAAATTAACCCCATGCAGTGATTTAAAAAATTCAATGTCATTAAAAGTTATGAGTAACACATTTTCTTGTAACTTTCCTATTCTATAAAACTAGCACATAACTCTCTAAATGCAGGTATAATATGCACCCGAAATTTGCATGTGTCTCCAATATTTGACACATCAACCATTTGTGTGAACTCAAGACATGCATCCTCGATATTTGGAATCTCGAGGGGCATATCAGACCTGGGTTTAAATAGGATTGTGCTTGTGTCAATAGTCATTCCACCCAATGTGTCATCTAGATTCAATGAACCACTAGATTCTATGCACAAACACACCAAGAGTTTATGAATCACTCCCCAGTTCCACTTGGGCTGTATGATATACCTTGCTTCTCTTGTTGTAATGAAATATATCAAAAAAATATTTGTAGATGAAAACTAAACCACAAACTGGAATTTGTTCAATATCAACAAAGAAAACGAGGATCTCCGTACAACTGAAAACAAAATTAGGTGCCTAAAAATATAAAAATCACCAGTGGTTTGTTGTCAGTACAATCAATTCTAACAACTTGCTATGTAGTAGTTCTAAAAAATTCCCCTGCAAAACAAAGCTTGTGATCAAATGTTGAGAGGAAAAACCCATTAGGCTACTTATAAAATATTATAAGGAGTGGTTTTCTTACAATTTCTATATTAGACTATACATTAGATACATCCTCCCTCCCCCACATGGTTGTTTTAATTCTACACACCTCTACCTTGCATACCCTTTACACCAATATTCCATGTAGAAACAAAATATCACTAGTAACTTCAAAATCCAAATCGGGCTCTCTAGTGACTTAAAAAATATCAAGAAAATCTATTCACTGAATAAGATACTATCCTTCAAGTGGCTATTCCATTGATATCGAGGATTTTTTTCATGAAAATGCAACTACAACTTGAAAAGAAGACAACATAGTTGTGAACCTGGACACCATTCAATGCCTAAAATAACAAACATGTCACATATATTACATAAACCATAATTTTAGACACCTTTGACATACTGTTATTTTGCTAGTGTCTTGCTGAGTGGAATAGGTAAAAAAACATAACAAAAACTTGAATTACTTAGAAAGAAGAATTCTGCAACTCATAAATGCATGCAAAACATAAATTCCACTTCAATAGGGGCCCACTATTCAGAATGTTAAGGCCTTCATTGCATGTTTACAAGACATTCCATCCAACACGATTTTTTTTTAACATGTTGCATTAAAAAATATTTACAACTAATACATTTCATGAACTATCCAACACAAGAAATCATCATTGAAGCATTTCATTTACTCTTTGAAAACCAAACATTTTTTACATTACTTGAGTAAACTTAGACTTGTGAGTATTCAAAATAGTTGATTGAACTGAGTGTACGAGTGTATCATAGACCTATTCACAAAGACAATGGAAATAATTTAGATGTCAAGAAAAAAATAGATCAATTATGCATGTTTTTGAAAAACCACCAACTTTAGTTGACCAACAACACAATTCAAGTTGGCTAAATAAATAATAATTTCACCTGTGGCAGGTGACCCTCATCAACACATAATTTTAGATGCTCCAAAGTCATTTCCATTAATACATCCATCTTCTTTTCAACACCCCCCAAGCTATGCATTTACCTACAACCCAAGTCAACCAAATGCAATTAAAGAAAAACTTGTACAAATGAGAAGAATTGCATATGTCATAGAACATGCAAGCTAGTTACTATAGTTCAAATTAATTTCAAGGAAACACTGTGCAAGTTATACCTCACTACCATGATAAGTATCGATATTTTGAATTAGATGCTTCTCTCTCTTCTATTTTAAACCTACTTTATTCAGGAAAGAAAAACATCATTTCCATTTTAACTTCATAAAGACTAAAGTTGCATCAAATGAAAAATAGAGGAATTGTGTGAAACACACAATATTTATAGCATTTCTCACACATGTCCATTGATAAATTTTTAGAAAACATGAGACTTAAAATAAATTAAAAATGGATAAAGACTATATAAGAACTCATACAATAGAGTAATTACCATTTACCAAATTATCACTCTACATTACCAAAACTATATATAAAAGGAAAAATGTATAAGAATATAAATTTGCCAGGTAAAAGTGAATGCGCTCAAGTGCTCTCATGGAAAGTGGTTATTAAATGACAATGGTGCTTAAGGAAACAAATTAAATATAACATCTCTCCACTGAATGTGGTTGTACCTCTTCTTTTGTGGTTGTAATGCAAAATTATTGGTTGAAAATGGTAGGTATCATTCTGCAAAAAGCCAATATGATCTAATACAAGACATGGATAGGGATGCTACCTAATATCTTTAAGAGATAGACAATATGATATGTTTACCTAAATGAAACTCAAGTAGAGTGACATAATGGAGGCAAGATAAGACAATACCCACTACATCAGACTACCGGCTAAAGTAATCAGCTAAGTTGGAAGATGCTTTCTAAGGTAAAGAAAATAACAACTATAATAGACTCACAACACAAGGTAGTTTTAAGGAAAAAAGTAGTTTCCAACAAATTCCATTGACTATTTCCCAAGGTTTCATTGCTCTGAGGTTGTTAATGAGCTTAAAAAGGATACTGAATGAAGACATATACTAGGTAATTTGTTCTAAAGCTGGTAAAGGCAGTGGTAATTGTTACATGCCATTTTGTTCTTGGTCAAAAGAATAGGGTCATTCCATGTGATCTTCCTAAGGGTATGTTGAGATTTACAATCAGAATGTTGAGCATAATACTTGAAGTTTTCAAATATTGTAGATCTTATTGGAAGATATAAGAAACCATTTGTATAATCATTTGTTTGGGATATTGACAGAGGCCTTCCCTTGGACATTGTTTGATAACACCCCATCCCTATTTTGGTAGGGATGGATTATTTGCATCGATAGTTGTGAATTATTCACATTGATTTAAAGTCTGAGAACATTCTTCTATACTCTTCTACTCATCCATCAAAAGATCCAAGGAAGTATGAGTATCCTCCCATTCTTTCTCCCATTATAGATAAAACAAACCTACTTTTGAGGTCTTCCAGTAGGAAAGACACAACGAATGGAGTCATTTCAAGGACTTAGAAAAATAAACTAAAGAGGAAGGCTAAGAGGGATGCAAACTATTGTAGGAGCAATGGCATAGCTCGAGAAAATTAATTAGATTTGGCTAATGCAAACCAGTGGAATGTAAATAGTGGACAAAGTGGTGTTACAAACATGGAAATCATTATGGTTGTTGAATTAGTAGCTCAACATGAGGCAAACAAAAGGCTCGTTATTCTGCTGAGATTTAGAGCATGAAGTTAATGGTTTTGAGATGTAAAGTAGTAGACTTGGGAAATACTTGCTAGATTCATAAGAAGTTTATGCATGATATTTAGAAAATGAAATATCGATCCCCAAAGGTTATTTTGGGTTCAAATTATTCTACACCAGTTGACATGTGGTCATTTCCCTGCATGGTTTTTGAAATGGCTACATGTGATATGCTGTTTGATCCTTAGAGGGAAGAAGGTTATGACCACGATGAGGACCAACTTTCCCTAATGATGGAGCTTATTGGAAAGATACCTTGTAATATTTATTTAGGTGGGAGCTATTCACGTGACCTTTTAGATAGGAATGAGGATTTAAAGCACATTAGACAACTTCAATATTGGCCCTTAGATTGTATACTAGCAGAGAAATATAAGTTCAGTGAGAAAGATGCTAATGATCTTGCTAATTTTTTGTGTCCATTAATGTGTTTGCTCCAGAGAAGAGGCCTACTATTGGGAAATTCCTCCTCCATCCATGGATCAAATTCCAAATGGAATATACTATGGAGATACAAAGGTGTTTAGCCCTAAAGGAATCAATGCTATGATTGTGACTAAAATGAAGGAGACTACAAAAGCATTCCTTGGCAAGACTATAAAGGATGTTGTGGTGATTGTCCCTAATTATTTTAATGATGAACAACAACAATTTGGCATGCACAACATGCCTATGGTTGTCGTGCATGTCAAATTGGCATGCACAACTGACCAAGGCCCATTGTGCATGCTAATTTGGGCCCGTTGTGGATGCCAATTTGACATGCACAACATGCCTATGGATGTTGTGCATGTCAAATTGGCATGCACAACCGCCCAAGCCTATTGTGCATGCACAACAGCCATAGGCCTGCTGTGCATGCCAAATTGGCATGTACAACAGGCCTTGGCCTTGGGCTGTTATGCATGCCAATTTGGTATGCACAACAGGCCTTGGGCTGTTATGCATGCCAATTTGGCATGCAACGATCATTGAAATTGGTTCGGGTGTTTGCATACAATATGTGGGTTTTTTCGTGGGTGTTTCTATGAAATATGTAATTTTTTTCGTTATTTAAGATTTTAAATCATCAATTTTGTTTGATGAACATAATCATGGAGTTCTGACTTCTCTTTATGTACTTACTCATCATCTTCGTGTGATCATCAATGCCAAGACTTCTATGATCGTCAATGACAGGATGGAGTTTTTTTTTAAATAAAATTTTAGTAATTTTTTTTTTAAATACAAGGTTTATCCGAATGAATGAAAATAAAACTTTGTGTTAAAATTGAAACCCATTGACCTAACCCAGTTCAACGTTAATTTTATACCCATATTAAAAAAATAAATTAAATCAAAACAACCACAAACATCTCACTCATCTTACGACATTATTTATCCCAATATGTACATCAATTATGAAATGGCTCAAATGGTTTTGTCTCCAACTAAAACCAAAAATTGAATCTCCAACCTTCTTTCCACATATAACAAAAATTGAATACTACATAAAGTGTAAAACTATCCCAATTCTCAACAATTTTAATCTTGATTTCTAAGTTAACATAAATCTACAGTAATTTAACCTTGAGCCATATTATATTGTTGTTGTTGAGAGTTCTTTGTACTCCATGATCCAATCTCTTTTTTATTAACAACTAAACACTATAAATTAATCTAAATATTTATGCTATTAAATGTACTCTAACCACAAACCTTAATTACCATTCAGATTTGTCATTATGATATTGCATCCTTATCATTACTCTAACAACCTTTTATCACAAAT
>ML779013.1:792346-804680 GCA_009831015.1 Picea engelmannii | reverse complement strand
CGACTTGGTTAATCCTCAATGGGGATTAACCTAATAATAAAAATAATAATAATGACATGATTAATCCACAATGGGGATTTAATCCAATAACAAAATAATAAGAATGCTCTTCGCAGTTACATTATTTCAACAACAACAACCATATGGATGTTGTGCATGCCAAATTGGCATGTACAACAAGCCTTGGGCTGCTGTGTATGGAAATTTGGCATGCACAACATCCCAAGGCCTGCTGCACATTCCAAATTGGCATGCATAGCAGGCCTTAGGCTGTTGTGCATTCCAAATTGGCATGCATATCAGGCCTTGGGATGCTATGCACGACAATTTGGCATGCACAACATGCCTTGGGTTGTTGTAAATTCCAATTTGGCATGCACAACAATCCAAGCCATGTTGTGCATGCCAATTTTGCATGCACAACATACCTATGCTGTTGTGCATGCCAAATTGGCATTCACAATAGGCCTTGGGCTACTGTGCATGCCAAATTGGCATGCACAATAGGCTTGGGATGTTGTGCATGCCAAATTGGCATGCACACCATCCCAAGGCTTGTTGTGCATGCCGAATTGGTATGCACATCGGGCCTTGGGCTGCTGTGCATGACAATTTGGCATGAACAATAGGCTTGGGCTACTATGCATGCTAAATTTCCATGCACATCAGGCTTGGGCTGTTGTGCATGGCAATTTGGAATGCACAATAGACCTAGGGCTAACACATACAAGGTTAGATCTATGACAAACCATTTCCTAATATAATATAAAAGAGAAACTTCCTCAAATTTAAACCTATTAATAGAGAGAGAAGTAGAGTTCCTACCGATAGGATCTCCATAACACTAATAAAGGGGGGGGCTAGAACCAAATGCTTTTAACATTCCAATGATGAATGGCCACTAACCTCAAACTTTGTCAGACAAGCTTTAAGAACGCTTTCTTTTGGCTTCAGAATGTGAGACTCATTTTTCAAACCAAGAAGCTATCCATTATGGGTCTTGTTTTGCTCCATTATGGGTCACATTTGAGTTCTTCAAGCTACAAGATTCTATCACAAAGCATACTAGGAACATAGCTATATTGGAAGAGTTTAGTGAAGGTCCTTACACATCATTTAGTGAAGGTCTCACTTCAGTCTATCTTTCGATAATGTCAGGTTGCTATACCATCGACTAACCAAACAAGATTTATACATATCCTTACCATCAAGCTCCACCACTGGTTTGATAGTTATATTTACATTCTCATCAATGAAATCTAAAATTTCATCCAACTCATGTCTCCACTCACTTTCCATTGTTTGCAATTCACTATCATCGAGTACCATTGAGGGAAAAGTTTGGAATATAGAGTTGGAATGACCTGGTGGAGTATCATTAACTACTTCATCCACAAATTGGTGTGTTGGAAAATTCTAATCCTCTATCCATGGTTTAAACCACTATGAAAATTACGTGTCTCCCTTTGGTTGCATGCCAAGATTTGATAAAATTCCATGTGCATCCTCCAATACTATCTTAAGAGATTCTATAATTTTGTCATCTGTGGATATTGAATCATATTGTGACAAAACATCAATGTCTCCACTCACTTGTTGGTGCAATGTATTCCAGATGCTCATTTGTTTTGTATGGGATTTTTTAAAATGAAGCCCTTGGGGATTCAATTTTTTTTCAACAACTCTATTAAGGGTTCCAATGGCATGAAGTAAGTTTGTGAAATCATAGGTCATCTCTACTCCAACCATCCCAACTACTTTTCTAAAGAAGTTCTCACATAAATCTGACCCAGTTAGGTGCAATGCACATGGCAAGTTGGAGTATTGATCCCTAAACAATCTCATCAACAAAACTACAAAGTGGTAAGAAATTTGCACATCTTGATATGCCTCTCTGCTGATTAAATTTATGTTGGCATTAGTATCAGATTGTTTTCGTACCCAACATAACCATAATGTAAGAAAATGATGAACTCTTGAAGCATTTCGTACTCTTTCCCAAAGAGTCAAGCTACAAGACAGAAAAATATCAATATAATCAACAACAATTGTTAGATAGGTCTCTGTATCCAATGTTCTCTCTTTTGAACCACATTTACCTCTCGTATCCTTCAAACACCTTTGAACATGCCTTGAAACAATGCATTGTTATGAACCCCACTTTTGTCTATCAATCCTCTCTCTATATATTCAATTTTAAGCTTGTGATCATCCACTTTAAAAGTGTTATAAACCATTTTCACATGGTTAAAATTAACCACCTCTTGTCCAATTCTCAAATCTCGTCTACCACTAAACAAAGGATTCACTAACTTTTTCCATTGTGGATGTAATCTTGGTCATTAAGTCCTGTTACTTTGAAACCATCATACAACTCGATTAACTTCCATCCTTCCCAAGGAATTTGATATCGAATGCTTGTAGTTGAAGAATATTCCTTCAACATAAGTTGTCTTCTTCTACTATCTCCATCCGAGGAATGATCAATAATATGTCCCAAAATATTTTCAACATGTTTCTTCCATAGGTCTTCTATTTTTTCCCATTGTTGATGAAAAAAAATTTCCTTGAACCTATTGCACGTTGAATGAATAACCAAAACCAAACGAGGAAGCTTGTCATGTAAAGGGTTTGTAATAACAACATGTGAATAACGTCCAATCACACAATTCTTGAAAGTGTATGTAATAATCTCATATCCTACAATGCCCTCACCAACCGTCACCACGAAATGTGATTGACACTTATGTTCTTCTTTCTTACCACAAAATCCCACTAATGTATCACTTTTTGCTACCCACATGACATATTTTTTCACAACAATTTCATCTTCAACAAGCAATACAAGAATTGGGCCCTCTATACAGTGTTTGTCTTTATAAGAAGCATAAAATGTTCTAACTGCCTCAAAAATGTAATTGTGCTTTCGTGGGATACATGTCAATGATTTTCTAACTTTCCTTAAAGTTGTAGATATTGAAGGGCTATCGAGATTCAAATGAATAAAGCTATGTAATCTAGGACCTCCCCAAAACCTAATCATATCATAAATAGATTTAATGGATGTAGTATACCTTCTTCCTGCTTTTGGATGCATTAGGTTGTGAAACATATCTTGGACAAATTCCCAGACTGCATTTTTACCTTGTAACTTTCCTTGCTTATGAGATTCACACACATCTTTGTAAAAACTAAATACATCCTTTCTTTTTGTAGATTCAAACAACCTTTCCTTCAAGACCTCATTCTAATAGACAATGTAGCAACCTTCGTCCTCTCCAGCCAAAGAGTTTGCATTGTTGATATATGGATAACATTTATCGCTCGTGCAACAATTTTGTGTTTAGTTTGATTCAAATGGTCCAGTATTCTCCCTTTCCCTGTATCTCTCCAATGTCTTTTAATGTTTCTCCTTGATTCACGATATAAAGGCATCCTAAATTCATTATAATTAGGAATCAACTTACAAAAATTGCATGTAAATGAACTGAAAGGGATCCCTGTTTCAGAAGCCCTCTGGAAATGAATATGCCTATATGTGTCATCAATATGACATTCAATACCATAATAACACAGTGTCCTCTTAGTATTCTTCTCTATGGACCATAATTCCCCCCCCTGTTGATAATCCATTAAGACCTTTGTATCCAGTCTCTCCCCATTTCTATCAATATAGGGATCCCAATACCCCCAACATTGTAATTTCAAGGGAGATAAATGACCTACAATAATATGAAGAATACATTAAAAAATGAACTAGTTTCCAAAAAGATAACAAATAAAATAATGTGCACATTCAAATTCAAAAAGGAATTAAATTAAAACTTGCATAATTAACACACTTGAAGTAGAAGCACCTAGATTTGTAGAACCCATATGTAATAGTGATGGTGATGATGGAACCAAGAACCTATTCAAACTTTGCTGAGACTTATCAATGGTAGGCTTCTTGGGTCTACCGGTTGTGCCAATCCTCGACCTACTTGTATTATTCAAAGCCTCATCTGTAGAAGTAATATGTTTCTTTGATTTCATGTGTCCATTCAAAGAACTGTAAATATTACCATTAGTTGGCACTAAACAAAACCATTTACTGCATCATCTACATTCCATTTTTTCTTTTCTCTTATTTTCATATTCTGCAAATGTTGCTTCCACCACCTTGAACAAATCAGGATCTTGTGTCTTGTTGAAATCATTTAGAAGTTTGATTGCTTGCTCAATCTCAAATCTATCTCCAACCATTGTTGGTCTTGTTGCTTCAGCATTACATGAAGGGATTTGACTATTTCCCACTACTAAAATGTTACGTTGATGAGTTGTTGATTTGATATGAGAATTTTTGAAGTTGATAAACATTCGAGATGCCAGTGATATTTCCCCTGTTCCATAAGAAACACCACAATTTTCACATAGGATCTTTATTTGAGGTTTTCTCTTTTCTGAAGATACTTGGAAACTAAGCTCCTCCCCAACAAATTGTTCCATTAAAATATTCACTTTGTTTTGCCAAGATGCCAATACACCAGGATCAAAAAATATCCCTTGATGTACAGACTCTGACGTACTTTCAAATCTTGGTTGTTTATGCATAGGTTACTCCACATGCTCGCCAATGTTTCCAACATTTGGAGATTTTTCCACTACACCTGATCCAGATGTTTCAATTTTCAATGTGTCTAGTTTCCTCTTCACAACTATAGTTGTTGTTTCCACTCTCCATTTCCCCTCTTGCTTTGGATTTAACGAGTGCCCTTTACTACCAAAAAAATCAAAAGGATATCCAATGACTCCATCATCCACAATTTCACGAGGGATTTCAAAAAATGTAGAATCTTTTTGACCCCTAACTACGCCAAAGACGTAATTCCCTTCACTGACTACAATTTCATATTCCAAAGACATCTGCATTTCCATCCATATGTACCTTAGTAAATTAAGAACAATAAGTATGCCAACTATTAAGACAACGTAATTTTAAAATGACATGCAAATGTAACAAATTTATAGCTACCTATAAATTTATGGGATTAAGAAGGAAATTTCAACCTAAATAGTTGAAATACTAGACACTGTGGATTACCTACACTTTTTGCTTACAAAAATTGCAAGAAGGTGTCAAAGTGGATTGGTGGTTGTATTTTTTTTTGTTGGTGTTATTATTATTGCTACCATACATGGAATGCTGCAAGACAAAGTAGATTGTGAATGAAAAAGGTAAGAATCCATTTCTTTTACAAAACTGTATAAATAGATATTGGAAAATGTTCCAATTGAGATGAGTAAATGGATTAAATGGCATGCAACTCAAGGTTAAGTTCATTTTTTTTTATTTCTATAGCTAAGCAGTAATAAGATGAACCTATATGAAACTGTAGCCTCATACTTCACAAGGATTCAACAGGTTCGTGATGAACTACCAACTATTGGGGAAGTCCCGGATGAGATGGAACTTTTAAAATTAGCACTGAAGGGTTGTACTAAGTAGTGGGCTACATTTGTGACATGTATCCTTACTGGAGACAAGCTTCCTGATTGGGTCAGATTGTGGGATGATTTCATCTAAAATGATATTTGGGAGGAATCTATAATTGGTGGACAACGCAAAAGTGGAGATGAGGAGAATATTGCCCTAGTTGGGCAAGAAAAGAAGGGCAAGGGTAAAGCCAATCATAACCAGAGTGGAGGTGCATCTTCACAAAGGAATATTAACATGGGAAATATTAAGTGCTTGTACGAGGCAAGTATGCAGTTGAGATGTTGATTTTTTTTAGGATGGAGGATTGTAGGTTGATGTCTACACCTATGATCATTAACTTAAGGAAGCTTAATGTTTCTGAGGATGAATTGGTGGATCTCACTTTGTACATGCAGTTGATCGGGTCCTTGATGTATCTAGTCAACACTAGGCCATATATTTTCTTTGCAGTGAATACACTCAACCAATTCATTGTGGAGTCGAGGAGGGTTCATTGGGTTGAAGCAAAGCATGTGTTGAGGTATATTCATGGTACAATGGACTTTGGACTGAGATATCTCAGAGTTGGTGGAATGCAGTTGTAGGGGTGCAGAGATTCAGACTGGACATGGAGTGCAATGGACAAGAAGAGTACTCCTGGATGTTGCTTCAGCTAGGGATCATCAATGATCTCATGGTTTATCAGAAAACAACACTCAATTTCACTTGCATTAGTAAAGGTCGAGTACATGGCATTGATTCTGGCGAGTTGTGAGGCTATTTGGCTTCGCAAGATTCTCACAAGGTTATTTGGTCTTGAGATGGGGCCTACGGTGATCCACTCACAATCCACAATGATAACCAAAGCTGTATCAACCTTTGGGAAAATCCAATGTTTCATGACAGGTCCAAGCATATAGAGATCATATACCACTTCATCAAAGACAGGGTCCAGAGAGGTGTTGTGATATTACAGTACATATACATAGGGGAGCAGATAACATACATTCTCACCAAGCCTCTAGTGAAAAGGAAATTTGTTTTCTTCAGGGACAAGCTGGGGGTGGTGGAGAATCCCTTTTTTGCTAGGAGGGAGTGTTGATTTTTATAATTTCTTGGTTTTAAATAAATTTTTAAAAGTAAACAAGATCACATATGGTATAAGAGAGTTAACAATTTTGAAGGATGCAAACTAATAATTCTTGGGATTTGAAGATGAACTTTAAAAAAATACAAAAAATTAAGGTTATTTTTATTATCCAATTTCATTGTGGCCCAACCCATACAACCTTCATTACATTCAACAAAGTAGAGATATCTATATTCTAAGAAACCAACAGTAAAACTACAAAACTATTATGCATGCAAAGCCAAGTCCATTTGCTCAAAACATTGTGGGGATATTTTCTTACATACTGGTTAAAAATTAGTATATTTCAAATTACTTTTATACAAACATTACAATGCCACAATAACTATTTCAACAATATTTTTTATTTTTAATTATGGGTATGTTACACAAGGAGTGGGCTATTGGGTACATAGGTTGTCCCCATTTATCATCTTAAAGTAAAATGTTTGGGTAAGTTGGGATATTTTTTGCATGGGGGAATAGAAGTAAAAATACGAGCCCTAAAGACTTAGCATCATTCCTTTCACAGTCACTGGGCCTTCCAATAGATCTCAACAATGGGGCATGAACACACCTGAAGAGAGGCTAGTGAAGGTATGAAAGATCGGTCATAATGAGGGGTAAATGGTGCATATCCCAAAAGGACTGGCAATATTTCCCAATAACCATTCAAAATATGATCAAGGTGCAGTTGCAACCCAAAACCGCTGCCTGTGTAGAAAATCCTAGATTTTTTCCTCTAGGTTACCTCGTTCAAGTGCAACAGGGGACTCTTGACCTAATAAATCGATCACAGGTTGGGTAACCTCACAAGAGCTGGGTGGCTCAAGAAGGCACGAGTGGAACAACCGAACCTCAGTACTCACCCCTTCATGAGTATATCCTTGCCTTATGGCGTAAGAACGCTTGAATTGGAGGATTTTAAGTATCCTAATCAGTCAACCACTAAGTTTTGAGTGAAAAAGTGATAACGTATTTTTTTTTTGGATCCCTACCCCTGTAATCCTAACTTAGACTAAAATTTTATTTTGTGACCTCTTAAGGGAGGATTTTAGTAGGTACTTAGAGTTGTATTTTTTTTTTTGAAATTGGGGTCATAAACCAATCTCGTTGCTTAAGGGTTATTAGTTTTTATATTATTCTTTAGTAGGTAGAAGATTTAAACCAATAAACTAGATAACAAAACATGGCAACTTTTCACGAGCTTTTGAAAATCATTGGTTTCTTCTAATCACAAAAAAAAACAAAAAAAAACAACATATGAATTGTGAATTCCTTTTAAAACAATGAAAGGTCAAAATGAGCATGGAAATGTTTTTATTTTTATTTTAATGAATTGTATGTAATGATACCACAGAGGCCTTTCAAAAGAAGACAAATTTTCAAGCAAATGTGGCACTTACATTGTTTAATATCACAAAAAATTCTACAAGCAAATTTGACAAGCCTATAGCAATCACTGTCACTGCAAAATGTAATAACAAATGTCAGTCTAATCCAAGCCCTTGTGAAATAAGAAAATAATTATGAAGCAAAACAAAAATGTAAATCTCTATATAAAAACTCAACATGCAAATTACTGCTAAAATAAAAATAAATAAAATCACTGTTGTTGCACAATTTACGTAGTGCACAAATTGCTTGATAATAGTTTTTAGCATTTGGAATATTTTATTATATGGGATACCTTCCATGGCTCTTTTGATCTTTGGTTTTTTATGAGAGTAACTTGCCCTAAACACAATTATAAAATATTCAAATGATGACGAAATAACTCACTGCTCACTAGCTTGAAATTTACATTTTGAAATGAACTACATGCAATCATTGGATCACTGTCTTTAAGGTCACAAACTTGTTAGATTTATACACAAGTTTACATGCTATAAGTGGTGGTAAACTCATAATATTTGGGTGACAAACATGTGTTATCACCACAAGTTTGTTTTCCTCACTGTAAAACATAACAACATTAAGTTTGTGGTCTTATAACTTTGTTTTGACATCACCATTGCATTCCACATATGATGCCATCAACTGCCAAGAGTGCAAACTCACTCTTGTCAGAAACAATTTCCAGCTTTTTATTGTCTCTAATGTCATCATTTTCTGTTCAACATTCATAGGTGACCTCACTGTAATCAAAATATTTTCCAATATTCACATGTGCAATATTCTTGACCCCCCCATTTTGGCTTAATTCTAGAGGGAGATCTACTTCAAGAAGTGTCCAGGCTATTTGAAGAAATCTCCTTCAATGATGTATTCCAGGAACTGAACCAAGACGCTGATAGGTTATCAAAGGAGGGTCAAAATATTGTTGCAGACACTTTGTCTCTGAGGAGTTTCTTGATGAAGTCTCATCTGTTTTGGTCTTTGATTTGAAGACTTATGGAATTACTCACTGAAGTTATGCTGTTTTTTTTAGGAAGTTTTATATTTTATGTAGGGTTATCCTTATGATAGGCTCAAAGCCTTACAATATTGTTTTATGGATTATATTTTGAGACTCGCGATGTGTTTCCTGGGTGATATGCCTAGAAAAAGATATATGGTTTTGTTGATTTCATACTTGTTATGTAAACTTTATGTGTCTCAACACCTGCAAAATGTAATTTTCATTCTCTCTGTAATAAAAATTATGATTTTTTTCTTGGGAAATAAAACATTTATTGACCTTGATATGGAAATGATGACTTTATCGATCTTAGATCTTCCTAATATTCTAAACCCTTCATGTTGGAATGTGATGCATCAGGTGTTGGATGAGGGGTTTTCCATATGCAAATTGGAAGGACTATTGCATATGATAACCAAACAATGAAAAATAAAGAAAACAATCATGCCTATGTATGATCAATAAATGTTGGTGATCATACATGCATTGGCAATGTTTAGGTAGTACTTACTTGGTTCTAAGTTCACACTGCACATTGAGGAAAAATCATGATAGTTTGAAGTATTTACTGGAACAAAAGGATCTAACACCCACACAACATAAATGGATTTATAAAATACAGGTATACAACTTATCCATTTATTATAAGGGGAACACTAATACATTTGTTGGTACGTTGTAAAGGTTACTTAAGTGGGTTAAAGTACAAGGAATTCTAGTATAAAGGGGAAGATGAAGCAAGGGGAGTAACAACTGGTATTAGATACTCTAACGAATATATTATTATTATTCCTAATCCAAGCAAGGATAGATGTACATAGAGCATAGCTCCTTTTCATGCTAATGTTAGATGCTATTGAACCTGATCCATGCATGTTGCAAAATCAATTGGAGCTACTACATCACAAAGGGATACAAGACATAGCACTAGTCTAGCTAGGTAGGACTTTTCACATATTAAATCCTATACAATTCCTAGAAGATTATGCTAGTAATAGTGAAGACAAACAAAACCTCATGTGTGAACTAAACCTCATATTAAACTCTGGGTGCAAGATAATTTCAATCAATTTCAAAAAAATTACTTGGAAGAGGGGGGATGCCAAAAATCCATTGAAGAGTGAAGAGGGGCTGCATGGGGCTGCCAAAAATATGTTGAAGAGTGAAGAGGGGATGTGTGCTACCAAAAATCAGTTGAAGAGTGAAGAGGGGCTGCGTGGGGCTGCCAAAAATTTGTTGAAGAGTGAAGAGGGGTTGCGTTCTACCAAAATCCATTAAAGAGTGAAGAGGGGATACTGTAACACCCTTGTTTCCCCCAACTTGTAGTTAATCGTTAATTATGATTACCATGCTAAGGAACGTGAACAATGTAAATATATTATTGTTTATATTTCCAATGATTGAATGTGGGGGTGAAGCCTTGAAGTATTGGCCATGATATCACTAGAGGAAAGAGTGAGGAAACTGTGGAGAGGGTTCATTAGTTCAAATGACCCAAATTCCTTTACTGAGATAATAAGTCTCATTCGGATCCCAAGGAGAGAAATCAATTACTAGTGGTTGAATACTCAACCACCCCCATGAATGGAAGCATGGTCTGGCTGAGGAGACATGAGGATGTCAGCTCGAAGTACCACAAAGTCTTGCCGACCCAGGCTGATCTGATTTTCCTTCTGACAGAAGGAACCAGATAGGTCAAAAACCATCTTGGGAAGGGAAAGAGAGGAAGGATTCACACACATATGAAAGATAAGAGTGTGGGAGGATTTGCAGAGAGAAGGAGAGACATAAAATAAGAGTGCATGCATAGAGGGGAACACACGATCTGAATATGCAAAAGAAAGGAGGGAGGCCGCAAGCTTGATGTTGAGGAAGAATCTGATAAACCTCGTAGGGATGCTATGACAGAGAAATGATCTCTAAGTAATGGTATAAATTTCCGTAGTTATATCATGGCTTGGCATGGGGGTGGCCAGAGCGCTAAGATTGAATGCCTCTGAGCCTACAGTTGGGTGGAAACGCGCACACCCACAGTCAGTTCATTGGCTACAATTTGAAATAGATAAGTATTCTCATACAATGTAGATTTGAGCTGTAACTGTAAAATAAAGTTGGATATCTTGTGAATGTTTCAGGGATGTGGATGTTGCTTGATGGTTATATTGTGTTCCTTTATATTTTTCTTGATTTTGTATTTAAGTAAGTAAGGAACTATATGGTTTGTACACGTAAAGGCTCAGGCCCTGTAGTGGCTCAAGTTAAAGAAAATTAATTGTGAGTCCATCGACCTTGAGAACAATTTTATGTATACATATCGACACTTCCTGTTGTTTTGAGTTTCCTGGAAAAATGAGTCTTTTAAGCTCAAGAGAGGTAGTGCATGTATGCATAGAGTCTCTGCAAGGAAGGAAGAGACGGAGAACCTCTTAAGTTCCAGAGATCAGTGGACGAGCGCAAGGGGTGCGCAAGAGGTTCTTCTAAGTCTCCAGCTCAGGAGAAAGAGCGCAAAGCACACATTTGCTTCTAAGTCATTCAGAGAAGATGAAGCTCAGGAAGGATAGCGAGATTTAAGTCTTGAAAGGGAGGATCCTTTCATTTGAAAGAAAAGCAGATGAGATCTATTCGGGATGAGCCAAGGTTCATCACGACCATTGGATTTGGAGAAGGAGCACGAGTATTAACCCCCCCTTCGAATCATTCAACTTTCGCGAGTTCGATGAATTTTTTGTATTCATTGTAAGGGGGACGGATCCTCCGAAGTCCCAAATTTTGAAGCGAATTGAGTCTATCCATTGAAAGGGATACGCATCCCCAGATCCCACAATTTAGAGAGTGGCACTTCCGAATTTTTGAGTCATTGCGTTAACGGGAAGAGGAACTCTCGAAGGGTTGAATACCAAAGTCCTGAAGCCACGAGAGCCGTATATACGTGGGTCTACGTGGATAGACCCTGATCGTCAGATTTAGACTATGGTCAGCTTGATGCTTACCAAATACGAGAGTCACGAGGAGTTTGCATAACAAAACTCCCGAATGCCGAATTCTCGAAGTAACGAGAGCCTTATATCTATGGATCTATGTGGCTGGATCTCGACCATGAGATCTGAGGGATGTTAGAAGGATAATAGTCCAGAGTGATGTGGTGTAGTGACATCATCTAGGGTGACGTGGAACCATGATCAACGTGCCATCCCAAGCCAAATTCCCAAGCCAAATTCTTTCTTGGAATCACTAACTACTACTGATTTATTGAGTTATTAAGTGCATACAAGACTCATCAACACATGGAGATCACAATATATTCAAGATGTAGAAGCACAAACAAAGATCTGACCTTTTATTATGA
>ML779013.1:765326-785951 GCA_009831015.1 Picea engelmannii | reverse complement strand
CAATTAATCACCACACAACACATAAATCTAAATTATGGCATCAACTAGGACTCAAATCCAAATTTAAGAAAAATATCATTTCCTTATTTATGATAAATGATTATAAGTTGCACTTAACTATAGGGAACATAATTACAATTGTGCGCTTGTCACAGGTTCAACTATATCATTAGCTCAAAGAAATATTTAATAAACAAGTGACCAAAAGAATAAACCCACACAAACATGGTGACAACAACGATTGCAAGGTATACTTATATGGAACTTAGTATCTAAATCTAGTTAGAAGGAACATGATCCAAGTGTGTACTACATTGATTTAGGCTAGCAACAATGTTGGCTAGAGAGACATACCTTGGGGATTGTGCCCACCACCATGCATCCTTATCACTTGTGGAGTCAGCATAACTTTGTCTTCTTAAATTCAAATTTTCTAAAATAAATCATTGATCTCCACATTCATTACGAAATATCATGATAGTCATAAAACAACCAAAAATCACCTTAAACCAGTCCTTAACAAGATACATACCTTTGAGTGATGGGCTGCCTCCAATGTTTCTCCTCTACATCCTGTGATTCATCACATGACTTGATTATATTTCAGAATAGTAATTAAAGATGTAACAACCTCTACAAATTAATGACTAAAGACGAATATTTGAATGAGCTTCTCTTTGTTTCGAGAATAAATTATTCTCTACTGAACATGACAACCACGTGAAGGTGGAAGCTCTTTTGGCCCCTCCCCCCCTCTCACATCACTCTCATTTCCCATACCCAATCTATCTAGATTTTACAACTATAATTAGAAATGATAGTAACATTAAATGTAAGCAAAAAACATTCATCGCCATGTGCTAAAACAAAAAACATGAAAGCAAATAACATTCATGACATTTAGGAAAACAAAATACATTACATTGGACTAGAAATATATTGGATTTATATTAATAATAAAATGTCTAATCATTTGTTTTTCTTCTTCTTCTTCTTCTTGGTCTCCATGAAAGCAAAAATAAGTCGTCATCATCATCATTTAACTAATCCCCCACAGTCATTGGAACTTCTTGAAGTGTTGCATCATCAATACTCAACACCTCATGCCATGATGAACTTCTAGTATTTCGGCGTGGAGGTTGAGGATGTGCATGGGCATCCACTACTGCAACAACAAAAAAAATTCAAGTGATATTGTTATTCATTGTTCCTAGGGCAATTTAATTAATACAGATTTAATTACAATGTTTTATACCTGGATTAGTTGGTGCAGTAGAAACAATAGTTGGTGTCCGCATCATTGTTTCTGCACTTTTTGATCTGCACTCTCGATCGACATCTACATGCTCTGCCATATGAAACAATATAAGTATTTAGTACATAATATGCCCTAAATATTAATACTCATTGAAAAATGGAAAAACATTAAAAATGCGTGCATATCACTATGTAATGGTCCTTCGACAACAACGCTTGAATCAATATGGGGGCTAGGATGTGGTTCATCAGGTACATTAGGGGCATTTATAACATTGTCACTCTCCTGCGAATGTGGAAAAGACGCACATTATTTTACATTACAAGTAATCAATGAGTAAAAACTAATCGACAAGTTTTTAATTTCATTTTATTTACCATGTCCTCCAAAGAGACACATGGTGATTTCCCCAAGCTTCTTCGTCATGCCACCATGCCATCAAAACCCTGCGTGAACCTGACCTTTAGATCTTCTTCTGTGGCTTTGTCATTGAACAAATCCCCCTGCATTGAGCAATATCAAAATCATTAGTCACTAGCTGCAATGAATTACATATTTTGTGATGATGATAAAAAAAAAGTACAATTTTTAGGCACTTACAACCCGTGCCTTCAATCTCCCGTAACCACCTTGGCCCAGTTTATGTTGGTCGTGTTTGTCTTGTCTTGCCTTTGTTGCCTTGGAAGTGTCTTGGAGTCTACGCAATATTTTGAAATATGTTAGATATTGATTGTTTTCCTCGTAAAGTAAACAAAAGACCATCATAGTAAATTGAAAACACCTCTTACCTTCTAGGGCCATGTGGTTTCTTCCCTTGTTCTTTCATCGCTAATTCTCTTGCATTGAGAATAATTTCTTTCCACTCCCTCTCGGGGACAACCAAAGGGCATTCGCACTTGGGGTCCTGTACTAACTTATTCCTATATGCTTCTCTAACATATTTCAAATGTTTGCTGGTCCTTTTTAGGACTTCCTTCTTATTGAACGAGTCACCAAACTCGCCAACCAATCTAGAGATAAGAAGGATTTTCATTTTGGAATTTTGTCAATTCCATCGTAGTCGAATAGTCAGCCCAAAAAGTTCTAATGAATAGTCATGCAAACTATTGTAGAACACATTGTTTCCTGTAAAACATCGTCATCATTAGTAATTTAAATCTCACTGATATGTGATTGTTTAAACAATTATATAACATGAATCTCTATAAAGACATATATTAAATACATGGTAGCTGTACTATTTTTAGAGGAACCATGTCCTAGTCGACCAAAAATGATATCGCAGTTGTTTCTGTGCTTTGGATACGTGTAGCACTAGGGAAACAATCAACGGAAGAGTGATCAGATCCATGATCATGTACACCACCTGCACGATCTGACGTGTGCTGTGGGGGTGTGGCATCACCCCTAGAAGGTATAGAATCGGTCTCAGGCGACACACTTGGGGTGGAAAATACCCTGGTGGCTACGTGGTCATGCAGGTTCACTGTTGCAATCTTGCTGATGCCACCAGGACCTTCCCCTTCCCCTCTCATCGATCTCACAAAATTCTACAATGAGAAATATGTGTTAATTGCATATATCAAATTACAAAATTTAAAACCAAAAATTTATATTGTTAGATGACATGACTTACCCCATAATTTTCTATCTTAATGTGTAATTCAACTATCCTTTGGAAATCCTCAGTAGTTTCCGGCCCAACAACGAATAAATCCTGGAATTCCCTATTGGCCTTTCTTAGGGACAATTCTATTGTCTTCAAGGGGTCTCTAGAATCAAATATCTCTTCATCACTTATATATTCATCGTTTTCAGTCAACGCCTTTTCCACGCTCAGGGCCTTTTCCCTGATCACCACTCTGGCAGAATTTCAAGAAGAATGTTAGTACATGCAATAAATATTGAAAAAAAAATATATGAAATAATGGAATATTGGCAAATATTATCAAATGAAACATTCACACATACAAATTAGCAAATATTTGGAAATGAAACATCGAGCAAAAATTAGCAAATGGAACATTCAGAAATAAAATAAAATTTTGTTACAAATGAAACATTCACAAATTAAGTAATCCCTTTTTTAGTTTGGGCATAATGGGTTTTGTACTGTAGCAAAATAAGATGTTCTTGGGTCGACTCGATTCAGATTGTAATCGACCAACAACTCTTCGCCTGCCGTTATTGTTTTCACCACACATACAAATATCCTATTACCTTCACACTCCTAAAAAATGCAATTGGGTTCCTTTCTTGTTGTCCCATGCCTTGTACTATTTATAAGACCTACAATATTCCCCGATGCCTTTGGCCTTCCATCAATATACATAGTCGCTCCTTTATTTTTATTATTGTCTTTTAGCTGTATATAATTTGTGACGAGTGCATATCTCCGCATACTAGGTATATATTGGACCAGCCTCAACCATACTCCATAAGTGTAACATGGTCCAACATACTCAAACAATTCAACTAATCCACCATATTTTACCTTTATGCCGTCCATGAAGAATAAACCAAGGCCATGGATGGATGACGGAGCAATGCGATACATCCTCTCATTAACACAGAAGTCGGTGTCCAACTCTGGAAGTTCCTTGGGTACCCACTGTTTCAGTAGGTGTTTGTACCTCAAGGGAACCTCAATGTCACCTATGATCTCATCGTCATAAGAGCATGATCCTCCTTCAGTAAGAAACAATTTCATGCGCCTACCAAAATTTCTTCCGACCTTTTCACCTCTAGTTGATTTCACCTTGTAACATGTGTTGGATATGTTTTCCCTTGTCCCTCTCGAAATTTCATTGCTTGAGCTAGATGATAGGTCTGATAGATACATATTTGGTTGTACCTACACTCCATCGAGGGAGAAGGAACCGTTAGGCCAACTATATTCATATTATAGTATAGCTAAAGATAAACATTAAAAAGATAACTTGACATATAAGTCTTTTGCATCTAGGGTTGGAGCCCAACCTTTGAGAAAACACAAAGTATTTCTTCACTCGGTATTTTGGGTAGATGTTGGGCCAAAATTATGTGGGAAGACAGAAGAAATAATTTATAATTTCCCATTTATTTTGTAGCCCACCTCTAATTTATGAGAACCCATGAGGGATTTCATCATGCTAGTGAGTGGGTTATATGGTGAAAAGGATTTCTCTTATATGCAGAAGCATTGAGTTCCCTTGATACACCAAATGTTGAAGAAGGAAGTTGTAATATAGATGACTAGAGAAAATGATTGTTATATTTGAGTAGAACAAAGGTATAAAAAGACCTTATAGAGGTTTTTCACAAGTGATAGTGTCTATTATAACTCCATAGTGAGTCCATGCTTCTTTGTAAACAACAAGGTGCATTGCTCATTTTCTTGTTGGTTTTTCCCAAATCAGGTTTCCCATAGTACATATTGTCATTCCTTGTGTTGGTGTGCTCATTTTACTAATATATGTTCTCTCTTATATTCTCAGTTCATTTCAATATTTTGACTAATATACTTGTAATATTACATTTTGATCAAAAGAAAACATTGTATAAATGAGTATAATCTCATGGTATTTTGTAGTAGAATTTAAGATGTCTTGTAACAAAGTGTCCAGTGTAATACCCATGATAGACTATAGTTTATATATCATATTGGTATCAGAGAAGTTTTGTATGGGGTTTACATGGAATATTGTAGGATCTAAAAAATGATGGAAATAAATCAGTTCCAAACACTATTCATGGTGTATGGATATTGTATCATTCAAAAGGATGACCTAGAGGAGACATTTGGAAGAATGGAAGTGTGTGTCTTTGACATCTTCATAGTATGGAAATTTTAATATCAATAGAGGAAATTTTAGGATCACTAGAATTGCATGGAAATTTTGGGATCAATAGAGGAAAGAACTAAGTACATTGCATGAAAATTTGAAAATCTGGTTCATCATATTTTCCAAGCTGCAGGCTATACAAGTTAGGGTTTTGTTTAATCCCCAAACTAGGCTTAAATAGGTGGTTTTAGTAAAATAGTCATATCTAACGATTGCAAAGTAAACATTGAGTGAAACTTATGGGATTGGATAGAATATGGAACCAAGTGTCTCAAGCACAAATTTTATACATTCCATGGAAATATTGGACAAATAGAAATCTGTACAATTTCACACACTTAAAAGACACCAAAAACAATAAGTTTTGCTATCTTGGACCTAACTTCCTCTTGAATACTTGAAATTGAATTAGACTTGTGGGAATCTGAAGGAGGCATATTAGTAAATTACCATGTAAAATTTAATACCATGAGAGTATCAAAATTAGATTAACATCGAGTGAAAGATGGGCTAGTAGAGCAAATCCCATGTCATGACTTCGCCTTGACTACATGTGTTGGATATGTTTTCCCATGTTTATCTAGTTGATTTCTCCATGTTTATCTAGTTGATTTCTCCTCTGAGCATTGACATTCCATCTAATCAAACTTTTGGTAAGTTTTTAGAAACATATTAAAGAGCACCAAAACTGCTATAATTTATTCCCTGAGAATATAGCAAAGAAACAATGGACCCTATCTAAATGAGTTATCTCAATTTCACAAAGTTGCAACCTAGCCAAAGATTCCCGCTTGTTTCAATGTAGTCCTTTGGTTGATTAGGAGGACTATCACTAATCACTAAGGAAAGGGAGGACTATGAGGACTATCACTAAGGAAAGGGAATACTATGAACAATCCCTTTAGTTTCACATAACTAAATTTATATTGAATGCAATCTACACTATACGTTCTTTCCTAAACATGTGTGACATGTGATATATTTATCTTCCTCCTCTTTCAACGAGTTATCAAAAGTTGTGGAGATATGGTATTTGGATCATTACAAACATTTTTGCAAGGTGTTATTAGCTCCTATTTATGTTCTCCTCTTTTATAAACCATGCCCAATATTCTTTAAGGTAAACTTAGTTGTGTTAGGGATGATCAACAGTTGGTACATAGAAGGAGATGACAATTATATCCAAATCTATAAGTGCACCTCATCTTTGCATATATTTCTTAATCACATCCTATCCTCATTCTTATATTGAGGGCTCCTTATTCTCATGTAGAAGAGGGATTAAGAAAAATACTAAACCCTAAACTCTATATCAGGAATTCAGAAGATATCATAATAAGAATGCCCATAAAAAGAAGAAGCAGAGTAGGAAGGTGAGAGGGAAGAAATCGCTATGCTTGGGCAGTAAATGAGCAATCGCTATTCTTGGGAGGTAAATGAGCATGGGAATATACCAATATGACTCATACTCAGCGATTCGATTTGGAAGGGGCAGGAAAAATTGGAATAACATACTCAACGATTCGTTTTGGAAGTAAAGGAAGTAAAAAAAAAAAATAGAAAACAAATACAGAGTCAACACAACACTAAATCACTATCCTGCGAGGTGTGAGATCAATAGCTGAATATGGAGGCAAAACAAGGTTTAGAGACTATGTTTTCATACCATGGTTTTTTCTAGGGAAGTCTGTGGAATCAAAATTTAGCCCATGCGCCTCTCCCTCCTCCGTGCACCCCTCCTTCTTCTCCTCCTCTCCCTCCTTCTACCCTACTACCTTCCACTCTGTCGTGCATGCCTCCTTTTCCCCTGCTACCCTACCCTCCACTCTATGTGTGTGAAGACATGCAACTATTCGAGCCAACTGCGCCTCTCCTTCCTCCGTGTGCCCCTCCTTCTCTTCCTCCTCTCCCTCCTCCATGCACCCCTCCTTCTCCTCCTCCTCTCCCTCCTTATCCCCTGCTACCCTCCACTCTGTCGTGCATGCCTCCTTCTCCCCTACTACCCTACCCTCCACTCCGTGTGTGTGTAGACGTGTAGCTATTCAGGCTAGCTCAAAAATTATGAGCACGCAATTTAGGTTTTTTTTTTCCGTTATATATATATATATATATAAATTATCATTGAAAAAGGATTTGCATAATTTGGTTCACATAAAGAACAGGTAAATGTTCGGTTATTTTTAACAAAGACTGTTTTAACCAAAACACAAAAAGTCACGACGCTAGGGTTTGGAGGAGCTACAACGACAAGAGCATCCAAGCAAGGTTGTTATGAGTGCACCTAGGGGCAGGGAGTCGGCTCCCCCCCTTCCATTCTCTGATGATGATGATTTCAGGAAGCTCATCAACAACCAAGGTAAGAAAATTCCCCCCCCTAAAGTCCCAAAATTCATCAAGAAATTAGATGCTATCCCAGAAATAGCATTGTCAGAGGAACAACCCATCAAGATCGCCCTGGCATTAGTAGAAAGAGGGTTAGTAGGTCAGTTTATGGGGCTATGGCCATCGCCAAAAAATATGGATGATTGGATCTAGAGGAATTGGAGGCCCCAACTTCAACACAACGTAACCTGTTATCCAGTGGAAAAGGGATTCTTCATTTTTGAATTCACATCGAAAGAAGGAACTAGAGGCCCTAACTTCAACACAACGTAACCTGCTATCCAGTGGCAAGGGGAATTCTTCGTTTTTGAATCTATGGGTCCATCATACCCACCAACTGAAAGTTTGCATGTATCTGTACAAAAAAAATAAACAACTTCAAAATTGGTATTGTGCTTGGATCGCCCCTCATCATCAAGCTTCTACTCTCTACATATCTCTCTAAGGTTATATTCTTTAAAATGTGTAATGGCATCTTTTTCATGATACCCTACTTCATTTTCCATTGTACTCCATCTCTTATTTTCCCTCTCCATGTCTATCTCTCCTATAGATTTCCATGATGGAGTGGAGTGTAGGAGAAGGGGGAACTTGAAACTTAGGCCAATCCAATTTATCTTTTCAACTCAAAGATCACAATATCACAGATCACAATATTTTCAACCCAATCAAAGATCACAATATTTTCAACTCTTGTTTCAGTCTCATGTTTCTGCCTCTCTTATAACACGCTTAAGGTTAAATTTTGATTCTTTGATTGCTTGATCATATCCATATGTTGCAATTTTAGAATATGATATTTTTCTCATAGATTGGAAATTATTTTATCATGCTATGCTAATGGGATAACTACTTCTCTATTGTATTCAGCTATAGTTCTTCACTTCATGATTTACACCTTCACTTCCTTGAGTATATATAGTAAGTCATATGTACTTGTCCCAACAATTCCCATACTAGGTATCTTCCATGCTTGGTGTAGGGCTAGGTGAATGAGTTATTTCTTTCTTGGCTACATGGGCTCTTGTCCTAGATCTTGGATTATTTATTTTTATATTTCTTACCACTATTGTGATTTTTTGATCCAGAGGATGGGGGTTTATATATGGGATGATCCCCCTATATCCAATAATGTGGTAGCAATATCTTCAACTATATCCTTAATTTCTATACATTGAGTCCCATGTTCTCCCTGCTCTATTCTCTTCACTATTGTTCTCTTCTTTTTAGTGCTAGTGCCAACCTTGTCCACACTCATTTTTCTTTCTTATCTCTAATGTAGGGTGTGTGTCCAAATCTCTAATAATTTATAGGGTTGTAAACTATTCATCACTCAATGATAGGATTCTATATCATGAAACCGTGTGTGGGTGTCTTTATAATTGATCACAAATGAGTAGTTTTACAATCCCATGATGGGATTAGGCTAATGGTTTCCCTCCTTGTATTTTGTATCATCTCTTTGAGGCACTAGAGAAAAATGTGGAACACTTATATGTTTTCTTTACATATTAAATGTGATTAATACCTTGATTTATATAATAATATGATGGACCCCTAGATTACCATTTTTTCCCCATCCTATTGCCATGTATTATTAATGTATTTTCCTCAAAGATCTAAGACTTTCCTAAGAACTCTTGTTTTAATTCTATAAATTGTGAACATATGATAATAAGATAATAAGATAATAAGATAATATGATAATAAGATAATATGATAATAAGATAATATGATAATAAGATAATAAGATCCCATAGGGAAATAACTAAAAAATAGATGAGAAGGAAGCATACAGTGTTGAACTGAAAGTCATGGTGGGGCTAATGGGGCTCTTGGGAATAAAAGAAAGGGTCAACATGGGCACCAAATGGAAAAAAATAAGTGTTAACTAGACCAACCCATGACAGGTAGGCACTAAATGACTGTTGTAAGCAAGGACTTCTCACTTAATGAGCATCCATTCACTGGGAACAAATCGAATACTCCACTAAATTAGGGTTTATGTTTTACATGATGAATTGATGATGGAATAAAGTGGGTGTGTGAGTCAAATTTGAGTCCATAAACCCTCCCATATCATTAATGCATGCAAATGGTCTATCCATGTCAAATTTCAATGCATTCAGAAACAGTTTGAAAAAATTTCACCGTTGGCCCCATTCACAGGTCATTGTTGCCCATGTCTAGTCCTAGTACAATTTCCTTGTAAAATTTGTATAAGATATTTGGAGAATGATAATTTTGAAGGCTCTAGGCCTATTCCTACACACCATGGCCAGATCACCTCTCATTGACAGTCTCTTTGTTGATCCATTTTAGTTTTGGGTTGTTAGTTTTTCCAATTGCACGCACCTTTAGCAGGTGCCATGAAAAATCCCTTTATACCTTTTTGTCAAAATGCCAAGAATACCTAATCTTATTTGTCTTTGTGTGAAGGTACTAGCACAGGGCATAGGAACTTGGAACTAGAAATTGTCTTTCGAACTAAGTTCTTTAAGTCAAGTTAACTTTTACCATGACCAAAACTGAGAGCCAACTTAGCTTAAAATGCAAAATTTGGCTCAAAAAACCAAAACTTTTATGAGAAAACCTTGTTTTTCATGAGATTCTCTTGGTTTCGAGAATATTTCATTCTCTACTAAACATGGGAAACCACGTGAAGGTGGAAGCTCTAATTATGCCCCCCCCCCACACATCACTCTCAATTTCCCCATACCCAATTTGAAATAATAAAGAACATGTAAAATACTATATTATACAAAATAAAAACATATAAAGATCATCATATAAAACACATACCTCTATATATTATTCATCTTCTTCTTCATCAAACTCAACATCGTCAATATCAACTTCATCATGAACATTGTCATTTCCCCAATACCCAATCTATCTAGATTCAAAAACTATAATTAAAAACGACACTAAGATTACATGAAAGAAAAAAAACAGAAGAGATCTATTGTACAAATCACTCACCACATGTAGGAATATCATTGATATTCTTCTTCATCCAACTCATCATATTCTGTATCATCATCTGGTATTTCAGAATCATCGTCAAATGGATTGGCCATATCAACATCATCATCAGTCCTGTCATAATTTTCCATAATATCATCATCAGATATAGCGTCATCGAGAACATTATCATCTACATCATATGGTCGATCAACTTCTTCGACTTCGTCATCTGATGATACACTGTCTACCTCCTCATGTTCCTCTGTATCAACTTCTAGTTCTTGAATATCATCTTCTTCCGGTACATTATACTTTACAGACCTTCCTCTTGGATCATATCTAACAACAAATGACCAACCTGGTTTACCTGGAACCTCACAATAGAATACCTGCTCACATTGGCTGGGAAGAACATAAATTTCTAGACCTGGCTCAAATGTCCTTGTATTAACCATGGTAAAACCATTGTCATGTTGAATAACAGTTCTTTCAGGATCACGTTCATTTATTCGTAAACAATACCATTCGACCTCAAACAGAATTATCTTGAAGGATTTGAAGTCACACTCGATTATATCATCCAAATATCCATAATATATATTTTCCGTTAGTCTTGTATGTTTGTCACTTCTAGAAGAAACATTAGTGACTTGAAACACTGCAGTTATCCCTAAATCAACAGTTTTCTTCGTGTCATCCACCCTTTTGATGCGAAATTTTCGACCATTATACCACATAGCTTTGTGGTACTTCAACTGCAATATTCCCGACAAGTACAAAATAAATTAATAATTAATAAACATATTTAAACTTAATAAATATTAAAAAATAATACATTAACATTTTGTATAATAACAGAAAGTGCGGATAAAATTTTATATGCTTACCTGTTTATCTTTTAAACCATATGCTAAATCAATCTCCCTCTGCGTAAGATTGTGATCTTCATTACGATGAGCTCTTTTAATTAATGTAGCCATCACTTCCCATGATAACCTACCATCATGTTGTTCACATTGTTCTATCCATAACTTCATCCAATCAAGATTGTTAGCAATGTATAAATGTAGTGCATCCCACACTCGACCAACTGCAATAAAAAAAATATAAATTAGTAAGAATAATGAATAATAATAATTGATGGAGGTATAATATAAATTGAAGAAATACAATATAGATAAAAATCAAATAATATAATACCTTTCACTTTCCTCATTTTACCATTCCCGACCAATACCTCCACTTCAAATATTTTGACATTATTGCCACCCCAAATGCAATGCATATTAATTTTCCTCCCTAAATCAGGAAGATAATCGCTAATATACAATAACGTTTGATATACCATATACCCCTCCACCATAGAACCCTCGGGATGTGCTCTTTGTCTAACTAAATCCTTCAATGACTTCAAGTGTCTCTCCACCATCCACATTGACCTTGTGTGTACAGGTCCACACAATTCAATCTCCCCGACTTGGTGTATGATGTAGTGTTCTTGTGCATTGAAAAATGTTGGAGGTAGATACTTTTGCATTGCACACATTAAACGAAGAATTTCTCTCTTCCAATATTTTATATCTTCCTTATGGATTTCTTTAGATGACAACCACCTACAAATGTTATGAGAACCAAATATGTTTCAACAAAAACAATATTGTATACATGAATATTACAAGTAAAACACATGTCATCAACAACTTCTACAACATTTTTATTACATATAAATAACAATATGTAATTCATCTGTCATTATTTACCTCGTGTATTTTCCAAGGTCATATATAACTTGTTTTATGTTGTTTTCAAAGCTGTCGGGAAAATATAGAGGTAGCACATACTGTAACAAAACAATGGCATAAAAAAATCGCGCTCTGGTGCAATCTCACTCTAACTAGGGTTCGCCCTAGCCGCCGCCATGGAAGCTCAGGGGGGAGGGGAGCCGCCGCCCCCTCCTTCTCCGTCCTCCTCCTTTTGAAAGCTAGTTGTAGCCTGCAGCAAGAAGCTTCCTCCTTCAGTTCCCCTAAGCTTCGTTAAGAAACTAGACGCTGTCCCAGAGATTGAACTGCCCCCCGAACATCCTATGAAGGTCGCTCTTTCCCTCTCATAATGAGGACTTGTTGGTTAATTCATGGGGCTCTGGACCTCAACCAGATCCACAGACAACTGGATTCAAAGGAACTGGAGACCGTTGATCATAAACAGTGTAATGTGCTATGTGGTCGGGAGAGGGTATTTTATTTTCGAATTCATCTCTCAGGAGGATAGAGATTTGATCTTCAGAAACGGACCGTACTTCATGGTCACTCAAGGGCTCTATCTGAATCGAAGGACCCCAAGATTTGATCCCACCTCAGAAGTGCCTAAAGACGTCCCCATCTGGGTTAGACTCCTGAATCTGCCAATACACTACTGGAACCCCCCCTTGCTTCAAGCAATCAAAAATGGACTGGGGCGTTACATTGATCGTGTAGACCCAAGAGACCAGTACTCCTGCGCACGGATTTGTGTGGAAGTTGACCTGGAGGTAGGTCTATTGGAAGCAATAAAATTAAAAGTTGGGGATTGGCACCACTTCCAAAAGATGGATTACGAACAACTCCGGTTCAAATGTAGAGGTTGTCATGAATACGACCACTTCCAAAGGAACTGCCCAAAGAACCCTATTATAGAGAAAGTAGGGGATGAAGGCTGGCAACAGGCTCGGAAGGGGAAATCCAAAACGAAAGAACCAAGAAATGAAAAAAAAGTCCCAACGCAAGCCAAAAACTCAGGAACCAAGGAGACTGAGAACAACTTCAGTATATTGGCTAAGGAAACTGGAGAAGAGGAAGCAGATCCAAGTAAAGATGCCCAAGAGGAAGGAGCAAGAGGAAACTAGACCCCCGTGGACAAAGGAAATCAAACAGAAGAAGAAGAAAGGGGGCAAAACAAATCCCCCCAAAGGATGGAAGGAAGTCATGACATAGAGGAAGGGGAGATCTCAACAGGAAGCGACTCAGAAGGTGCAAGCGAAGCTTGGGCCACCCCAAAGAAAATGAGAAGAGGCAGGAAAACCAAAAAAGAAGAAAGAGACCAGGAAACATACAAAGATGTCCTAAAGGGTTCACAACCAACCATCAAACAACTAATCAACGTTCGGCATACTAGAAAGCAAGCCAAAGCCTCCCAAGGAGGCCGCTCCTCCCCCCAAGGTATTTAATGATTCTAACCTCTTGGAATTGTAGGGGACTTGGTAGCAAAAGGAAAGAGGAAGCACTCAAGGATATAATCAAAGCTTCGAAAGCAAACATCCTACTCCTCCAGGAGACCAAGATGAGTCAGCAAGACTCACTCAAAACTTTGCTGAACGTTTGGAGAGGCAGCCAAGGAATAGCCGAAAACGCTAGAGGTGCCTCAGGAGGGCTCTACACTCTGTGGAACACCTCCAATTTAGATATGATCAGCTCTGACACATGCATGCAATGGATTCACACCAAACTCCTCCACAAAGACTCGAGTTATCAGGTAAGCATCTTCAACATCTATGTGCTGCAACATATAGAGGAAAAAAAATACTGCTGGGAATCCCTAAAAAACTTCTTGCAGCAAAATGAACTTGAAAATATCATTCTCGGTGGGGATCTAAATGTAACCCTAGCTCAGGAGGAAAAAAGAGGGGGATCCATCGTGAGAGATCCGACTAGAGAATGGGTGGAAGATCTAGTCTCAGCCTAGGACCTTATAGATATCAAGCCTGCCAAAGGACTCTACACGTGGACAAACAAAAGGATAGGCCCTGGGCACATTGCTGCCAGACTAGATCGATTCCTAGTCCAAAGTTCCTTTCTTTTACTGGGACTCACAACCACTGCAGAGATCCTGCCCCACAGTGTCTCAGATCACAAGCCCATCCGCTTAGAAATCAGAATCGACCAAGTCCGAGGACCCATCCCTTTCAGATTTAACCCGACTTGGATCCAAGACAAATACTTTCTCCCTCTTGTTTCCAAAACGTGGACCAGCATTGTTAAAGGCTCAGTTTTTTATGTCTGGGAAGAGAAACTAAGAAGGCTAAAGAGAGCTCTAAAATTGTGGGCAAAGAGCCAACCAAATCCAATCACCTCGCGCATAGAAGCCCAAATGCAACTCGAGAACCATTAGCTAGAAATGGAAAATGAAGAGGTCACGCAAGAAGTCCTGCAACAAGAAGATGGCCTTCAAAGACAATGGCATAGAGCCTGCAGAGAGGAGGAAAGCTACTGGAGGCAAAAATCAAGAAGCCTTTGGCTGAAAGAAGGAGATAAAAATACAAGCTACTTCCACAAGCAGGCGGAGGCAAGGAAACACTACAAAGCAGTGACAGAAATACAAGTCCAAAATAAAATAGTTGCAGACCTAGAAGGCATAAAACAAGCAGCCTTTGAAGCCTTTGAGGCGCTCTACTCAGAACCTCAAGGGATAGAAATAGACCCGCAGATGTACCCTCTCTCCATTATTCCAGGCCTCATAAAGGAGGATATCAACATCAAGCTAATTAAGGATGTATCGCAGTAGGAAATAAAGGAGGCCCTGGACCAAATGAACCCAGATAAGTCCCCAGGCCCGGATGGTTTCACTGCCAGATTCTATCAACAGTGTTGGGAAATAATCAAAACGGATCTAACCAAAATGATCAAGAAATCGCAACAGAGCAGCAAGCTGGGAGGGAGCACCAACTCGGCCTTTCTGGTACTTATCCCAAAAGAGAAAGGAGCAGTCTCCTTCAACCGTTTCAGGCCAATCTCCCTTTGCAACAGAAGCTACAAAATTCTCACCAAGGTTATAGCCAATAGACTCAAAACAATCCTCCCTCTCATCATCCCAGAAAACCAAGGAGGCTTAATCAAAGGTAGGCATATTGCCGACAACATCATCCTAGTTCAAGAGGCCCTACACTCAAGTGTCCGAAGGAAAGACAAAGGTATGATAATTAAATTGGATCTCGCCAATGCCTTCGATAGAGTTAGACATAAATTTTTATTTGACGTAATGAGAAAGTTTGGTTTTGACCCATCCTTTGTAAATTGGATAAAAGCTTGTATTGTATCACCATGGATAGCCCCGATGGTGAATGGGAAAGTAACAAAGTTCTTCCAAGCCTCCAAGGGCTTAAGGCAAGGGTGCCCCCTTTCACCCCTTCTCTATGCAATCCAAGCTTCAGTTCTAAGTTATCAGCTGGGAAATTCCCAAGTCCAAAATAACCTCCAGGGACTAAGAATCGTGCAAGGGGTGAAAGATATAAATCATGCACAATTTGCGGATGATACACTACTGTTGGGAGGGGCAAGTCCTATAATAGCAAAGAAGTTTAAAGAAGAGTTGGACACTTACGCTGCAGTCTCAGGAAGTGAAATAAGCCAGACCAAAAGCAAAATTTATGGATGGAATATTACGCCAAATGAAATGATGGGAATCACAAGAGTTTTGGGGATGGAAGGGCACACCAACTGGGAGGCCTTCAAATACCTGGGAATTCCCATATTCAAATCTGCCCTAAGAGCTTCTAACTGGAACCATCTGATAGACAAGCTAAAAACCAAAATTTCCTCCTGGGGGGCTAACTGGTTAAATCTAGCAGGGAAAGCTGTCCTGATTAAATCCGTGTTGACCAGCATCCCCAAAAAATCGAAGCACTACAAAGACGCTTCTTGTGGGAAGGAGGAAAAAAGTCACAAAGGAAAATGCATCTGATAAACTGGGAAAAGACCTCAAAACCCTTCTTGGAAGGTGGCCTTAACTTTAAAATAACCCAAGCTCAAAACCTGGCTTTGGGGGCAAAGTTGCTCTGGATGATGGTCACTGGCAAACCAACTTGCAGTAAACTGGCACTTTGGAAAAAATACTTTAGGGGGCCTAGGGACCGTTGCTTAGATTTTCCATGCAGGGAATCAAAAGGCTCCCCTATTTTCACACTCTGCAAAAAGGCATTGCCCCACTTCAGCCCTCATCTCACTTGGGTGCCAAGAAACGGAAAGAAAATCAAAATTTGGCAAGACTCAATTATGGGAGATCCCCCCCTAGAGCTAAGACAGGATCTACGTCGTCTCAAGGATTGGATGGAAATCCAAAACATAATTACTCTCTTTGACATCTCAATTTTGGGGGAGGACAAGTTCATGACTTGGCAGGGGTGGGGAGTGCCCAACAGATCCCCTGATCTTGAAAGGGATTGGTGCACCCTACAACGCTGTCTTCAAAGGAAAGCCCCCCTAAGGAAAAAAGGAAAGGACGAAAGAGGCTAGGGAGGGAATGCCAAGGCCTACACCACAACAGAGGGCTACCACCTCATCACAAGCGTTCCCATCGTCCTGCCCAATCCGGCCATCTAGAGAGCAATCTGGCAGTCCAAGTCCATCCCAAAAATTGACTTATTCATTTGGACCCTTGCACACAATAGCATCCAAACAGGAGAAAACCTCAAAAGACGTGGTTGGGAAGGTCCCTACAGGTGCCCCTTATGTCTACTTGCTGAAGAATCTACAGACCACCTCCTTCTCAACTGTGTTTTCTCCAAAGAAGTCTGGAAGCTAGCAACAGGAACACAAAGTGCCCTCAGCCTCCCCCCTGACATAAGAAGTCTCCTCCTCCATTGGGACTCCTATTACCCATTCAATTTAAAAAAAAGAAGCCAAGCCTTTGCTATGTGGAAAGTTCTCCCAAAGCTCATCCTGTGGAACCTATGGCTGGAAAGGAAAAACAGAATCTTCAGGGACAACAAAAGAAGCATAGCCCTTGTCGTAACCAAAATTCATGCACTCTTTGGTGAATCTGCATCTTATCTATGCAATTCAAAGAACAACCACACACTGGAAGCATCAGAGGAACTCTGGTTAAGCCAATTCAAAATCCAAGGTCACATGGGCAGAAAGGCTAGGATCCCAATCAAAGAGGAATGGGAGATCAGGAAAGGCAAATAGGATTTTGCCAATTGGAAAAGAAGGAGAAAAGCCCATATCCTATCCTTTGACGGGGCCTCGAAAGGGAACCCGGGCCAAGCTGGAGGAGGGGGGATAATTGAAAATCCCCTTGAGACTACAAAAATAAACTTCACATTGGGTTTAGGAATAGAATCCAACAACAGAGCAGAGGCCTTGGCTCTTTGGCAAGGGCTAATTCAAGCAAAAAGACACAGGATCCAGGATCTGATTATAATTGGTGACTCCAGAGTGATAATACAAGCAATAATTTGTCATTCTAAAACTCATAGTGTAAATCTCAATAACCTTTTGGACAGAATTCATTTCCTATTAAGGAACTTCAACTCTTATAAGCTATGTCATGTGTTAAGGGAACTGAATGGGAAAGCAGACGAGGAAGCTAACAGAGGCACACTTTTGGAGTCGGGAATTTTGAAAGTGAATGAAACGGTTTCTAGTGTGGCACTTCCTTGAAACATGATAGTCGCCCTCCTAACTCAAAATCAAAGGCAAGCCAAGTCAGTAGACAGGGAAATCGAGGAATCGCTCAGGTCAAGTTGTGTCAGAGCAAGTTATTGGACGGGGGGGGGACAAGGCACAGTACCATGAGAAAGAGAGCTATAGATATGGTGGAGTCAGGGAATCCGCTCGGACATACCTCATGGATTCAAAAAATCGAAGGGAAATCATGAGAATGGATGCAGGAGAAAATAAAATGAAGTCGCCCCCTCAGTCTCATCCCTCTCTAATGCAGTGAATTCATGAGTCTCCTCCAGTGAAGATCAGGGAGCAAGCAGAAGGGGAAGAAGACTAGGGATGGCTTCAAGTTCGAACATAAATCCAAGTACTGAGGAAAGGCTCAAAGCGATGGATAAAACGCTAGAAAATTTAAAGCAGCTGCTACAATTTCAGCTGGATTTTCTTGAGAACTTGGATTCATAAGCATGAAGGCGAATGGAGAAATTAGAAGAGGACATCACCACTGCCAAACTCGGGTTTACAGAAGAGTTGGGTAAACTACACAGGGAGCTCAAGAACCCCAAAAAGGAATTTGAAGAACGAATCGATCAACTGGAGGCAAAAATGGCTCAGCTCAACAACGATTGGAAGTAAGATCCCATGAACTAAACCAGTCTGTTAGCAGTCTTTTAGCTAGATCTCTATTCAACAAGTATGGAATTTTGTATAGAAGCCAACGCTATAAATAACTCTGTACCTGGATAAGGTCATGATAGAATTTTAGTTCAGGATTATAGCCTACATCTATAGGATTAGGAGGACTCTTCAGAAAGGCAGGCACGAAGACAATCATGGCCTATTTTGTGACCGAATCTGTGGCTAGTCCACTCTTTTTTATGCAATATCACTAACCGTTTTCGTAAAAAAAAAATAAAAAAAAAATGGCACATTAATAAATTTCTGATTTCATATTAACAATATATTTACAAAATTTAAAAATATTACATCGATTCTTACCAATACATAACAAATATACGAAAGAAATTACCTTGATGAAGGTATGCCAATAATGAGTTTTTAACCCGCCAAATTTACCTTTCTTTGTTAATATATTCTTGATGTTTGAAGCAAATCCTGTTGGAAATCTAATTTTTCGAATGAGCTCTTTTACAACATTGCTTTCATCTTCTTTAAATAACCATGGGAGGCTATTTCGATCGACTCCATTAGTCCTATTTAAATCAATAATATTTAGCATTGCATGATTGGCTTCTTGAATGTCACTACAAATTTTAGAATTTTTTTCCTTGTCACGCCTTCCATCTAAGATTCTCCACAACATTTCTGTTACGTTCTTCCTGATGTGCATTGTGTCGAACAAATGAGTTTTTTCTAGTTGCTCATAGTAGGGAAACCTATTGAATTGTTTGGGGAAACTTTTCATTCCTCGTGGAAGCGGATCAATGCCTTGACGACCAACAATATGTTACATAAATTAAATTAACACAACAATTGTTAGATTATACACAATAGACATGATAATTTAACACAATTAAAAAATGTAATATATTGTATACGATGATGAAGATTGACTTACATTGACGATTTGATCTGTTATATTCCAACTTCCATAGGTGTGGTATCATTCTTCATGGTTTTATCCCACTCTCCTCTTTACCATTGAAAATATGTTTATCGGTATTTCGATACCTATGGTTCTTAGGGAGAAAGTGCATATATTCATCAAACACCTCCTTTCCTAAACTTATTGAACGACAAGATCTCATCCTAGGACCACAAACTGGACATGAAAATTTACCCTTTGTTTGCAGACCTAGAAGATACGCATCAATGGTAGCATTAGTTATATAACACACAATTATTTAAAAAACAAACATTATAATATCATCAACAACTAACTTATTTAAGTGCAATAGTGTGTTACATACCACAAAAATGTGTTAGTCTCGGTGCATCGTGAATTGTCCATGTAAGAATCCCATGGAATTGAAATCCTCTTTGACCTATTGGTCTAGAGATGTCGTCCCATAACTTTATCAACTCATCGACAAGAGGCTCAATATATACATTCATATCTTTCACTTGGTACTTACCTAAATGGTTAAAAAATACACATAATTACTACACCTTGTATAAACATATGAAATTGTGCAATGAACAAGACAAATGAAATGTTAAACATTAAAAAAACTATATTGTTATAAAAATATACCTGGAACAATCATTGCCAACATTGTGTGCTCTCTCTTTATTGACATCCAAGGAGGAAGGTTATTGTTTATAACAAAAACAGGCCACACTGAGTAGATAGACCTAAGCTCACCAAATGGATTTACACCATCAGTTGCCAATGAAATCCTAACATTACGAGGTTCTTCTTTAAAAATTGGCCATCTTTCTTCGATATTTTTATATAAAGAACCATTTGCAGGCATTCTAAGAACATCGTCTTCACTTCTATTCCATGCATGGTAATCTATAAACTGTGCTATGTTCCGACATCTAAATAGTCGATGCAGGCATGGAATTATGGGAATATAATGAAGAACCTTGTGAGGTACCTTTTTTGTTAACTGATCAGTTCGATATCTACTGATTTGACATTGCGAGCAATTCGATTTAGATGCATATTTTCCATAATATATTATGTGATCATTGGGGCATGCATCAATAGCCTGATATTCCATTCCAATTTCTTTTAGAATGGCTGATAATTCTCGGTATGTGTGAGGTAACTTATTTGGTGATGGTAAGAAATATTCACCTATCAACCTAC
>ML779013.1:745399-764610 GCA_009831015.1 Picea engelmannii | reverse complement strand
AATGCATTTCATATCCAACGTACAACACTGGGCGCTATTTGGGAATCTAAATGACACTTGGTTCTAAAACAACACATTGACCTACACATAAACATTCAAACATAAATGAATCTTCTAATAATCTCTTTGTTGCGATCCACCTACTATTATGTTGACAAAATTGATAGAAGTGCAAGAAAGAGTTTGGGGAGAAAAATAAATCATGACATAAGAAGCGTAAAGGCAACTTTAATTCTCATAAAAAATGATGATGTAAAGAAAATTAATTTGAAGACAACCAATCAAAGTTGACAAGCAATTCCTTGGCATAGTAATGATAAACGATAAACTACACATCTTTTACAGTCCAAGTTTAAAGCCTCATACTTTGATTCATCCTCGAAATCACAATATTCCATTAATAAGAGGAGGTGGATCTATTTCACCCGAAATCACACTATATAATATTAAGTCCCTAATAAAAATTAGGGTAGCTTTAGGGATACACAAGAGTATTGATGCCCAATATCACCAAAAAAGTCATTGCTCTTCACTTCTAGTTGGTTCTTTTCCAACTCAAGGAGGAAACCCTAAATGTAAATTTACTAAGGCAAGAATACTTAGATATTCAAGAAGTTCCATGAAATAAAAGAACAAAATTAGAGTGATTGAATCTAATTAGAGTGATTGTAGCTGAATTAGTAATCTTTTTACTCTATCAAAAGTGGATAAACCATAAAATCTTTTTAAGGAGTTAAAATAAACCATAAAATCTGAATTAAGGAGTGAAAATAAACCATAAAATAGTTCAATAGCACCAAATTACTAAATCACACAGAATTTTTTTAAGTATTGACCTTCAAAATCTCAGCTATGTAGAGTCTGATCAATTCAATGTTTCTCTTCTTGAAAGAGAATTGAAATCAAGATTTCATAAAAAACTAGAACACCATTGCATCAGAACACCCGAATGATTTTCACAACTGTAGAAAATGACTGTAGCAACTATAACACATTTTCCGTAACTGAGATACATATAGGATCGATTTTCCGTAAATGACCGTTTGATTCTCACACGTGCCCTAGTTGGTCGTTATAATGACTAAATTTAGTCGCTATAGCGACTAACTCATGGTTGGTCTCTCTACCAACTAACTTTAGTCGTTAGAACAACCAACATGGAATGTTGGTTGCTAGAGTGACCAACAGTGGAACCCCGAAAAAAGAAGTAAATTTAGTCCAAAAAAAATACGACGAAATTTTAAACTGTCGTAATATTTTGTTGTAATTTCAGCCCAATGTAGTAGTGAAATGTTATTAGACATTAAAATTTAATATAAATAAGGTAAAATGGTTGATTAAATGTTGATCCTGAATGTCGTAAAGGAAGTGTTGGGGAACTTCTAGATGCCCAATGGGTTAGATTGTCATCCAGTGGTGGATGGTAGCCATATAGATATAGTTGGACCCTAGTGAAGGGAATTTAGAAAAGGATTTCCTCAATCATAGGGTCTGTTGATCAATACCAGTTGGAAGCTAGATTGGTTGTTTTGTTACCTTGGGTATGGTTATAATTTCCCAGAATGTATTTATGAGTGTGAAATGTTTTCATGGAAGTTGAGGCAAGAGTGTTTTCTTGATAGTTGTTATTGTGTAGAAAGGGAAATATAGTTATGACTACATCCGTTAAACTGCCAGGTGGATGCCATGTGAATGACTGCAAGTTCGGGAAGCTCAATGTTGAGCATATCTATGGAATTTTTCATGAGAATGGAAGTAATATCCTTGAGAGAAGGATCTGGAAGTTTGATATGTCCACGAAGGACATGGAAAGGGGTACACACAATGATCTTGAATGATGAATGTTTAGCTATGTTTGTATATGCTTGAGTGCATGAATTTAATGCATTGTGAGGTTGCTTGATATGGAAACTGATATTAATACCAATTAGGTATGAATGATATTAAAGGTGCAAGTGATGCACATATATAATGTATGTGAATATGTATATTAAACGCACGATGTGACTGCCTAAATGAGTGAAATGTAAGACAAGAATTATACTTGCCAAGATTTAATGAATACCATGGATGCATGGTCGACTCTATTATGAGGAGTCATGAAAGTTTTGTTTTGAATGATAGCTTGAGGGGAATTTGTTTCATTCCCTCAGGAAAGGCTAGTATAAACATATGAAAGAGTAAACGAGCAAGGATGCTCTGATATGGAAACTGATATTAATACCAATTAGGTATGAATGATATTAAAGGTCCAAGTGATGCACATATATAATGTATGTGAATATGTATACTAAAGGCACGATGTGACTGCCTAAATGAGTGAAATGTAAGACAAGAATTATACTTGCCAAGATTTAATGAATACCATGGATGCATGGCCGACTCTATTATGAGGAGTCATGAAAGTTTTGTTTTGAATGATAGCTTGAGGGGAATTTGTTTCATTTCCTCAGGAAAGGCTAGTAGAAACATATGAAAGAGTAAATGAGCAAGGATGCTCTATTGTCATGGCAAAAGGAAACATTATTAAGCCTTTGAGGGCTGCATGAGGACAATTGTGAACCATCATAAGTTAAATGATTTATGATTGTGGATGTGGTTAAGTGCATCATGTATGTAAGTTAAAAAAACAAGGAATAGGTGTGGATGAATAATTTGGATTCATAACAAAGATTCATGTTTATATTCCATATGGAATATTTGATGAACAAATGAACTAACTCTAGGTTGAGGCTATCATGGATAGTGAAGGATATGCAATAAGGAAGTTGAATTCTGAAGGAGTTCCCTATGAAGGAACTATGTAAGGACTATGTCAGGAGAACAAAGTCACAACCTTAATGATTGATGGAAATTGAGTAGTGGGATGCAAGCATATATATATATATATATATATATATAAGAATTTTGGATTTCATTTTTCAACAAAATGTATGAGCGGAAGACTAACAAATGAATGTTGACCATTCTAATAACTGAATGGAGATGTGCATAATGCACAGGTTTGTGAGCAAAAATTGCTAGTAAAACATGTTGATGCGTCCAAAAAGGTTAGGGTGAGGCCTAACCAAGGCTGCTCAAGGAAAATAGTATCAATATCCCAGCAAGGAGTAATTGCAAAAGCAAGGAAAAGGAAACAGGAGGAACACTTTTCCCACCCTAAGGACTCTGAATTTCTTACAGAGTTGTAGGTCTTAGATGAGCAACTGTGAGAACAATTACAGCTGGAAAAGGGAGAATGTATAAATGAGTATGTTTAAATGAATAGGCTTGGTTAAATCCATGTTAAGCAAAGGCAATGAGTCCTTAGAAATAACTCAGCTGGGATGAAAATCCAAAGTGGTGTAGAAGAATTTGGAAAAGGGAAGAATCCCTTAACTCTTTCTTATTGTCTAATGTGTTTCTCTAGGATAAGAGAAAATTGGAAAGATGATATGTGAAAATATTTTATTGACTAGAAAGCTATGATACTTGTGTTTTTATTTTACACAATGACTAACATATTTATGATGTATATCATGTGTGGAATGGAATTGGAGTTTTTGAGAAATACATTTTCTAATGATGGACAACCTCAAGCAAAGGATACCTATGAGAAGGTTGTTGTTAAAATATTATTGAAGGGACTTTAAAACTCCCCACACAACACCATTGATGAGGTAATATCAGAGAGGGTGCTAGCATACATAACAGGTATAAGAATGTTCATACCTATGTGGCATGAGGTATGAATGGATTTGGTAATAATCCCTTCTAAAAATATTTCATTATCTTAATGATATGAACATAGTTTGTAAATGGTTGTTGTATGCTATTTCTACCCAAGCGGGGTAAGATTCAAGAAAGAAGAATCCGAGCAATAGAGAGAGGAAGTCTATGCCAGTCAAGGATGAATTATAATCCTTGCAATACAATGAATGGGTAAAGAGTGCCATGGTTACAATGACCAATCTATGGAGATTGGGAATAAAGGTACTCATAGTTAGCACATTGTATGGAGTTGCTTCGAGTAAATGCATGTTTGCATAAAGGGAAGACAATAGATTTTCCATTGAGGAAGGAGGACCTTCCAATATTTTAATTTCATTGTATAGGTGTTAAAGAAAATAAAATTTAGGTGGCCATGAGTGTTGGCACCCTGCTTACAAATGAAGGAAGAATGCTTGGGTGCATTCAAGAGCAAATTTTAGTTTCAGGTGTACTGATTTGGGATAATGATCGGTCTGTAGTAGGAAGTACAGTCTTGCTGAAATAATGAACGAGAATGAATAAGCTCTATGGTGAATAGGTTGGTTAAGCTCCAACACACCATGGCAAGGTGCCTATCATAAAGTGTGGCAAAATCGAAATCAATGCAAGGGTGCATTGTGTGTGAATGTGGCCATGAATATTGGCACATTGATTAAAGACATTTGATATTTGAATTGCATTTGGAAAATTGAGTATGTTGAAAGGATGCATACATAAATAATGATATTTCCTTGTGCTTTGTATCCTTGAGTAGATGAAAATAACTTGGACTGTTAGTATGCATAGTTTTGAAAATATAAAGTGCATGGAAACTTACAATTTGTTTCGCTGAGGAATGTTGAAGTTGCAGGAAGAAAAGGGTCATGGATATGGCAGTGTTATAAGCCAGTAAGGAAGACCAATTTCCTGCTGAGCCAAACTACGAGGAATAGTATTTCCTTCTTGAGCAAATGAATTTGATTGTTAGTATGCACAATTTTGAAATTGTTTGTGAGCCACTGCAAGTGTGCAATGAAAATATAGTGTGCATGAAAACTAACAATTTGTTTGGTTGAGGAATGTTGAAATTGTAGGACGAAAAGGGTCTTAGATATGACAGTGTTGTAAGCCATAAGGAAGACCAATTGCCTGCTGAGATAGACTGCTATGGAAATAAAAATCCCATACTTGTGAATCTGATTCATGTGTCGAACAGATATGAAAAACAAAATGTGGAATTTGGAAATCCATGGGTGACAATTTTGCAAGAAAATTATGAATTTGAAATTGATGATAATATCTCATAATTTCTTTATACTTGTGACATAGGTGAGACGAAAAATATTTGTCTCGGGAGGAGAGGTGAAGGATGTCAAGCTGGAAAGCATGAAAAAGGCTACTGATTGGGACATGAGAACCCTATGGTAATCCATGTTCACCTAGAATATGTTGTGTTGTGGCAACAAAAGTTGGAAGTATGTCAGCTCGAGGTGACGTGCTGTGCTGACGTCACCTAAGGTGATGTGTACCTAGGGTTAACATGTTGTGTGTCACCAAGATATGGACATTTTGCAGACCTTTTATGCCTACTAGATCATGACACATGTCACCCCCTAATGAGGACATGTGTCACCTTTGGCCCTCGCCGTGTGTCAGCCTCTAGTTTGTGCCCGCCTGGCCAACGTGGTTGGTGATGCAACCGGGACTTCAGGATTTCAGAAGATTTGGGGTGTAATATAGTATAGGGACGTTAAACAACGATCACTGATTGCCGAACGACGAAACACTCAATGTCAATCGTCGATTTCTGAATGTCGAAAACGTAGAACGTTGATTGCCAATTTTCGAACGTCGAATGCAGAAAAATGGATGTTCAATGTAAAACACTAAACGTTGATTGCCGAATGGCTAAGGCTATGTGGAGAGATTTCAGGACTTCAAGGAGTAAGCATGTAGTAAGAAAAGGGGCGTTCAACGCCGAACGCCGAAGACCCCAACTAATAATGCCCCAATAACTTCGGGAGGCAATAACTTGCAAACCAAAACTCAGATTTTAGTGTGGTGGTGACTGTTAGAAAGCTTGTGGCAATAAGTATTCAATGGAGATAACCGAACTAAGACTTGACATGGATCATGAAAGAAAATATATGATGCCCCATCCCTTAAAGGAGTACTTAGGGGCTAGGTGTTTTACAAATATGTAGAAGCTGTTGAAATTCGTTGAAGAGAGAAAACCTGCTGAAGAATGACGAAATCAAAGTTGAATGGGGCTCTGGCTAGGGCTTCCAATGGATTTCAAACAATATGGGTGCTCAAGAAATAGTCACGGGGCTCGATGACCTTGGGCATGATTTTCCCATCTAATTTTTATCTTGTTTGGACCTCTCAAAGCCCGCCCAAATACCTTACCCCCCACCCCATAATACCATATTTAAGTATATTATTAAAAAAAACCCTCCACCCCTTCATACTCTCCAATATATTGACTTGGATTTTTATTGATTTTTTGACCCCGAATATGAACGGACGTGATATGATATTGTTTTCCAAGTGAAGCTCCCGTGACTTGGGTTTACCTTGAGAATCAATTTCGACATTTTCCCAAGGTCATAGGGGAGCGAAATTTTTTATGTTTGCTTTTATTAGTTTGTTGGTTCAAAATTCAACAAGTTCATTTTCACCCTCTTGTCCATAAAAAGATCACCCCCAGGCCTTTTCGGTCACTCGGGAAGTTGAGGGAGGACAATACCCAGGTTGGGTGGTCCTAAGAGGGATTTTATGCAAATTTTTCATCTCTCCTTCTTCCCCTTTTCACTACCTCAGACATAGGACCATTTGAGGTGCAAGTAGTCTCTGTCTCGTGCCGAGCTATCAAAGAGGTTGCAACTGGCTTCGCCAATGGATAGATGGGATCTGTTCTAATGGACATATTTTTCTTATAATAATACTCTCCAAACATATCAGTAATTGACTAGGTCAAAAACTCCCTCTCGAGTTTAAGGTATGCTTTGTTTTCTATTAGATTGTGAGTAATACTTTTCCTAGTATTATTTGGTGAATGCTTAGCAATATGCCCAATGAGGGTGAATTTTCATCCCTATGAAGTTAGGAATCATAATTCTATCCCATACTTTCTTTGACATTCTAGCTTATCTTGGTGTGATATCGAAAACATTAAGAAAACATGTTTTGAGTAAATCCACACCATTGTTATGTCATGAATGTATTCGAACGAACAATTTTATTAAATAATATTTGAGATTTGATTCATAATATCCGATTCAATTAATTGTTTTTATTTATGTTTATGTTTTAATATATATAAAACAAAAAATATCAAATATGAATATCAAATACAACACTCGTGCTTCTGTTTTGTTTTCACTTTCACTTTTAGTTATTTAATTAATTTTTGCAATTTATTTATTTCTTACCTAACTTTAAAATAAAAAGACAAAAATAAAAACTTAAATAGAATAATGTGAAGGGAAGATCTACTATAAGTTATATTAATAAACCCTCTTCTTACTCTAATCCCATGCCTTACTTTTTGTAAGGAAAACGAAAAGGGATAAAGAGCACCTACATGGGCTATAAATGCATGGATATCATTCTAACCTTCCCCTCAACTTAGCCACATGAGGGTGATCGAGATGTTGGTTGTGGAATTACCATTTTCTCGATCAACATGAGGCTCCATCAAAATATTGGCTTCGGTATGAGCATTGATACTCAAACGATACTTTGTTTCTTGTGTTGGTTGGCAAATGCATATGGTAGACATTATTTTAATTTCTCTACAATAGTATTATCTATGTTTCAATGAGAAACAACCATGGAATGTTGTTTATATTCATGATGAATATATGATCATAACTTAGATTATAAATTCTTTTGATCATCATGGAAGGATCAAATTGATTAAATTAAGTTGGTTGATTTTAAAATCTTGATTGGGTGGCATGAACCAAATCTATTGTCTTAAAGAGATATGATTTCACTCTTCCCATCATTTATAAATCACTTAGATCACCAAGTGTGTAAGGTAAATATCATACTTTGATATGGGAAAGTATTTTGGTACTTCAGTGTGTACAAGTGGTGTGAACAAATAATATTCAAAAAATAAAAAGAAAGTGATGAAAAATAAATTGCGTAAAAAATACATGTTGGAAATGAAAAGTATTAAAAATAAATATTTTGTTTTTTACCAATTTAATTTCCTTAATTTAAAGTATGTTTTGGCACAACAACATCCATAAATAAATCAATGATTTATGTTAAATTAACATCCTAAAGACTACGACGAATTGGGGAAGTAAAATATTGTTAAAAATTTGATTTAATAAGGTTTTATAGGCTTTAGAACAGTGGCATGATCCCATGATATAAGACCTAATAGACTTACACTTGCATAACTATGGGTAAAAAAAACACTTTTTGGAGTGCATAATTTTTTGGAGAAAAATCTTCACATCGTATGAAACTTCTAGGGGGGAAGTTGCACAATCACATGGGTAAGGGGAAAACGAATGCATGATTTCCTAGGAATTCTAAAACATGAAAAGATTGCAAATTAAGCTTAAATGAGGCCTCATTGTTGTAAGCTAGGGATTAATGAAATTTTAAATTAATCTCTTAACGATTGTAAAATAGAAAGAGAGTCCTAAAATAGCCAAGGAAAGAGATATTGTCTCAATCCCCAATAAAATAGCCAAGGGAAGAGATATTGTCTTAATCCCCAATAAAATAGCCAAGGAAAGAGATACAGTCTCAATCAATATGGTTGCCATTATGTTATTGGGGTTTTGCGTGTGTGCCAAAAACCTATTTCAATACACATAGAGATGAGAGAAAACAAATATGTGAGTGAAAAATACAACAACACAATCAAATCTATCCGTAAGCATGTATACTAACTAAACATCCATCCAAAACATGAATTTAAATGAATACAACAACTTTGTGGGGAAAGAATAGAAGTTCTTTGTATTAATCCCCAATCTAATGGTAGTACAAATAAGCTAATATCACCCGAGGGAGTCTTGCAAATGTAGTATTCAATCCTCTCCATTAGAGGGATGCTCTTTGATTCCTACAATAGACTCTTTCTATTGTGGCAACAAATCAACATCACTTCCCCTTATGCAATGGCATTATGAAGGGAGAAAATGGGTAGCATGAGTGTAATAAAACTCAAGAAATGAGTGGAAGTAGACAACTGCTCAATGTATGATTAAATTTCACAATCATAAACTTATCACCAATAATCTATTTAGAATGCATAGAGGAGACTTGTATTTATTAGCTAAAGCAAAGTTAGAAAATGAACCAATTTCCATGTGAAGGAAAAAGATTAAGTTATGGGATCCCATGTGAATAATTTGACCAAAGGGATGGACAAGTATCATTCTATTGATGAAAAAGGGACATTTAGTTTGGGTATGTACTCACACGTTGAGCTCCTAAGAAAACCCAAGATGTTAATGGGCCATGAAATTGCTCAAATCATGCTGCTACATGCATCATGTAGATAAATCACAAGACTAATAATGGGGAAGTCATGCAACCCATGTGATAATAAACCTTAAATTTGACTTAGACTTCAAACTTAAAGAATGTAATTAATTATAATCCATACACTGGGTGTATTAAGTATGATTAATGTTGATTTAAAATGTACACAACTAAAATCTTGTAAATATTCTAAGTAGTAAATAAACTTGGTGGGATAACAATTATTTATAATAAAGTAAAATAAAAATAAAACATCCATAATATCATAACAATACAACTCCTATATGGAACCATCGTTTCTTTGATTTTTGTGCTTACAAGGACTTTCATGAATGTGCTTACAAGGGATTTAGTAATTATTTCAAGAAGATCATACAAAATGTAGTTCCATGGATATGGATGTTACGAGTCTATATAATAAATTCCCATATAACAACGGTAGTTGCAAGGGAGGAAGTCTCGGCATTAGTTTTAGCATATTTATTTGTTTCAACATAGGCTAAGGTAGGGTTTCAACAAAAGCATAAGATTTATGTGCAGATTTCAAAATTTCAATTACAATTTATAAGATTTTTAGTTTTAGCATATTTATTTGTTTCAACATAGGCTAAGGTAGGGTTTCAACAAAAGCATAAGATTTATGTGCAGATTTCAAAATTTCAATTACAATTTATAAGATTTTGAGATCAAATTAAATTAAGATTGTTAATGAAAAAATCTTACTATGATTTCTCAAATTATGAAGTAGGTTCACGGATTGTGAAGTCTACAAGGTTTCTAAAAATCCTTTAAAATCACTACAAAAGATTTCAAGCAGATTGACAAAAACTAGAATGCCTTTAAAACTATTTTATTAACTAATTTCAAGCGAAGAAGAGAAGCATTGGAACCTTAACATCAAACTATTATTCGTAATCTTACATAAATCATAATAACATAAAAATTATGACTTCAACAAATAAATTTAGTGCTTATTTAGAAGATGTCAACTAATCTTCAACTTATTATTTCCTCCTAACCAAAGAGCTTAAATTAATTAGCACATCTATGAATATGTGAGCTACTTATTAATATAGTCCTTGGAAAACAATTACAACTTAGATCTTTTTAATGAATAAACCTAACCATGCTTTCTCAAATTATGAAGTGGGTTGCAAGGTGAATGAGGTCTCCAAAAATTATTCAAAATCGCTACAAAAGATTTCACGTAGATTGGAAAAAACCAAAATGCTTCAGAAACTATTTTTTTATTTGTAAGAGAAGAAGAGAAACCATATGCTAGATTCTAAGTTGTAATTGAGTGTTGGAAATATTTTTTTCATTGATGTCAAAAACAGGGAGAGACAACATATGTCAAAGATAAAAATTGCAAGATGGAGATTGTTGGAAATATTGTTTTTGGATTTTTGATGCTCCGTTTGGATACTCTATCTTTGAAGGAATTTTTACTCTGAATACCTAGCTCAAATGGGAGCATAGGATATATGGTCTAAAATATTATTCCGATACCTTTCCAATGGTATATGGCACTCTCTCTAACTCCATAGGAATGAAGGATATATGAGATTCGCTAGGGCATGAAGGCTAAATCAAACTAGGGTTTGAAGCTATGTCTAGGGTATGAAGCAAGGATATATGTTGGAGCATGAAAGTTAAGGGTATGATGATGTTGTGAAATGCATGAAGTATGAAACATGCAAGTGAATTCAAAAGTACTCTATGTATGAAGATCTTAGATTGTTGCCTATATAGGTCTTATTGAGTTGGTGCTCAACCGAGGAGATTGATGTCTCTAGTAGGTTGGTGTCTACACAATATCTTAATGATTTGGTGCTCAATTGAATATATTGGTGTCTCTAGTAGGTTGGTGCCTACAATAATTTATAAAGATATTTTTTTTTTTGTTTTCTCCCACAAGGGTTTCCAAATTAAACTCTGCATACTGGGATTTGAGCTTACATGCATTTACCATTTAGGATTTGAGCTTACATGCATATATCATTTAAAGTAAAAAATATCTTATATTGATTCACCCCCCCTCTCAGTATAATCATAAGTTTAACAATTGGTATCAGAGCAGGTTCCTTTGGAAACAGTCTAATCGCTGGAAGGAAAATCTCAGGAGATCACATGGCTAGTCAAGAAGAATTCCTCTTCATGGCCATGGATACAAAGTCTAGTAATACAGAAAATGAAGACAATCAAAAAGAAAAATCATATTAAGAAAAATAATACGTTGATGGGGAAGTGAATCTTGAAGCATAACTCGTTAGTGCCTTAAGAGAAATAGATAGACTCACGGGAATGAATAAAAAATAGAAAGAGCAATTGCAGAAATATGAAAATAAGGATCAATATTTTGATGAAACAAAAGAAATATTTATCATTCTAAAGATCAACTAGAAGAGGAAAAAATGATAGAATAAGTGGTGAGAAGCCAACTGAAATAAAAAGAAGAAAATTGCGAGAAGCTAGAGGCTGAAATAATTTCCTTAAGAAAGGAACTAGAGAAAAAAACTAGTCAGTTGAGTAGAAGCTTGAAGTTTGGAAAGAGTATTGAAATCTTAGATAATATTATCAGATAGCAAAGGTCACCATTCATCAATATAGGTCTTGGCTATGACAAAAATTAACAAACTCTCAAGGGAGATGCAAGCACTAAAGTCACAAACCCATCAAAAAAGAAAAATGAAGAAAATCCTAAAATCTATGCTAATATTCTCAAAGGATCCATCAACAATGAAAGAAGCACTAGGAAAGGAAATTATTACCAACATAAACCTATTTCTTCTCACAAGAACAACAAGAATGAATTCAGAAGAGTTGTTCCACCAAGAAATCCTTTCACAACCCAATACCAAAATCTCTTGTTTTGGCTATTGTTTTTCTTGCTATAATTTTGGTCATAAAGCACTAGATTGTAGAGCTTATGCAATAAGTGTGTTGAGAACACACTTATATTGAGGGGGGGTGAATCAGTATAAGGCTATATTTTTCTTTTTAACATTCATAAACCATAGTGAAGTAATCACATAAATGTAACAACCAAAAGACATAATATTTAACGTGGAAACCCTTTCAGAAAAAAAACCACAAAAATTTCTTTTCATAAATTTGTAGGCACCAACCTACTGTTACAAATGTTTGTAGGCACCAACCTATCAGAGACATCGATCCTTGTTACTATTTGAATGTACTGACCTACAAGAGACATTGATCCTCTCTTTTGTTTGTAGGCACCGACCTACATGAGACACCAATCCCCTATGCTATTTGTAGGAACCGACCTATTGGAGACACCAATCCCCACAACTGTCTGTTTTGTAGGAACCAACCTACTTTCAAGTTTACAAGTTATTCATATGAATTTCCTTTGCTGGTCTTCTTGTTTCTTTTGTCTTCACCAAATCTTTTCTGTGCTCGTTACTTCTGCTTTCACAAGATCTGCTCAACACTCGCTACTTCTGCTTTTTCCAGATCAATTTTTCACTCACTACTTCTACTTTCACCATACCTACTTTGTACTTGCTACTTCTTCTTTCTCTAGATCAACTCTTCACTCACTACTTCCGCTTTTACCAGATCAGCTTTGCACTCGCTACTTCTACTTTCTCTAGATCATCTTGACATTCCCTCCTGTTTTCGTCAGATCTGCTTGACGCTCGCTCCTTCTTCTTTCTCTTGATATGCTCAACGCTCACTACTTCTTCTTTAGCTCTTCCTTCACAATATATTCTTGCTTCTTCTTCTTCTTCTACTTCTACCTTAGACATTCCTTTGCAAGTTTTGTTTGCTAGAATGCAAAATCTATTTACTAGAATGCCATATCTGATTATCACTAATATTTAATCATTGCTCTTTGAATGATATTCAATCGTCACTCTTCAAATGATATACATAAGAATATTACATTTTCACCCACACACACTTTATTTCTCACAATTCTCTTCTCCTTTTATACTTCACCATTAGTTCTACATGAAAATTCATGTTCATTTGAAAATACACGAATTTTATTTAATAAATAATTATTTCCCCCCTTTTTTATTTTTTATTTTTAATTATTTTTCAACATATCATGGGTAAAATACTACCATGGTTTTTAAAACCATGTGCACTTTTACTCCACTTTCATTTTTACCTATTCTTATCCAGTTTCATGTTTACCCCACTTTTACATAACTTCATTTCTAATACACTTTCATGTTTTACTCCACTTTTGCATAACTACATTTCTAATCCACTTTCACATAACTACATTTCTAATCCACTTCTACTTTTGTATTAATTAAAGTCACATTTCCTTTGAATATTTATATGTGAATACTTACTTACCTTTAACATCAATGACAATAATTTATTCAACAAAGTGATCATGTGAATATAAAAATAGAGGTTCTTATAAGATCTCAAAGAATTATTATGTGAACAACAAAACCAAAAGTTCTCATGGGTTTGTTGATAGAAATTACAATTCATTTACTCCCCTAATTGATTCAATATTGAATGTTATAAGTTAAATAACTATGGGTACATAACATGTGACTGTAGAAGCAACATAATAAAGTATCCTAAGAAAAACAAGGAAGAACATGTTCTTACCAAGCATAGAGAAGAATACACAAATGTGTGGAAAAGGATGTAAGAAGAACCTATAAAAAATCCTTCAAGGTATGAAGAAGGAACATCTAGAATATTAAATGAAAATTATATGCATGTTGCCCATAATATAATGTCCTCCACTTGTACTTTTTTGTCATCAACATTGCCTATCCAATCTACACATGTATACGATGTTAGAGTAAAATATTTACCTCTTGAGTACCAAAAACCGAAGTCCAAGGTTCCCTTTAGATATTTGAATCCTTTTTATTGCTTGTACATGAGTTTCTTTTGGTGCATCTTGAAATCATGAAACCAATCCTACTGCTTGCATAGTGTTTGGCCTTGATATTGTCACATATAGTAGGATTCCAATCATTTACCTACACAATGTTTGATTTGTTTACGTAGATTTATCATTTTTCTCAATTTACAACTTGTGACCATAGGTGTGCTGACTGGTGTACAATCTTCCATTTTTAATTTCTTCAATTTTATCTTAAGAAAAATTACATAACACATATCTTTCCCCCTTTAATTTTGTTCTAACTACAAAAAATGCTTGAACATGATACAACAACACTCATGAAGAAGTCTGAACACTGTCACCAACAACACAAGGTAATCGGTCTCTATCAATCCAGACAGTCTCTGTATCGAACATAAGCAGTAATACATCTCTAATAACAATAGAATATGGTTGGGTTGTTCTCAACAAATCCAAGTTGATTCAACAAGAAATAGTTGAGTCAACAAGAAGACATTAGTTGGGTTCACATATCAAAAACTTCAAGTATTCCCTCCCTTGAGAGATCAATAAGTAGTAGCAATAGTTTTTGTCAAAAATTCCAGTCGACGGACAACCTAATTGAAACATAGTCGAAAAATACTTAGTTGAAACTCTAGTTGATTGTCATGTTGGGTCTTTCCTCAATTAACCACTTCCAAGGAAATCATGAGTGAGTAAGAGGAAAATTGCATGACTGTACAATTGATGATACACAACGATACAAATTCTTCAAACATTTAGTAAAATTATTCCACATCCATCCATCAATCCAACTACAATCTATCCTGGTAGTTGGCACTAGTCCACAATTATGTCTTTCATGTATCTTCTACAAAGGTTTGAAATAATGCTTTCCGTTCCTTCGATTTTTATGGCGAGGATGATGATAGGGGACGAATTTTTGTGTTGGATGATCAAAGTAAGTAGGATCAGAGACAAATTATTCAAACATTTAGTAAAATTATTCCACATCCATCCATCAATCCAACTACAATCTATCCTGGTAGTTGGCACTAGTCCACAATTCTATCTTTCATGTATCTTCTACAAAGGTTTGAAATAATTCTTTCTGTTCCTTCGATTTTTATGGCGAGGATGATGACAGGGGGCGAATTTTTGTGTTGGATGATCAAAGGAAGTAGGATCAGAGTCAGGTTCACTTACATGAGTATAACAACTTGACATATCAAAAACAATATCATATATAACAACATTCTCAAATTATGGCATGTGAGCAACATTCAACTCATCAATCTATTCAACACAATCAACAACCGATTGTTCTTCTAGAAAATAAGTTTGAACTCCTCCTGCAACAAATATAACTTCCTTGGTTGTAGCAAGGCTAGGTGTAGGTAGGGAGGCAACAACATCATATCCAATACCAATCATAATGAATGGAGACCTTTGACGATTGATGATATCATCTAAGGTTTCAACACTCTTTTAAAACTTCGACTCAATAATTGTTTTTTTCAGCGCCTTTCTTAACGAAACAATTTCAAATTCTAGCTCTTCACAATTTTCTTCCTCCTTCTTCAGCTAGATTCTTACTACTTATTCCATACTTCTTGCCTCTTATAATTGAAATTTTAGGATTATACAATCTTTTATGTTTCTTCAAGGCTTTGTGACATTTTGACTTTTGAATCACAATCATCTTCTTTATATTTCTGCAACTGCTCTTTTGTTTCAAATTCTTTTTACTCAGCTTCTTTATTTCTCTTAAGGCACATATGAGTTATTCTTCAAGATGCACTTCTCCACCTGTTTCATTGTTTTTATCTTCTTCTGAATCCATCATTTATTTGTCTCCATAAAGATTTGTTTCAATTTTCATAAAAAGAGTTTATTCTCTATCACTATCGCAAATACTTTCTTCAGATGAGTCTTTTGAGTAGAGGCTCTTCTTCTTCTTATAAGAGTTCTTCTTTTCATGCTTGTCCTATTTGTGGTTATTTTTGCATGGATGATGTTTTCTCTTTACATTATAGTCTTTTTCATTATCACTACTTTCATTTTTTGCATATGGACATTTAGCAACAAAATGTCCTACTTTTCCACAGCTAAAACATTTAAAATTACATTTGTATTTCCTAGATCCCTTTTTGAGTTTTCTCACAAAATTTTCTTCATATGTGTCTGATTAACAATTGGAACAATCACTTGATTTGTGCTCTTTTGTTTTCATCTTCTTTGAGGATTTGAAAGATGCTTCCCTTTTTTATGGTTTTTCCTTTTTAGTCCTCATTTCATATGCAGTGAGGATCCCATGCAATTCATCCATTGTTAATTTATCAAGATCCTTTATTTCCTCAATTGCTGAAAATTTGGAATCAAATCTTAGGGGGAGTGACCTCAACACCTTTTTCACAATCATTGGTTCTGCAACTGTTTCACCAAGTCCTCCGATGGTATTAACAATTTCATCTACATATAGGAGATATGATGCAACATTTTCTGCTTCTTTCATCTTCAGACTCTCGAACTGACTTCTACGAGTTTGAAGCTTATCCTTCTTGACCTTGTCATTGCCTTCATGGATGTTTTGAATTTTTTCCCAAATTTTATTTCATTGATTTGCAATGCGTCACTTTGACAAACTCTGATTCCGACAGTCTGCACAAGATGACGTTCATAGATTTTGCATCATTTTTACTAGCCTTTTTCCTGTCCATATATGTTGGTGGAGTTGTTGGGGATGTATAACTCGTCACAACCGATTTACAAATATTAAAACCAAGGTTCATTAGATATGTTCACATCCTTATACTCCAAAAGGCATAGTTTGTTCTGTCAAACAACAGAGCCCTGTTTGTAGAGAAACCTTCCTGAGTGGCCATGTGTGCTCTCGAGATCTACCTTCCAATGGTTAGATTGTTTTTGAAGGAATCGAATTTGATACCAATTGTTGAGCACACACTTATACTGAGGGAGGGAGGGGGGGTGTGAATCAATATAAGGCTATCTTTTTAATTTTAACATTCATAAACCATAATGAAACAATCACATAAATGTAACAACTAGAAGACACAATTAATGTGGAAACTCTTTTGGGAGAAAACCACAAAAACTTCTTTTTATAAATTTGTAGGCAACAACCTGATCCAGATTATTTTTGGCACAAAATGAGTGATCCAGGGGATCAAATTTTGCTCAAAATTCAAAGTGTTCGGAATCACTTCAAATCGAATGGGTGCATATGTCTCGTCGTCACGAACTCAACGCAACTCGTTCGGGTTCAAACGGACGTTGGATGAGTGAGATATCGTGTTCTATTCAAATCGTCAAACAAACAATTTTTTTTTAATGACTATACAATCCATACAGTCCGTACGGATGCTGACGTGGTAAGGACGTACGCTGACGTGGCAGGGCTGAGTTGGTGGAAAGGTGGCAGTTGGATGGTTGAATCATTTATCGACATGTGGCATCTTGGTGGTGAATGGATTGGTGACACGTGGCCCAAGCAAGGGTCGCCACATGTCACCCGGGCATTGGTTAAAATTTCTGTAGTTGGTAGAACTCGACCCCGCGACTTCCGTGCAGGGGAAGAGCTTTGGGAAGGGCCGCCCAACCGACGCGACCACCATTGGTTCTTAACATATATATGTTTTTAAAATTATTTGAATTGTAATGTGTTGTGGATTGGGTGCGGACAGGGTCGGGGCTAAGCCCCAGCCCCCGTTCATATACATATGACATATGACCTACCCGCGCACGTAATTCAAACGGAGCCCACAACACATATGATCGGCGGTCTATACATTGTGCGGGAGTTTAATTACCAATGGTTTAATCCACGCGCTGACACTTGTCGGTTGCTCATTTGATTGGAGTTTAGCCCTTTTCTATGTGCGGTCATATGGTAAGCCACATGCCCAACGGTTAGGCGGTTAGGGGCTAGGTTCCCTAACCGTCCTATAGTTTGCGCGGTTTTGTAGTTATGTGCCCAGTGCTAGGTTTTAGCACGGAAATGAGCGTGGGTGCTAGGTTGGACACACAGAGGTGCAATTTGTCGATCCAGAGACAACAAGTTTGAAGGGAAACTTCCAGGAAGTCTATCTTCTTCAATTTTTGGCCAAATAAGGTGCCAAAAAAGCCCAGCTAGGGGTTTTTGGACGTTTTGAATTCTTTGGAACCATCTATTTGGCATTTTGAGCATTGTAAAGCACATATTTTATCACTTTGAGTAAATAATATAAAAGATCCATTGAAAGCTGGACCAGGAGATGTAGCCCAAGAGAGGGGTGAACTCCTTTATCATTTGTTGTGTTATGTGTTTATTGTTCATTGCATTTTGCTGGTTATTATTGCATCTTGAATGTGTAATTTCTATAAAAAATTGGGTTTGCAAAATTGATCCATTTGCATAAGAACACTTGAATTAAAACTTGCAAATATTTTCAAGAATACAAGCCTTTATCATTTTCAGATCAAGTTGGTATCAGAGGATAGGTTTTTGAAGGCTTGATTATTTGCAAGTGTTTTTTTTTCTGATGCTCACAAGGTTGAAACTCACAAGAGGAGAAGGTCAACTTGTAGAGCCAAGTTCTCATACTTCAAGAAGAAAAATTATATCATCACCTCAAGCTTCAAGGAGGTATTCACCAAGTATGGCTCATGAAGAGGGTCATGAACATATTCCTACAGAAGATGAAGATCTCAGAAAGGATTTCATGGAAATGAGAGAAATGATGAAAGTCTTGATGGAAGAAAGGAATACAAGGTTACAAGGTGAAGGCTCCAACCCTTCAAAGCACAAGGGAGACAGTGGTGATAAAACTTCAAATGGAAATGGAGGGAATGGTGCTTCTCCACCACCCTCACCTCCATCTTCCTCTTCTTCTACCAGTTCACAACCTGTTCCAAATTCTCCAAAGGGACATGGTAAAACTCCTCCACAAATTCCTTTGTTAAAGCTTGATATGAAATTTGAATTGCCAATGTATAATGGAGAGGTAAATGCTGAGAAATTAGATAATTGGATTCGTCAGATTGAGGTGTATTGTAGGATACAAAAAATTCAAGATGATGAAACTAAGATTCAACTTGCTTCTTTAAGATTGGATAG
>ML779013.1:727392-739002 GCA_009831015.1 Picea engelmannii | reverse complement strand
TTAGATATGGTCCTTTCAAGATTCTTGACAAGATTGGTAACAATGCCTTCCGTTTAGATTTGCCTCCTTATATGCAAATGTATGCAGTTGTTAATGTTGAGAATTTGAAATTGTATGAGCCTCCTTTGATTGATGATCAAGGAAAACATGTTCAGATTCCTTCTATAGATGATTTCTCCCCAGAATATCTTACAAAACTGCATGAAGACACAATCCTTGACAGGAGAATGAGAACTTCAAAACGAGGAAATGTGGAATATCTTTGAATTGGTCTTAAAGGAACAAATCCAAGAAAATCCAAGTGGATTGAGGTTGGGAAGGTGAGGGAACTATACCCTCATCTTCAGATAGACTAAAAATATCCTTTTGGAGGTCCAAAATCTTTCCAATGGGGAGGTGTGATCCAGGGGATCAAATTTTGCTCAAAATTCAAAGTGCTTGGAATCGCTTCAAATCGAATGGGTGCATAGGTATCATCATCAAAAACCCAACGCAACTCGTTCGGGTTCAAACGGACGTCGGATGAGTGAGATATCGTGTTATGTTCAAATCGTCAAACATGCAATTTTTTTTTGCTGAATGTACAGTTTGTACGGATGCTGATGTGGCAGGGCCGTACGATGATGTGGCAAGGCCGTACACTGATGTGGCAGGGCTGAGTTGGCGGGCAGGTGGCAGTTGGATAGTCGAATCATTTATTGACACGTGGCATCTTGGTGGTGAATGGATTGGTGACATGTGGCCCAAGCAAGGGTTGCCACGTGTCACCCAGGCATTGGTTAAAATTTCTATAGTCAGCAGGACTCGACCCTGCGACCTCCGGGCAAGGGAAGAGCTTTGGGAAGGGCCACCCAACCGGTGCGCCCACCATTGGTTCTTAACATATATGTGTTTTTAAAATTATTTGAATTGTAATGTGTTGTGGATTGGGCACGGATAGGGCTGGGGCTAAGCCCCAACCCCGGTTCATATACTTATAACATATGACCTACCCGCATGCATAATTCAAACGAAGCGCACACCACATATGAACGATGTTCCATACATTGCGCGAGATTTTAATTACCAATGGTTTAATCCACACGCCAACACTTGTCAGTTGTTCATTTGATTGGATTTTAGCCCTTTTCTATGTGCGGTCATATGGTAAGCCACATGCCCAACGGTTAGGCGGTTAGGGGCTAGGTTCCCTAATCATCCTACAGTTTGCGTGGTTTTGCGGTTATGTGTCTGGTGCTAGGTTTTATCATGGAAATGAGTATGGGTGCTAGGTTGGACACACAGAGGTGCAATTTGTTGATCCAGAGACAACAAGTTTGAAGGGGAACTTCTAGGAAGCCTATCTTCTTCAATTTTTGGCCAAATCAGGTGCTGAAAAATCCCAGCTAGGGGTTTTTGGATGTTCTGAAGCCATTGGAGCCATCTATTTGGAATTTTGAGCATTGTAAAGTACATATTTTATCACTTTGAGAAAATAATATAAAAGATCCATTGAAAGCTGGACCAGGAGATGTAGCCCAAGAGAGGGGTGAACTCCTTTATCATTTGTTGTGTTATGTGTTTACTGTTCACTGGATTTTGCTGGTTATTATTGCATCTTGAATGTGTAATTTCTATAAAAAATTAGGTTTGCAAAATTGATCCATTTGCATAAGAACACTTGAATTAAAACTTGCAAATATTTTCAAGAATACAGGCCTTTATCATTTTCAGATCAATGAGAGCGGAGATATTATAAAGAAATGCACAGAGATATCACGGATATCCAATAATATAACATAAATGTATCATAGATGCAACCATAAACACAGAGATACAGTAATACACAATTTTCTATTAATGAGCGAAAATGTACAAAGACTGTAAAATACAGAGTGAAAGACTCCCTAGAATGGTGGCAGGTTATCTCTGAGAAGAGATGTGACAGCTACTCACATATGTGAGAAGATGATATTTACAATGAGGTTCTAAGGGCCTTTTTAACATAAGGAAAATACAAAACCGTAACCCCGGAAGATGAAAAGACAAAAGGTTTGTGGGCCCCGATGGGGGTAGTTGATACGCCAACTTCCCAGGGGCGTAAATTTTGCATACGATCTCCGTTTAGGGTGCTCGATACATCGTTAGAAAGATCTATCCGAGGAAGACAACTTTTGTGTGAGAAACATTGAACTTTTTCGTATGTTTTTCCCCGTTTTCCCAAAAAACGTCATTAAGGGTCTCAAAATGGCTCCGGAAGTTTAGGACCCAAAAAATTGCTAAAAATAGTAAATTACCAAAATTGCCAGAAAACTGTTTTGAGCCAGTTGGAAAAGGTGGGTGGCTAATGATATCCACTTGGATCACAACCTACCGGAGACACCGATCCCCTTTGTTAGTTGTAGGAACCGACCTATAGGAGACATCGATCCCCTCTATTCTTGGTAGGCACTAGCCTACAAGAGACACCGATCCCTTTCTGTTGTTTGTAGGAACTAACCTACATGAGACACCAATCCCCTCTATTTTTTGTAGGCACCAACCTAATGGAGACACCAATCCCCACATCTATTTGCTTTTTAGGCACCGACCTTCTTACAAGTTTACAAGTTCTTCATATGCATTTCCTTCATTGGTCTGCTCGCTTCTTTTGTCTTCACCAAATCTTCTCTATGGTCATTACTTCATCTTTCAACAAATCTTCTCTGCACTCACTACTTATTCTTTCTCCAGATCAACTTTGCAGTTGCTACTTTTGATTTCACCAGATCTTCTTTGCACTCACTACTTCTTCTTTCGCCAGATCAACTCTTCACTCGCTACTTCTTCTTTTGCTAGATCAACTCTGCACTCGCTACTTCTTCTTTCACCAGATCAACTCGACTCTCACTCCTTCTTTTGTCATATCTACTCGATGCTTTCTACTTCTGCTTTCGCCTAATCTGCTTGAATCTCGCTATTTCCACTTTAGCTCTTCCCTCACCATATTTTCTTGCTTCTTCCTTTACTTTTTCCTTAGATCTACCTTTGCAAGTTTTTCCTGCTAGAACACCATATCTATTTGCTAAAACAACGGATCTGATCTTCGCTAATATTTAATAGTTTCTCCTTGAATGATATTCAATCGTCACTTCTCAAATGATATGCATAATAATATTACATTTTCACCCACACACACTTTATTTCTCACAATCTTCTTCTTCTTTTATACTTTACCATTAGTTCTACATGAAAAGTCATGTTCATTTGAAAAGACACGACTTTTATTAAATAAATAATTAATTTCTCTTTTTTATTTCTATTTTTTAATTTATTTTTCAACATACCATGAGTAAAATACCACCATGGGTTTTAAAACCATGTGCACTTTTACTGCACTTTCAATTTTACCTTTTTTAATCCACTTTCATGTTTACTCCACTTTTGCATAACTTAATTTCTAATCCACTTTCATGTTTTACTCCACTTTTACATAACTTAATTTCTAATCCACTTTCACATAACTTCATTTCTAATTCACTTCCACTTTTATATTTATTAAAGTCACATTTACTTTGAATATTTATATGTGAATACTTACTTACCTTTGACATCGATGGCAATAATTTATTCAACAAAGTGATCATGTGAAGATACAAATAGAGGTTCTTATAAGACCTCAAAAATTTATTATGTGCGCAACAAAACCAAAAGTTCTCATGGGTTTGTTGATAGAAATTACAATTCATTTGCTTCCCTACTTGATTACAATACTAAATTTTATAAGTGCAGTAACTATGGACACATAACACGTGACTGTAGAAGTAACATAATAAAGTCTTCTAAACAAAATATGAAAGAAGATGTTTGTACCAAGCATAAATAAGAATACATAAAGGCGTGGAAAAGGAAGCAAGACGAACCAAAGAAGGAAGAATGTGGACTTGCAATGTATGCTCAAGACAAAGAAATCCAATGGTACATTGATAGTGGATGTTCAAAACACATGATAGGAAATCCAGACAAATTTCTCATCCTAAAGGAAGAAAAAGGAGGCAATGTTACCTTTGGGGATAATGCTTCTGCAAGGATAGTTGGAAAAGGTATCGTTAATCTTGATAATGGAAAGAATAAAACACAACATGTATCGTATGTTGAAGAGTTTAAAAAAAATATTTTAAGTGTCATTTGAATGTGTTATCAAGGTTACAACCTCACATTTCATTCTAAAGGATGTGAGATGAGGAAAATAGGTTCAAGAAGATTAGTGGAAAATGAAAACAGAACCCCGAGCAATGTATACATTCTTGATGAAGTCAAATGAAAAAAATGTTTTATGAGACAAGTAAATGAAAGTTGGTTATTGCATAGAAGGACAGGTCATATAAAATTTATTAATCTAGTAAAACTCAACAAGACACAAGCAGTAAGAGATATTCCAAGGATCTCAAAATCTATTGACACTATTTGCAAGACATGTCAACACGAAAAGTAGATGGGAGTTAGTTTCAAAATAAAGAAGTACTCAACATCAAATCCATGGGAACTTGTACAAACAGACCTCTGCGGGCCATTAAGAACACAAACTTTAAAAGATGAGAGTTATTTTATGTTTCTTATTGAAGATTACACAAGAATGACATGGGTTACATTTCTTAAAGAAGCATATGAAGCATTTAAGAAGTTTAAAGCTTTCAAAGCCCTAGTTGAAAATGAGATTGATTTAAAAATCAAGTGATTAAGATCAGACATAGGAGGTGATTTCACCTCTTATGAATTTGATGAATTCTATGAGAATCATGGAATCAAGAGATATTTTTCGGCCGCAAAAACTCAATAGAAAAATGGAGGTGTAGAAAGGAAGAACAAAACTATACAAAAAAATGGCTAGAACAATGCTGAAAGAATCCAAACTACCAGACACCTTTTGGAGAGAAGCAATCATCACAACAATCTAAATTTTAAATAGAGCACAAATTAGAGTGAACAACAACAAAACATGTTATGAATTAGGGAAAGGTAGACCAACTACAATCAAATACTTCAAAGTATTTAGGAGCAAGTGCTATATAAAGATAAATGAAGATAATTTAGGCAAGTTTGATTCCATAATAGATGAAGGTATATTTCTTGGCTATGCATCTGGATGCAAGGCTTGCAAATGATACAACAAAAGACTGCGCAAGGTTGTAGATAGTATTGATTTAAGGGTGGATGAATAAATACCTCAAAAGGAAAAGTCACAAACAAATGAAGATCCAGAGGAGACAATGTACAAAGAACGAGAAAAGGAAGAAGAAGAGGAAGAAGGAAATAAAGAGCACGAAGAAATATTATGCCAATATCCAAATATGCCATCTAAATTTGTTCAAAAGCATCAGCCAAAAAATCAGATTCTTGGGATATAGATATCGGAGTTCAGACTAGAAGAAGTTTGGACTTTTCTTTTCTATCTAAAATAGATCCCAATAACTTTGCACGAGCTAGTGAAGATAAACATCGGGTTAATGCTATGAAAGAAGAACTAAATTAGAGTGAGAAGAATGAGACATGAGAACTTGTACCCAAACCAAAATAAAAGAATGTGATTAACACCAAATGGGTCTTCAGAAACAAATTGGATGAAGATTAACAAGTAGTAAGAAATAAAACAAGATTGGTTTGTAAAGGGTATGCTCAAGTTGAGGGTATTGAATTTGAAGAAACCTTTGCTCCAATTGCAAGATTAGAAACAATCATAATGTTTTTGGAATTTGGGTGTTTCAAGAAATTAAAAGTATATCAAATGGATGTCAAGTCAACCTTTCTAAATGGAAATTTAGAAGAAGAAGTATATATTGAACAACTAGAAGGATTTAAATTGTCAGAAAACAAAGATCATGTATGCATACTAAAGAAAGCACTCTATGGAATAAAGAAAGCTTCCAAATCTTGGTATTCAAGACTTGACAAATACCTACAACAAAAAGGTTTCAAAAGAGGAGATACAAACAACAATATTTGCATCAAAACAATCAATGAAAATTTGTTAATCATTTTGGTTTATGTGGATGGTATCATATTTGGAAGTAACGATGATAGAATGAGCCAAAAGTTTGCAGAAGAAATGCAAAAATAATTTGAGATGTCCATGCTTGGAGAATGGTCATTCTTTCTATGGTTGCATATTTTTCAATCCAACAAAGGGATATTCATTTCTTAGACCAAATATATCAAGAAAATGTTGAAGAAATTCAGAATAGAAGATTGTGCACCTGTCAGTACACCCATGATCACAAGATGTAAGTTGAGAAAAGAGGATGAATCTACATAAGAAATTCAAACACTGTACATGTAATTGATTAAAAAATTACTATATGTAACAACATCGAGGCCAAACATCATGCAATAAGCAGGATTGGTTGCAATATTTCAATCTACACCAAAGGAGACACATGTGGAAGAAGTAAGAAGAATATTCATATATTTGAAGGGCACAATGGACTTTGGCTTGTGGTATTCAAGAAGTGAGGAGTTCACTCTAACAACATATACAGATGTAGATTGGGCAGGAAGTATTGATGACAAGAAAAGTACCAGTGGAGGAGAATTATTTCTAGGCAATTGTCTAGTACCATGGTTGAACAAGAAGCAAACTTCAATCCTTATATCCACATCAAAAACCAAATATATTGCAACAACAACATGTTGCACACAATTTCTCTGGATGAAGTAGACACTGAAGGATATCAAGGTATAATATGATCAACCATTCTCAATCATCTGTGACAACATAAGTGTAATTGACATTTCAAAGAATCTTGTTATGCACTCAAAGATGAAGCGTATTTCCATCAAGTACCACTTACTAAGAGAATAGATAGTCTAACAAAGTGTCAAGCTGTAATACATTGCCACCAAAGAAGATGTTGCATATATTTTTACCAAACCCCTTTCGAGAGACACATTTGAATATCTCAAACAGAACCTGGGAGCAATATTCCTCTCATCTTATTAGTAAAGGGAAGCACAAGCTCAGGGGGAGAAACTCTTTTTCATTGATGTCAAAGGGGGAGAAGTTGCAGACATGAATAATTGCATACACATGAAGAATTGCAGACAAGGGGAGTATTACAAAATTGACGAAGGGTTTCCAAAAATGAAAAATGAGGATATTGTGGGAAATATTTTTGTCATTGATGTCAAAAACATGGGAGACTACATATGTCCAGGATAAATATTGCAAGATGGAGATTGTTGGAAATATTTTTTTTGGATTTTTGATGTTCAGTTTGGATACCCTATCTTTGAAAGCCTTTTTATTATGAAGATCTAGCTCAATTAGGATCATAGGATGTATGGTTGAAAATGTTATTCCGAGTCCTTTCCAATGGTATATGGCATTCCCTCTAACTCCATAGGAATGATGAGATATGAAATATTCTCTTAGGTCAACCCGACCAAAAAGTACAGGTCTGCCTAGCCATTTTTATAAGTCGGCCCCATAAGTGAACAAAGAAACACTGTAAATATAGGATATATGTGCGCATCTGAAGAGTATCCAAGGAAACATAGAATGTACAAGTGCGCATAAGAGATATGTGGTGTTTAAGAGGAGATGGGTGGTATTCTTGGAGTCTAAAGGTGCACAAGAGGAGTTTTCTTGGAGTTTTAAGGGTGCGCTATGAAGGACTAAGGTCGATGATGCTGCAAAGTGTGTTGTTTTTAGGTTGTGATGCTGTAGTCCAAAATTATATTATGGGAATGATGCTTCGAGGTTCGCTAGGGTGTGAAGGCTAAATCTGACTAGGGTTTGAAGCTATGTATAGGGTATGAAGCAAGGAGAGGTGTTGGAGCATGAAAGTTAAGTTTATGATGATGTTGTGAAATGCATGATGTATGAAGCATGCAGGTGAATTAAAAAGTACTATGTGTATGAAGATATTAATTGCTTCCTACATAGGTATGTTGTGCCAGGAATCAACAACCTCCCTTTTCTTGTATATTTTCTTGTAAATCCTTCTCTCTAAGAAAATGGAACCCCTCTTTTATTCTATGAGAGCCTCTTGACTTGAAAAGTTTCCTCAATGTTGATCTTTGATTATCTTTATTTGAGTAGGTCACTTTATTTTTTCCATCGTTTGGGTTGAATATTTGCTTATGATACTTATACAGATATTTGAGAATCAATTTTCGGTCACCAAATTAGTTTATCAAGCCCTCTAATATGTATCGAACAAGATCCAACGAAGTTCTTCGGTAGCCACTAGAGGAGTTCCCTTGAAGTCTTCTAAAATGATAATTTGAAAACCGACCAACTTAATGCTCACTCCTCTGGTTCAACCAGAGGAGTTTGTATAAATTCCTTTGGTTCAAATCAAAGGAGTTCCCCAAAATTGCTCCGACGTGCCTTTTTCACTCATCAAATGAGTTAACAATAATGTCTTCGGTCCACACTGGAGGACATCCCATCATATCCTCCAATGTATTCAGAGCACTTCCCATTAACTCTTTTGGTCCACACTGGAGGCATTATCACCATATCCTCTAGTGCACCCAAAACCCTTCCCACCATCACCTCCGGTAAATACTTTGATGCCACGAGGTAACCACGAACCACATGCCTTCTATATAAAAGTTTGCTTATCCCCCGATTGTGTTACCATTGTGTTTTCCATTATCAAGAAGGAAAAAGAGCATCGACCACCTAGTTGATGAACCATCACACTCGCGAGTATTGACCTATCAACATTGAAACCTTGAGTCCATGTGGCATATTGTTCAGGTAATCCCTAAGCACCGTTTCTTTCTTTCCATTTTAGGGATAGGGTTTACTTTTGACCGAGTATACAGGTCTATTTACTTCGTATCTTCCCGGGATTTACTTCTATAATAAACCACTTGTCACCTCATAATCCTGTGTTGTACCGGGGTGTGCCTCGATTTCGGGGTATACTAAACTTTTCCACCCCAGGCCCATAACTACATGGAAAGAAATACTAGTATCGATTTGTGACTTTTCCCTATATTGTTCACGATACCTTGAACCTCAATCACTTCCACCTTCTCCTATGTGTTGGGGTCCTATAATTATAGGTAACTCGATTCTTCGGTTGCTGATTTGGAATTGCCCCCATGATAAAGACTTCTGGTTCTGTCGACCCCTTTTTTCCCCTCCATCTGTTTTGCCCGATCCTTCATCACACTACCCGATCCTTTGTCACCTTGCTGCGCCCTTCATTCCCACATTCTTTACTTCTTCTCCTCTTCGCTATCTTCGTCTTTACAATTGCAATAAACCACCTTCGGATAAAAACATTAGGTTAGTAGTTAGATCAGACTTGTTAATAATAAATTAGTCATTAATTAATTAATTAATGATTAATAGTTAAGTTAGTTGTTAATACTTAGATTAGTGCTTTATTAATCATACAAAAGAAAAACAATAAAAAATATAATACAAATAAAACATAAAACAAATAATTAAAAAAAAACCAAATAAAAAACAATATAAAACGTAAAAATAAAATAAATAATAAATAAAAACTAAACTATATAGTTAAAACAAAAATTAATAAACAAAAATATAATATAATAACTTAAACAATAATAAAACGAAATTAGAAATGAGTAATAAACAAATAAAATGAATAGGGGCAAAACATTAATAAAAATAATAATAAATTAAAAATAAAACAAAATTAAAACACGTAATAAAACAAAAAGTTAAAACTAATAAATAAAACAAAAATCCCAAAACAAATAAAATAAAACATAAAGTGCACCTTATGTTAGAAAAACAGGACCCCGGAGCAATAAAATAAAACAAATGCAGAAACAAAACACAGAAGACACACAATACAAGAGAGACACAGATTTACGTGGTTCCCCAGTGTGGGCTACGTCCACCAGAGAAATTGCCAGGTCCTTCCTTTATTATTATCCAACAAATGAAAGGATACAACCTACAACAAAACCCGCTGTAACTTCCTCTTCTTTCTCTCACAGTCTCCTCTCTCAGAATACAATATTCACCATCAACCATAACCGCGATACATTTCCCTCATAAAAGAGGGTTGTCTTCTAGGGAAAAAAACCCTAACATAATCTCTACCGTTAGATCTACGACCTTATAATGAACGGTCCAGATTTACAATGAAATTGCAATATACTTTTACAAGGCAATTTTTGCTTCGGGCGCTTCGCCCCCGAACCCCTGCTGGGGGCCTGCTTTCCCCCGAACCCCACAGAGGGGTACCCCCCCGCGTGGAAGAGTGTACATACTTCTAGGGTGTAAATACTTCATGGGGTATAAAAACGGCTGAAATCAAGGACCTCTGAATCAGGAAGATAATCAGGCTCCACAACCAACAATCTCCCACTTGGAGACTGATCTCAACAACTCCACCGCTGCTGTATATGCTGGACTCTGAATCGTCCTGGACTTGGAAAATTTCTCATTTTCATCTTCATTCTTGAAGACCAACTGAAACTGAGCAGGAACTCAGTTTCTCCCTGGTTACTCCCTTTGTTAGCATGTCTGCAGGATTTTGGCTAGTGTATATCTTTTCCAGCTTCAATTGTCGATCTTCCAAGGCAGATCGTATGAAATGGTACCTCAAATGTATATGCTTAGTATTCAAATGGAAGGCTGAGTTCTTTGCAAGGTGAATGGCACTCTGACTGTCACAGTACAACCGACTGTTCTCCTGATTCTTTCCCAATTCCTCCATAAACCTTTGTAACCAAATCATCTCTTTACTAGCCTCTGTAGCAGCAACATACTCTGCCTCTATTGTTGAAAGTGCAACAACCTTTTGCAGTTTCGAAATCCAACTTACTACTATTCCACCTATAGTAAAAACATACCCTGTGGTGCTCCTCCTGCTGTCTTTATCACCTGCCATATCTGAATCAACAAATCCCTGTAAAAAAGTGTCTGAACCTCCAAAACATAATGCATGTCTAGTAGTACCTCTCAAATACCTGAGAATCCACTTTACTGCTTCCCAATGTTCTTTACCTGGATTTTTCATATACCTTCTCACAACTCCCACTGCATGTGCAATATCTGGTCTTGTGCAAACCATTGCATACATCAAGCTGCCAACTACTGATGAATAAGGGACCCTGGACATGTATTCTATCTCTTCCTCTGTCTTGGGACACATTTCCTTAGTTAATTTGAAATGACTGGCCAAAGGTGTACTAACTGGTTTTGCATTCTGCATTCTAAACCTCTCCAACACCTTCTCTGTGTACTCACCCTGAGACAATTTCAGTTTGCGATTTTTCCTGTCTCTTGTTATTCTCATGCCACAAATTTTCTTTGCAGCACCCAAATCCTTCATCTCAAATGAATTGGCTAATTTCTTCTTGAACACATTTATATCCTGCATATTAGTCCCTGCAACAAGCATGTCATCTACATACAATAGCAAGATAATAAAGCTTCCATTTTCTAGCCTTTTAAAATAAACACAGTGATTAGAATGACATCTACTATAACCCTGTTCTGTCATAAACCTGCCAAACTTCAAATACCACTGCCTTGGAGCTTGCTTTAGTCCATACAAGCTCTTCTTCAACCTGCATACCAAATTCTCCTTCCCTTTGACCTCATACCCCTGTGGCTGCTGCATATAAATCTCTTCCTCCAAATCCCCATGGAGA
>ML779013.1:705861-725489 GCA_009831015.1 Picea engelmannii | reverse complement strand
ACCCACCTTCTGACATCTTCATATTAAATAATCTCTTCATTAGAAATACCTTATTCAACGCCGAGGGTTTTTCATACAATTTGGCCAACGCATCCATCAAACCCTTTGTTGTCTTTTCTTTCGAAATATTGAAAGCCACCGACACTGCCAGGCTTAGCCGTATCGTTCCTAGAGCCTTTCTGTCAAGAATCTCCCATTCTTTGTCCTTCATGGCCACCGACTTCTTTGCTACTCTGCTCAATGGTAGGAATAGATCCTTCTGATATAAATAGTCTTCCATTTGCATCTTCCATAACTGGTAGTTTTGGCTGTTAAATTTCTTGACCCTAAACTTTCCATCTTTCGACATTGCTCCCACTCGAACCAGGAACCCTCTTTTCCTGCGAGTTACCTTATGCTCTGATACCAGTTGTTATAAAAACAAGACCACAGAGAAATAAAATAAAACAAATGCAGAAACAAAACACAGAAGACACAAAATACAAGAGAGACACAGATTTACGTGGTTCACCCAGTGTGGGCTACGTCCACCAGAGAAATTGCCAGGTCCTTCCTTTATTATTATCAATCAAATGAAGGGATACAACCTACAGAAAAACCCGTTGTAACTTCCTCTTCTTTCTCTCACAGTCTCCTTTCTCAGAATACAATATTCACCATCAACCATAGCTGCGATACATTTCCCTCATAAAAGAGGGTTGCCTTCTAGGGAAAAAAACCCTAACATAATCTCTACCGTTAGATTTGCGACCTTATAATGAACAGTCCAGATTTACAATGAAATTACAATATACTTTTACAAGGAAATTTTTGTTTCGAGGGCTTCGCTCCTGAACCCCCGTTGGGGGCCCGCTTGTCCCTAGATCCCCAGACCCCGTAGAGGGGGTACCCCCCCTCTACACACCCCCGCGTGGAAGAGTGTACATACTTCTGGGGTGTAAATACTTCATGGGGTATAAACACAACTGAAATCAAGGACCTCTGAATCAGGAAGATAATCAGGCTCCACAACCAACACCTTATGCACTTATCCCAAGGTAAATAAATCCACAGACATAAAAAATTCCGAACCCCCCATGCTTTTTGAAATTTAACAGAGGTGGGGGTTTGAAAAGTGGTATTGGGAGGGACACTTGTCACCTCCAAGTGATTTTGGACCCCCCCCTCCCAATACCACTTACCACCTCAGGGGGGGGGTCCGGAATACCACATTTCCCCAAAAAACCACTTTCCCCAATTTTTCAAAACCGCCCGTTTTTTGTCTGTTTGACACCTCATATTTCGAAGAGGATTCTGGGCAAACGGAGACAGATTTTAAAAAACCGAGAGAGGATTTTGTTCATCATGGGATGAAGAAAAAAAAATTCTTCCAGATTTTGCAAAGGTGCGACCAGTTGGGAGAATTGAATCTGTCTTTCAACCTCATTTTTTGGATTTTTGGTTTTCCTGTTACAGTCTCGATTTTGCGGGAGCTGTTACGACGAGATGGAGGCGAATTTGGAGAAACTAAAAGAGTTTTTTGTCTAGAACATGCCCATCTACAATAAAATCCTTCATTTTTTTCCCAGGTGTCAACATTGAAGAGAAACAAATGTCTGTGCGGACCTCTTTTTTGCAAAAATTCGGCCCGTCTTTCATGGCAGACAGTTCATGATTTTTGGGGATTTGTTGCTATTTTTGGCTGAGGCGGTTGAATACGACTTCCAAAAATTGTTGGGGGATATCTTCTATTTATTCATATGATTTTAATGTAAAAGGTTTGTTGATTCTAGCACCTGGGGAATAGGAGGGACCATGATGGAACTTTGTATCAGAGCTCACAGAGCTTTTTGTATTTCATCAATCCAATAATACAGTCACAACAACTACAAGATTCATGTGTTATTTTTGGTGGTGATGTTTTTATTATTCACTATAATTTGTTTCCATTGTATTTATTAAGTTATTCATACTCTGAATTATGCAAAGAAATTCAAAGAACAAAATTTGTTGAGACATACACTCTGTTTATGGCTTTGAAATAATTGTCAATGTTTTCTTCTCAATGGTTAATTTTAGGATTCTTGATTGCTCTGTTATTGCCTGGTCCTCTCATCTTGCTCCTCTAAATCCAAAATCAAATTCAAGGAATCCAACAAGAGTGCCTACCTTGCCCTGTAAGGATGTCTGTAGAACTTGTTTTTGATTGAACTTCAGGCTGTGACCCCATTACCCAATGGACCTATTTTCTCCTGTTCTAGCCAATCATTTAAAAAATCCAAACTCTGAACTCATTAGATATCCTAATATCTATTCAAATAAATCTATATCAAACAGAGAGACCCCTCTCCGTGTCTTGGAGGAATAGATCCAAGACTCGAAGTGGTTTTGATGTTGCCTATGTGAATGCCTCCACAACCTTGGGAAAATTACAGAGCGCTAACGCTATGTTCATGACTTAACCCTGATATCGCATATCCTATACCTTTCCCCATATTCTAGAGCTCTTCCTAACGTCCCATAATGTTGGGAATATTTTTCCACGCTTGTGCATGTCCTTCTTAACGCTAGGGAGTTTAGACCCAGGGTTTGTCCAAATTTGAACAACAAAAAACCCATAACATCAGCATATCAATCAATGATCAAGGTTGAGGAAGGTCTCACCCAAGATGTAGAGGGGATCACAGAGACCATAAGGTCTTGTGACATGGATGCAAGCTAAACATACAAAGATCCATCTAGGATGACATCTATGCAATTCATATCTGACAACTTGTTGGGACTAAGAATTAAAACAATACACACACATATCCAAATAACACATGAAAGACACACAATAGATCATAACTATCACAATTATTATTCCTTTCATTCCATAACACACAATATACATTAATCAGACTATAATAAACAACAACAGAGCTTCATATATTCTTTAGAGATTTCCTCATAAATACAACACACTACGAAAGGCGCATCCTCTTAGATCTTAGACATATGACAAACTCAAATTTATTCAAAAGAATTACAATATTACAGTAGGATCAGAGTGAGCTCCATACCAAAAATTCATTGGTTCTCATCTAACCATCTAAATCTACTTCTGTTGTCGCTGCTTCCTTTTATAGCTTTCTCTACTTTAGGATCTCTGTCTCTTTCTACTCTTCTCCACTCGTTAGATAGAAAAACTGCCTTGCACACTTCTAGTACCTTCCAACACTCCATGTAGGACTTCCGCATCAAAGAAATCTTAACTTCCTGGGAAAATCATTCTCTGGCTATCCCACATTCCCTTGTGCTACTAATAATAATCATTTGGTGATATTTCCCAATGATTCCTTTCTTGATTCTGGCAGGCATCTTCTTGATTTCTATTGTCAAAAACTAGGACCAGTGCACGCTTAGTTGACTTTGAGCTTGGCGGGTGATATCAAAACTTGGTATGGCATGCACTTGTTGTAATTCTTCGTGCATTTAGCTTAGGTGTGTGAAAAAATTGCAATGAGCATGCACAACTTCGTTTGTGCATGTGCACGAAAAGGACCCAAAACTTTGGGTGCCAACAGCCCCCCACCACTATTATTTGGATTTTCCTTGAGCCAACAACTTCATGTAATTATCATCTCAAAGGATGACATAATTCTTTTGATTTCCTCCACGAACTACTTAAATTGGTGCTTGGGCTCATTAAAGTGGCCTTGGAGATCCTATGTAATATGAACAACCACCTTGAATTCCACGATTGTAACTTAAGAGGTTGTCAGGTCCATGTTGTTGAGTTTCTCAATGAGAGGTCCGACAACAACTTACATGTTGGAGAGATGAGTAAACCAAACCAAGGCCTTATCTTCCATATAAGTGATCATCTCTTGCATACTCTGCTGCTCAACCGGTGCTACAATGATCTCCTTTAGTTTTGCTACAATTTCTATCATCTCAGTGGCACATTCCCTGGGAGGAAAATAAGTTAGATCCCTCTTTCGTTGTGCAACCTAAAATTCTATAATGCGAACCCAATCTTCGAATGTAGAGAATTCTAGGGGAGTTTGGAGATGGCTCCTCAGGGCGAAGATGTAGTCGATGATACTAGAGAAAGTTTCCACTCGACGTTAGATATCATGGAGAACTGCTTGGGACGCCTCAAGGATTTGATGGAACTGGGTTGTGGTGGGATTTGTTGGGCGAATTGGTGGATCGAGGGCGGTGAGCTATGCCTCTAAATTTTGCAAGCGGGATTTTACAGATGAGAGTTTAAATACTGGAGGGATGTCATGCCCTTGCGTAGAATTAGTGGGAATCTATGCAAATAAATTCCCCAGAATATCGAAGAACATTGTACTGAGCTTTGTTTTCTAAGCTTGGGCAACCACATGTGTTGATATTTTGGTTTCATACCTCATCTGTAATTCTTGATGATCTTGAAACACCTTTTGGTATTTATCTCACGTCTAATTGTGTGCAATGATGTATACTTGGTGCTCGAGCTGTAGTTGTGCATAAGCTTGGCCCAGCCTGTCGTTGTGCTCACTCAACTTAGAGAGCAGGGTGGAAACACAATCTTGTATTAGGGGATTTGGGATCAGTACCAACGGTACCACCATGGTGAGTATCTACTGTAAGTAATGTTGGGGGGTCCACTCTAAGGACTCGAGCAGAGGCACTATAATTAATGCCAAAAGCCGACAACCGTAGAACATTGTTTGATACTAGTGTTGCACCCTTGTCGACAAGAATGGTCAATGTTTTGCATAGATTTGGAATGCATTTGTTGCTGCAACAAGAATTGGAGTTTTAAGTCATCTATTAATGTTGTGATGCCCGACGTCATCTAGACAGATCCTGGTTGTGTGGAGGGAATGAAACTATGGACGGATGGGCTAGTCTGTTGCCGCTTGGCCCCATATGGGGTGGATTGGACTTGCAACTACATGGGATAGGGTTCCTAAGATTTCTTGTTGGTCACATCAGTATTGGAACTCCTACCCTGGGAAACCATGCGCTGCATCTGTTTCCATGCGACATCAACCTTATTTTGGTCCTAATTGCGCTTAGTGCACATCTATAAAGTAGTATTTTCCTTAGTTGGAAGTGGGCCTTGTTGGATTTCTTCTTTGGTAATGAAAAAAGGGAGGAGTTTCATTGTAGTTCCTTGTCTACGAGGGTGGGAGAAATGCATTCTTGCGAAGTAGTTGCTTGGATGAGTCATTCATACCAATTCTAAAACAAATAGTCATTTGGATTCTTTGGTGTGAGGATCCTTGATCTCATGCAATCGCAAAAAACAAGGGGCCTCAAAGGCATTCCGAATGCCAACAGGTTGCTTAAAACCCAGAGGAGGCCGCCAGAGAACCATGGCGAGAAGTAGGAAGATTCAACTGTAATGAAACTCTTTCTGAGGGTTTTGGGTGTCTAAGAAATCATCAATGAATTCATTCAACACATATCTATTCCACGCCATATGAACCCCGATGACACATCGTTTAGCTACAACATTGACCTCGAATGGTCACTCCTCCTTTGTACAGTTGCGTAAGATTTTGCAAGATATCAAATACGTATAAAATTGAACTAGTCGAGTGTTTATTTATGAAGTGAGTACCCCAAGACTACCACGATAGATACTGTATGTGTCGTAGATTTATTATTGTGCAACATATTTAATGACTAAGGATTTCTTCGACTCATTTCCCTGCACGGGTAGGCTCATAACATGACAGATTACAACTTCATCAACCATATACTCCCCCCCCAAGCCATAAGTACCCCCTGTGTAGGTAGGTGAGTAACAAGAAGATACAAAGGGTGATGATCCTGCTATACCCAAAGTGAGGGTAGTCAATTAGAGGGAGAATGCACACCTTCCTGAGAGGGTGGGCCCACTCTTGTGTGAGTACTAACAAATTACCGTCTGCGATGTGAACGATGCATGCATAATGGTGGAAGGATAAGGTGGGGAACTTCTTGGGGTTGTGAAAATCGTAATCGGTGAATTGAACATCTTGCACTCTCCCTATCCGGGAAACAATGAAAGTCACATGCTGAGGTAATGTCGTTTCTGCTACCTATGGGTCTTTGACCACATTGGACTGATTCCGACCATGTGGTTTGCTTGACGAAGCCATGTGAATTATTTCGGCAGGGCTTAGTGAAGAGGCTGATATTTCTATTCACTATTACTGCTACGGTTCCCTTTTGACTAAGACTGTGGACCTTTTTATAGAGTGATGACAATTTGCACTGAGTTGGCCAACATTAAATCTAAGAGTGGAAAGTTACCAAGTGGGTACTGTGAGACAACTAGTAGGTGTTCTAGGGGTAACTGTCATTGTCTCTCGGTTCATTCAAATGTTTCCTATCTCGACAGTCCCATAAATATATAAATGATTAGATGTTGTGGGAGATTCTATCACCGACGTTTGTGATGCGGAAAAGGTATCAATCCTTGCACATTAAATGGCGTATGATGACCAATTTTACCACCAAACATGCATAACCTATGGGAAAGTCATAGCCTTTACTGTCAAGGGAATTATTAATGATATGTTGTTTAGGTACCATATAGTGGAAACATAACTATTTTAATTTGTGAGAAGACTAGGACCACAAAGCCTAAAGTGTGATAGGGACATCTCCATACATACACATAGGTGATCCATCAGGGGTGCCACACATGTTTCCTGCACCCCTTCAACTTGGGTGCCTATTGGTTATTTAAGCGTAGCGACTACTGGTAGGTCGCAACACCTCTTCACCCATATCCATCCTACCCGCTTTATCCACTGAGTATCCCTGACTGTGTGATTATTACGAGCTTCATATGTTTTCTCAATTGGGTTAGTTGTGACCATAAAAGCCAATGGTATTTCTTCTGCCACATACTTTGTATCATAATCTATTTCTTGCAAAATTGATTATGTGTGATGTGTTGTGGAAATCCAAAGTTCCGGAAGAAAAACCTTCTTTCAAATCCTCTTGCATGGGCCTTGAACATCTTTGTGGCGCATATGACACCGATGCGTAGCTATCCATCACCATTCAAAAGAACATGTGTATGGATGAATATCTATATCAGGTTTGAACCTTTCCCGCATGAATTCCTCGACAACTGCCCATTCACGATAAGGTTCCCAATGCACAACCCACCATCACGCAAGAATTCCTGTGACTACCGTATCAAGAGCGTGACCCTATGATGCTAGAGAATGCGTTGTATCCATGTAATAAATGTGTCCATCAGTTCTGATCCATCGTATTGATAGTATCCAATTTCTTCCTTGCACCGTTCTGTAGAAATATGTGCACACCTTCTTACAGACACTTCATATAATTTCTGCTGCCACCTTTCCATGGCATCCTTAGAATCCATTTCATAAGACTTGACACTTCTCTAGCTTTATTCTCCATCTGTTGTGGGTTTGATATAATCCTCCCTGCACCCCATGATCTTGTAGATATTTTCAATAGTGGAGCTCTGCACATCCTCATCCATTGACTCATTATATCTGTCTCCTTCATATGGATCAAGGGGTGAAACCATGCATAGGGTGTTTGTTTCAAATGACATCTTTCTTTTATTTTAATTTCAACACCACATTATTATCAAAGGCCCAATCCATACCAAATAAAGTAGGGTATGGATCGGATTCATCCATAATTTCTATGATCTCAAAGCCAACCTTTATTTTTACTCTTTTTATATTCACTTTCACTTGCTCCAATCGACCTATTGGGTAGATCTTATATTGATTTTCCAACCGCAGTTGGATGGGAAACTAGACCATTTTTGGTTTACCCATCACCTTCCAGGATTTATTCAGCAAAATATTCATGTCGAAACCCAGATCCAACATGACTCCATCCATGTCATAGCCACCTAGCTCCACTGTCATTTTGAATTCTCTGTTAGTGTAATTTTTCTGGATGACCTGACACACATCTCTTTCCAGTAGAGGAAATGATATCCATGTCAACTTACTTGTCACATCTGGATCATTCAACAATCACAAACAACAACACAAGAAATAACTTACTTGGTCTCTAGGTTCTTCCTTGTGACCCAAGTCGGGCAAGGATTTTTCTTGTGCTATGCGTTGTAATTTCTTTGGGCGATGTTCTTCGTGCACTCTCTACTCAGTGCGCTGTAAATCATTTAGTCTACAAGATTCTTCCAAAGACGGTTGCATCACACACTATATTTCTTCATGCACATGATCTTACTCCAAATATCTTTGCATCGCATGATGCAATTCTTCACTGGTGTGCACCTCTTCCAACAACCTCTATGTCGCGCATTGTAACTCTTCACAGATCTGTGCTTCCTCCAATGAACTTTGTGTCGCCCGTTGCACTTCTTCTCGAATATGAGCCTTTTCAAGTGACCTTTGATTTGTGTGTTGCAGCTCCTTGCACACTCTTTCTTCTTCCATTGCTCTCTGTGCATCACATATGGATTGTTTTTGCTGGGAAACATCAAACTTTGTAAGGGGGTGTGCTTCCTTTCTTATATTCCCCTCCGACTTCTGACCCAATCCTTCACCATGCTCAAAGTTCGATCCTGTCTTTGATCCTCATCATGTTACTAATCAAACATCAACCTCCCGATTCTTCTTCTCATTCTTGTGCAACTCCACATGCACCATGTTGTAATTGACCTTCTTGTATTCCCACTTTTTCAACAAGTCAGGACAGTCTTTGGTGACATGCTCGGATTGTAGCAATATGAACAAAGCATACACAGTTTCGTACAAAACCTTGAGACATGACCAATCTCTCTACAATTGAAACACATGGGGGGTATACCTTCCCCTCTACCATATCCTCGGCTACGAACACACCCATATCCACCCCAGGGATCGCCTTGGTATCTGTATCTTTCAAAACCACCATGCTCACCACCATTCTTCTCTTCCTATACCAAGAATGCATTACATGTATTATCTTACATCAGTTGGAGTGAGGAGAAGTTACTGACATCATGCCTCGCAGATTTACAAAACTTGTAGAATGGAGTATGGTTCATTGTTTAATACTTCTGCAAATTTGGGCAACGAGGTGGTATATGGCCCCACTTTCTACATATCTCACAACATTTTGTTCGTCTAGATGGAAATGGACACAACATTCCTGTCTCCACATAATTTGGAAGCACGGGGAATTCATACCGACGATGCCCTTCTTAGAAACATGTGGTACACCATACATGCTTGTGCATGAACTTCGTCTTGGCCATATCTTGCAACTGCATCATCAGGTTTGTTAGTTACGGTTGCACCTGCGTCAATCATGCCGATGTCTTTGCCCCTCCTGGCGTAGCTTCTAGTTGCATTGCAATTTCTACCGCCTCTGCTTGAGTCATCACCTTCTGCTGGGTGAGAGAGACTTAGATATGGGGAAGCAACCCCACAATAAACCACTCTTTGTATTTCACATCCTAGATTTGGAACACCAACCACTAGTCACAATCCCAAACGGTCTCGCCTTCCTTCTATTTGTTCTCCTTTATCTCTGTGATACATTGAGACTCTGACTTAGGTTTCTAGAATTCCCTAAACAAATATTGCTTAATCTTCATTATGGACCTCATCTGTCCCATTGACACAGTGGCTTTGTAATTCATGTACCACGTCAAGGCTCTTTCCCTAAACATGGTCTCCAAGTGCGTGATCTTTGTTGCTTTGTTTGTGATCCTCTTCATAGATCAGATTTCTTTTCACATGAACCAATGTTGTTTTGCATCATCCTTACCCATTCCATGGAACACGTGTATCCTCAGGGTACTGTCCTGATTTTCCATTCTCAAACTCGAGCTAGTTCCTCCTATTTTACTGCTAGGGGTTTGGTTTCTCAACACCAAAATTCTTGGGGTGAAGTAGTATTGACTTCGCCTTCTTTTTCACTCATCTCTTCTCTTCTATCTCTTTCTTCTCTCTCTTATAATCTAATTACTTCACTATCTGTTGTTCTTTCTTCTTGATTAAAAATGCATAAGGAGGGTGGTACAAAGGGGGGGTAAGTGTTGATTAATTGGGTTGGTTGTCATTGATGTCAACCCTTGAAGAAAGTCTGGTAGCAAATTCCGGTAGCACAATTTTTTACGTAATGGACCCAAGTTTGTTTGATGTATAATGATATGAGTTTTAATATATTTACAGGTAAGACTATTCTAGATGGATAGTACATGTCATGCCATTTTTTATGGTATGTGGAACGTCACATAACTCCTCACGGTTTGAGAGTTATAGCCTTACGAAGTTGAAGGACCCTCATATGATTGGCTTGAAACCCCAAAAAGGTCAAAGAAGTCAAAGTTCTTGCAAAGAAGAAATTATTTAAATAAAAAAGTGAAGTGACAAAGTCAAAGAGGATTATTTAAATAATAATGTGAAGTGACAAAATCAAAGAGGATTATTTAAATAATAAAGTGAAGTGACAAAGTCAAGGAAGATTATTTAAATAATAAAGTAAATGGAGAACTTTCTAATTATCGAAAGTGGTTATAAGAAGGTTAACCCTAAAATGAGGAAAAAGGGGTTAAGTGGTCAAGTGGATATTGGTTACATGGACAAGTGGCAAATTGGGAAAAGTTGGACATAGGTGACTATGTGGACAAAGTGGCTATGTGGACAAAGTGGCCTTCTAAGGAAGCTACTTGGAAAGTATAAATAAGAGGCAAGACTCTCTCATTTTAATCACACTTGAGAATATTGAATATCTACAGGTGACTGAGGTAACCAAAGTATATCTAAGCCGAATTTCAGAGGGAAGGTGAAGTAAAGAAGACCAAAATTCAAGGCAGGATAAATTCTTTTGATGATGCTTTCTAAGGTATGTTATTTACAGGTCATCTCACCATTTTCACAATAATTTTTTTTCTAGAATGATTCAGACCGTGAAATTGGGAGGCCATTGATAAAACATATCCAAGTAGTTGTGGTACAAATTTAAGCTTGTGGGTCATTGTATTTTTGGAGTTACACTCCGTGAAAAATAGGGTTTGTGGCTAGTCTTGAAACTAGCCTGAAACAGGTGTTTCGGGTAAAATGTCATAACTTCTTCATAACAGATCCAAATTCATTAAGACCAAACGTGTTGGTTAGATTACAGTCTTTCATATTCTTTGTACAATTTTTAGAGCCATACAACAAATATTCTGCGCGGGACACTCTCTACAAGTTCGTTGTCCAGAATAAGCCAAAATTCAACAAGGTGTGCCATTTTTGCTATAACTCCTTTTATGAGAGGTTCCAAGTAGTGACACATAGAGGAATTGCATAAAAAACACTGAAGAACATTGTGTACTATTTTGAGATCTTTATTCATTACAGGTACATAGTTATGATTATTTCAAGTTAGGGTTGTTGACTAATCCAAAACTATTCATGTGAGACTAAAGTAAAGTTTGATGAAAATGCTAGTCTCTTGTTGTTAAAGTTAAGGAAGGTTTGCAAGTATGTGATCATATACACCAGATCTATTACAAAATTACAAATCAGATTTGGATGATGAAATTGATGAGGGATTTTGGTTGAGGTTGAGGTACAGGTTGGTGCATAGTTGATGCACCTGTTTATGGTACAGGCTGATTACAGGTTGAGGTACAGGTTGATGCATGGTTAATGCATGGTTCAGGTTATTGGTACAAGTTGTTTGGTGCAGGTTGATTGGTACAGGTTTACAACAATATATCTCACAATGATAGTGTGACAATGGTTCCATCATTCTACTTATATGTCAAGGCGATTGGACGGAACAAGGACAAGTGGTTGTAGCTGGAGAACATAGGGGGTTGTAGCCAAAGAATTGGGTAGTTGGAGCTTCCCTCAGGTTGTAGCCTAATAAACTAGGGGGTTGGAGCCTCCTTCCAGTTGCAGCTGGAAAACAAAGGAAGTTGGTGCTTCCAATGAATGTAATTCTTCAAGACATATAAGAAAAAACATTCAATGGTTTTCTCTTGCTTTGGGTTTCCACGTAAAAACACTTGTGTACTGTGTATGTGTATGATTTTTCATTTGTTCATTGTTTATTTACTCTATAAATATTGGATGATAATGCTACATTGATATAACACTTGCATTATATGGTTAAAACGGATTATATTTATCTATTATTGATTCATGTCCCCTCTCAGTAATCCAACAATTGGTATCAAAGCCAGGTTCCTTCAAAAATCAGTTTAACCACTGAAAGGTAGATCATGGAGAGAAACAATATGTATAAAAATGGAATACCATAGTTTGATGGACAAAAGTATGCATTTTGGAGCATAAGGATGAAGACATATATACATGCACAGGGATTTGAAATTTGACAATCAATTGTAGATGGATACACAACACCAACCATTCCGCCGACAAATGACAAAGTAGTGAAACTTGGTTAGAATAATTCCAAAGCCACAAATGCACTTATGAATGGTCTTGGAGAATCGATATTCACCAAAGTTGCACATTGTAAATCCGCTAAAAATATTTGGGAAAAACTTCGAAATATTTATGAAGGAGATTCAAAAGTCAAAGCAACAAAGCTTCAAACTTACAAGGGTCAGTTCGAACAACTAAAGATGAAGGAATATGAGAATCCTACAACTTACTTTTTATGACTCGATGAAACAATAAATGTAATCTTGGAATTGGGAGAAAAAATCAAAGAATCTGTAATTGTTCAAAAGGTACTAATATCTCTTCTTATGATATTTGACCCTAATATATCCACACTAGAAGAAAGAGCAGATCTAAACTCAATAAGCATGGATGAACTACATGGAATCTTCACAACATATGAAATGAGAACTGAACAAAAAAATCCAGATATAAAAGAAGCAACCTTCAAAGCATCCAAAAGGTCAAATCAAAAGGGAAAGAAAAAAGAAAAAGAACATAGCAACAACAATGACGTCTTGGAAGATGATGAAGAAGTGACCAAATTTGTCAGAAGATTGAACAAGGGAACCAATGATAGGTATAGAGGTAAGATTCCTTTGATTTGTTTTAATTGTGATTGTATTGGTCATTTTGCTAACAAATGTCCTCATAATAAAAATATAAATGATGAAGGTTACTCAAATAACAAACAAACATATAAAGGCAAAAGAACCACAAATAAAGTTTTCAAGAAAATCTTATACACCAAAGAAGACATCTCATCATTAGATGAAGATGAAGTCAGTGACAGTGAGACAAAAAGAGTTATATTCATGGCAATATAAGACTTTGATGAAGAAGACTACAAAGAATAATATGAAGAGGTCGAAGAATAATATGAAGAGGCATAAGTTGACTACCGAGAAGAATTTTTGTGTGCCATAGAAGTTATCATAAGAGAAAAGAAGAAAAACAAGAAACTACAAGCGAAACTAGACAAGAAAAAAGATACTTAGGAACTGGAACAAATGATCACAAATTTGAAGGTTCAAATTGAGGAAGACAAAAAAATTGAATAAGCACTCAAAGAACAACTAGAAGGAAGAGACAGAATCATTGGAAATTTAGAAGCAGTAATTGTCACATTAAGAAAGGATCTTCAAAAGAAAAATATGCAGAACAACTCAAAATTTTTGAATGACATTATTAGCAGTCAAAAACCTCATCATGACAAGTCCGGACTTGGATACAATCAGACATAAAAGAGATCAATATCCAAAACAACACAACAAGAAACATATCCAAAAAGCTATGCAGAAACAATCAAAGAGGATATGAAGGTCTACAAATAAAATTACAGGGACACTCCTCCATCGAGAAGATTCAGATTTCAGAATCAACGAATGACAGAAACAGATAGGCCTCAGGAAGAGGAAGGATTCATAAGAGTACCTCCTTTTAGAAGATATTCAACTCCCAGGTATCAAACTATATTTTTTGGTTTATGTTATGCATGTAATAATTTTGGACATAAAGTTGTGAATTGCAGAGCTAACAACATGAACATAAACAACTTTGAAATTCATACACAAAAGGTTATCCAAGAGGGCCTAGTGAAACACAGAGAAGAAATTACAACATGTTTGAATCTTTCAACACTGAAGTGAAATGCTACAAATGTAACAACTTTGGACACATGGCCAAATATTGCAGAATGAAAGTCCCTCCTAGAGAACCACAACAAAACAACAACAATCATAGACAAGAACCTCAGAAAAGGACATGGATAAGAAACTAGAATCAATATAGCAATGAAGAATGCACACTCGCTCTACAAGCTAAGAAGAAGAAATGTGGTTGGTGTGTTGACAATGTTTGTTCAAAACATATGACAGGTGATAGAGACATGTTTCTTACATTAAGAAAGGAAATAGATGGATTAGTTTCCTTCAGAAATAATGATTCAACTAAAATCATTGGAAAAGGCACAGTCAGAATTCAGAACAAGAATACCAAAGAAAAAAAAGTTCTACTAGTAGAAGATATGAAAAATAATCTTCTAAGTGTGATATAAATGTGTGACCAAGGTCATACAGTTACTTTCAATTCATAAAAGTGTGATATAAGAAAATAAGGTTCAGTATAATTGATTGCAACAGCTGCGAGAACTTCAAGCAACATATATGTATTAAGTGAAATTGGAAATGAAAAGTGTTGCCTAGGAAAGGAAGATGAAAGTTGGCTATGGCACAAAAGAATGGGTCACATACATTTTGATAACCTTGTCAAAGTCAGCAAAAGGGAAGCAATTAGAGAAATTCCCCAGATCACGAAACCAACCAACACTTTATGCAAGCATCGTCAACAAGGAAAGTAAACAAAGACCAAGTTTAAATAAAAAGAATATTCAACGACAAGACCACTAGAAATTGTGAATACTGATCTAGTTGGACCAAATACAACAAAGGGTTTAAAAGGTGAGAAATACTTTATGTTATTAAGTGATGATTATACAAGAATGACTGCAGTTCACATTCTCAGGAATAAGTCAAAAGTTTTTTAAAACTTCAAGGTCTACAAGGAAATGGACTCAAAAATCAAATTCTTGAGATTTGATAATGGAGGAGAGTTCACTTCAAAGGAATTTATGGACTACTGCAGCAGGCATGGAATAAAAAGACAATTCTCTGTTGCTAGGACACCTCAACATAATGGAATTGTTGAAAGAAAGAACAAGACAATACATGAAATGGCTCAAACAATGCTAATGGATTCCAAATTGACAGATATCTTTTGGACACATGCAGTGCATACAACAATTCAAATTCAAAATAGAGTAATGCTCAGAAACAACACTGAAAAAACTCCCTACGAGCTATGGAAAGGAAGACCAACAAATGTGAAGCACTTCAGAGTTTTTGGAAGAAAATGCTACATCAAAAGAGAAGATGGAAGAATGGGAAAGTTTGACTCTTGTGTGGACAAAGGAGTACTTTTTGGTTACTAAAGTACAATGAAAGCATACAAATTTTACAATCTGACATTGAACAAAGTTGTGGAAAGCATCAACGTACCAATTGATGAAACATGTAGACAAGAATTAAAGGAAGAAAAAAATGAATCAATGGAACAACTTTACGAAGAAGAAGAAAAATATAAAAAAAAAGTAGAAGAGGAAGATGAAGAGGATCCGGCAAAAGCAGAAGAGAAAGTTCAACAAGTGCCTCCAAAGACACCTAGCAGACGAGTACATAAGAATCATCCTTCAGATCAAATTATCGGAAACAAAGATGTAGGAGTTGAGACTAGAAGAATAATCCATTCACCAGAACAAACACACCTAGCACTCTCATATACGATTGAACCAGCCTGTTTTGAAGAGGCCAACAAGGATGAATTTTGGAATAAGGCCATGGATGAAGAATTGGATCAAATAGAGAAAAATGACACTTGGGAATTGGTTCCAAGACTAAAGGATAAGAATTTGATCGACACAAAGTGGGTATACAAAAATAAATTGAATGAATATGGACAGGTTATAAGGAACAAAGCTAGATTGGTATGTAAAAGATATGCACGGGTTGAATGAATTGACTTTGAAGAGACATTTTCCCCAGTTGCCAGAATGAAAACAATCCGATTGATTTTAGCTTATGCTTGCTCCAAAAATATTAAAGTGTATCATATGGACATAAAATCATCTTTTCTGAATGGTGAACTTGAAGAAGAAGTCTACATTGAACAACCAAAAGTATTTCAGTTGTCAGAGAACGCAGATTATGTGTGTAAATTAAAGAAGGTATTCTATGGTCTAAAACAGGCTCCTAGAGCATGTTACTCTAGACTGAATAAATATCTACAACAGACAGGGTTCAGAAAAGGAAGTGCAGACAACAACCTCTACATCAAGATAACTCAAGATAGTATTTTATTAATTGAAGTTTATGTTGATGATATTATTTTTGGAAGTACTGATAACAAATTAAGTCAGAAATTTGCAAAGGACATGCATAATGAATTTGAAATGTCATTACTTGGAGAATTATCCTTCTTTCTGGGTCTTTAGATATGTCAAATCAACCAAGGAATTTTTATTTCTCAAACCAAGTATATAAGATAAATGCTAAATAGGTTCGAAATGGAAGATTGAAACGAGTTATCACTATCATGCAAACCAGTTGCAAGTTGAACAAAGAGAATGATTAAAAGTCTACAGATCATAGGCAATACAGGTCAATGATTGGTAGCCTACTATATGTGAAATCATCCAGACCATATGTAATGAAGGCAACTGGACAGGTGGCACGATTTAAAGCAACGCCAAAGAAATCACATGTATTAGTAGTGAAGAGGATTTTCAGATATCTTAAAGGAACATAAGAGTTTGGATTATGGTATCCAAAAGGAAAGGATCTATCACTTATTTCCTACACTGTTGTAGACTGGACAATTTGCATTGATGACTGACGAAGCACCGATGGAGCAACGCTCTACTTGGGTGAGTGTTTAGCATCATGGATAAACAAGAAAAAATCATCGGTATCTTTATCTACATCTGAGGCAGAGTATTTTCAGTAACAACATGTTTTACATAGGTTCTATGGATGAAACAAATTCTGACAAATATACAGGTTGAGTATGATGAGCCCATTCCAATCTATTGTGATAATACAAGCGCCATCAATATCTCAAAGAACTCGGTGATGTACTCCAAGACGAAGCACATTCCAATCAAATATAACTTTCTACGAGAACATGTTGTAGAAAAGAACATCAGAGTTGAATATGTGGGCACAAAATAACAAGTGACAGACATCTTTACAAAATCGCTTCCACGGGAAGCCTTTGAGTATCTTCGCTAGAGACTCGGAGTTATTTCTACTCCAAAATGAATGATTTTGAATGCTTATCTTATATGTCTTAGATGTACACGAGGAAGCACCATAAAGAGGACAGTTCAGGTTGGGAGATTAGACAAGTCAATTAGGGGGAGAAGACCCAAATGGAAAGATACATTTTCCATTGATGACAAAGGGGGAGATATTTATCAGAAGCAAAGGACAAAGACATGGTTCCAGGGGGAGCGTTGGTCACAGATATGCAGACATGGTTCTAGGGGGAGCATGAGTGATATGATTTCAATATTGCATCAGAGTGTTTCCATCAATGCCAAAGGGGGATATTGTTGGTTAATTGGGTTGATTTTCATTGATGTCAACCCTTGAAGAAAGTCCGGTAGAAAATTTCGATAGCACAAAGGTTTGGGTAATGGACCAAAGTTTGTTCGATGTATAATGATATGATTTTTGATATATTTTTAGGTAAGACTATTCTAGATGGATAGTACATGTCATGTCATTTTCGGTGGTATGTGGAATGTCACATAACTCCTCACGGTTTGAGAATTATGGCCTTATGAAGTTGAATTACCCTCATATGATTGGCTTGAAAGCCCAAAAGGTCAAAGAAGTCAAAGTGCTTACAAAGAAGAAATTATTTAAATAATAAAGTGAAGTGACAAAGTCAAAGATGATTATTTAAATAATAAAGTGAAGTGACAAAATCAAAGATGATTATTTAAATAATAAAGTGAAGTGACAAAATCAAAGAGGATTATTTAAATAATAAAGTGAAGTGACAAAGTCAAGGAGGATTATTTAAATAATAAAGTAAATGGAGAACTTTCTAATTATGGAAAGTGGTTATAAGAAGGTTAAACCTAAAATGAAGAAAATGGGTTAAGTGGTCAAGTGGCTATTGAATACATGGACAAGTGGAAAATTGGGAAAAGTTGAACATAGGTGACTATGTGGACAAAGTGGCCTAGAAGATGCTTCTAAGGAAGCTACTTGGAGAGTATAAATAAGAGGCAAGGCTCTCTCATTTTAATCACACTTGAGCATATTGAATATCTACAGGTGACTCAGGTAATCAAAGGATATCTAAGCCGAATTTCAAAGGGAAGGTGAAGTAAAGAAGGTTGAAATTGAAGGGAGGATAAATTCTTTTGATGATGCTTTTTTAAGGTATGTTATTTACAGGTCATATCACCATTTTCGCAATAACTTTTTTTCTATAATGATTCAGACCGTGAAATTGGGATTCCCGTGAGAAAACATATCCAAGTAGTTGTGGTACTGATTTCAACTTGTGTGTTAAGCCCTAATATTGGCTCATTACCCCTTAATTGGGGCATATTAGATTAGTAATGTTATTTTATTTATGTCGGCTTTAGGCCATTAGTTGTAAATATACCTCCTAGTCTCCTACATATACCAAGGAGACATTTTCATTTTGAATCATCTTGTACTTGAACATTTAAGTGGGGTAAAAGGAGGTTTCCCCATCGAAGAGGCTTATTATCTGAAATTCTCTTTTTTTCAAGGCGTTGAGTACTTTTTCTAAGGATTTTCTATGCTATATTGATATTTGGTTCTTAACATATGGTATCAGAGCTCAAGGTCTTAGGTTTCGCTGCTACATCTGAGACACCTTGAAATTTTCGCTATAATTTTTTTTCTACAATGTTTTAGAAGGAACGGCTTGGAAGATATTTAGTAGATGGATCAAGGTATGTTGGGTTCAAAATTCATCTCTGGAGGCCATATAATTTCGGAGATACAACCTGTACAAGATAGGGTTCTGGAATTGTCCTGAACTGAGTCATTGCAGAATTTTTGCTATAAAAAAATTTCTGTAAAGTTTCAGACCCTGAGCTCTGGAGGATATTTACAGAAATTAGTAAGGTATTTGTGGTAAAATTTTTAGCTTATAGGTCATCTTAAATTTGTATATACACCCTGTGTAATATAGGGTATCTGACTAGTCCTATTGACTAGTCTCAAGAAGGTGTTCTAGGTAAAACAATCATAACTTCTTCCTAGAGTATCCAAATTGCATGGGATTGGTTTCATTGGATTATGAATAGTCTGTAGTATTTCTGGTGTGAGTTTTAGAATTGTATATCAATCATTTTGTGCAGGGAACACTATACAAGTGAGATCTTCTAGAAAGGCCAAAAATCGACAAGTTGTGGGGAAGTTACTGTAAATTCCACTTGGCACATCCAATTTTGATCAGACCTATGGCATTGCAGAGAAGAAATATTAGAGAAATACATAAAAGAAAGTTTCATGCCCAGAAGGGACGAAACGTGGGAGATACAATAGAAGAAATATTGTCTAGCAGAACCACCTCAAAATCAAGGTTCAAAAGTGATACTTGGCCAACATGCCACCCAAAAAGGGAACTTCTACACCAAATAAGCCTCCAGAAAATCCTACTTGGACT
>ML779013.1:663863-696912 GCA_009831015.1 Picea engelmannii | reverse complement strand
ACTTTATTATTACCAAACCCTTGAGGTAGGGAAACACCATACAATGGATCCTATTATGGAAGGGATCCTCTCCTATTCACTTGCCTCTTCGAGGGGGCATCCTCCTATTGAGCTACCACTCCAAATACAATACTTCTCTTCATGTCTCACTACATTGCTTGAACCCCGTTATATAGTTCTACCATTACCTAAGAACATTCTAGAGGAGGAATCTTCTAAAAATTCCTCTTACATTTATTATATCTAATTACCCATTTATTATATCTAACTACCATAGTGGGCCTTATTTAATAATATAGTGGACCTAGTCCACCTTACATTGAATGACCTCCACTATTATCACTATGGGCCCTCTAGCCCCCCCCACTACCTCTCTAACTACCTTACATTCCATCCCCCTTATGAAAGTGTTGTCCTCAACGCTTGATGTAGAACCATATACCAGGGTCCCATGGATAATTGTGGACCATAATGCTGAAGAAGACTGAAGAACCAAGGTCCCATGTAGAAAGGAAAACCACCATGTTGAAGTAGTCCAACCACCAATGTAAGCCCGGGTCCCATGTCCAAGTGCTCATGTGAACTCCCCGTGGAAGATTTTGGAACCCAATAACCAACTCCAAATGATGCTCCAAACACTGACACCTATCATGTGGATCCAAATAAGAAGATTCATCCACATAGTGGAAAAGGGTCATAGCAAAATCTGGAATGAATAATACCACTGTAGAATATGTAGACTGAACGCTGGTAACTAGCTCCTGATGTGGGACATTGATGTTTTCTACAGAAGGTGGAGTAGGGTCATCAAATAAAATATGAAAGTGGTTGTCATCCCAGAAATGACAACTATCCATATACCAATCATTACAATTTGCCTCAAAATCATACCAAGCATATATTCTTGATTATATTCATCCTTGAGGCCCTCCATAATAAATCTCTCTTGCATGTTATTCAATGAATCTTGAATATTACGAAAACTATCATTGAGGTCGTTTGTGAGGCTGTCTGTGAGGCTGTCGGTGAGGCCATGTACAAATGCATCCAATCTGTCATCCAATGTGTGAAAAAATTGGGCTTTGAATGATTCAAGAATTTATTTCAGGTTTTGAGAAGAAATATCCATTTGAGCATCCTATGAACTCACCCAATAAGTTACGACAGAAAATTGCGGTTTTTTCTGGAAAAACCCTAAAAAACGGTTGAAGTTAAAATGCTCATAACTTCACTTCCCAGACTCCATTTTGGCTGTTTTTTTTTTTTTTTTTTTAATTTGGTGAAATTGTGAGAGGAACTCAGATCTATAATTTATTGGGGCAAATTCAGCCTCTAGATGCTACAGAATTAAAAAAATTCTCGTCGCCGTCCGCGGAAAAAATCCTGAAAATTTGCAGATTTTAAAACTTCAATATCTTAACTTCCCGGACTCCGTTTCGGATGATTTTTTTTTTTAACTTGGGTTTTTTTATGAGAGGAACTCATATATACAACCCCTTTCTGCAAATTTTGCATAAAAATATATCGAAAACTTTGAGAATGTCGCGACCCTCTTTTTTTTTCTCCAAGAAAAAAAAAATCTGCAAAAATAAAAAATATGTGCCCACAATATCTTCCCAATGAAAGTGCTCCGATACCACTTGTTAAGAACCAAATAGATGAATACAAAATCACCACAACATATGTACAAGAACAATATGCAAAATCTCCTTTATTACCATCAAACCCTTGAGGTAGGGCGACACCATACAATGGATCCTATTATGGAAGGGATCCTCTCCTGTTCACTTGCCTCTTTGAGGGGGAAACCTCCTAATGAGCTTCAACTCCAAATACAATACTTCTCTTCATGTCTCATTACATTGCTTTAACCCCGTTATATAGTTCTACCATCACTTATGAACATTCTAGAGGAGGAATCTTCTAGAAGTAGAACCTTCTAAGAAGTCCTCTTACATTTATTATATCTAATTACCCATTTATTATATCTAACTACCATAGTGGGTCTTATTTAATAATATAGTGGACCTAGTCCACCTTACATTAAATGACCTCCACTATTATCACTATGGGCCCTCTAGGGCGACCCTCTTTTTTCTTCTCCGAAAAAAAAAAAAATCTGCAAAAATAAAAATTATTTGCCCACAATGTTTGCCAAGGAAAGTACTCTGATACCACTTGTTAAGTACCTAAACCAGATCTACAAATATACTTCAGAAATAACCAAGAATAAACCATAAACCATTCACCATAACATGAACACAAGAAATAGAGAAAACCCTTGAAGTAGGGTAACACCATATATTAATCCTTATGGAAGGATACAACTCCTCAAACAATCATTGCTTGTACAATAACAACATTCTTCACTATGTTTCATTACATTGCCTACACTTCTTTATATAGCTCTCCCTATCTCCTAGGAACCTTCTAGAGAGCCTTCTCACATTTATTACCTCCAACTACCATAGTGAGCCTTTATTAATAGAGTGGATCTAGTCCACCTTACATTGAATGACCACATTCTCATACATTAAATGAATTCCATTAATAACACATAACTACATTCCCATTGGGTACCTCCCTAGGTACCCCATATTACCTCCCTAGGTATACTACAATTTACCACTCACCGACACACTTAGCTTGATCACCTTCGATCTTCACTGGAGGATTTTAGATGATCCCAAAGATCACCTCTGATATTAACTGGAGAACTTAATTCAATCGTCGTCGGTTTGTTCTAAAGACTTTATAAGATTGCCTTCAGTATTCACCTGAGGATTTCACATGATCTTTGTTGGTTCTTCTTGAAGGATTAAAAATATCACCTCTAGTTTAATTGAAGATATTTATCCAAACTCTGGTGGTGCGATCAATGAAATTTACATGGAACGCTCCAGTGTGTACAATATAACATTAAACTCCACTGAATTGTTGAGATTCTTCACTTGGTTTCTCACCAAAGATTCAACTATCACAATTCCTCTGATCATCCTATCATCTTTCAATGATTATCTCCCTCCTAATGTTAACACAATTGATTCTTCAGGTATTGGTATGAGTTCACATGGATAGATCTAGATTTTTTTCATACATTGCTCGAAAGCTTATTTCGTACATGTTTGTAGAGACTAATGTTTTCTTGTTTAATTTATCGCCTATTGTTTGTGTTAATCATGGTTTTATGGTTCAAGGTCAGAAGTGTCTCCATGAAAGAAGGTAACAAACACGACACCTGACATAGAGGCCTTTAGGAGTGGCATTCAACATATTGAAGAACCTGAAACCCTAGGGGAAATTTATGATGATACATCCAGACTCCTAGAAAAGGAACGAGACTCGCTCAAATGGGGCGAAGTCTTTCAAATGATTAAGAGATAGACGTTCCCTGTAGAATCTAATGACCAATATGAGCTCCAGATCTTCAAGAACATTTGGAGATCAGGAATACATAGGGTGGCAGCCTGTGTTGCGTACTTCCTTGTACAGACACAATCACATGGATTCTCAATCATGTGGAATTGGAGAATTGATATATTCTCAATGCCAAGGGAGAGCTCATAGCGTCATTTCAGTCAACCGACCTGGAAAAATGCTACCACTTGGAAAAGAGAACCTGAAAGTTGGATGAAGAACCTCTCAATAGGTTGAAGCTCAAGGTGAAATATTTGTTCAGATCTGGTAAAAACCAGCCAAATCTTTCAAACACAAGTTGTCTAGTGAATACCCAACCAAGTCACTAAGGACACCCTACCAATACATGGTAGCAATGTTTTGAAGGATATATGAGGAATGATATGTTTCCACATTCACTCTATCCTTGATTCCATTAATCCACTACTCTGTAGATGAAGGGTCAACTTTTGACTGGGCTGAGATCATATCAACTAGTTTAAGAAATTCTATCACTGCAGTGAAAGAAACTAGACCCAAAACATTTCCATATTTTCATATGGCATCATACCTACTGGACATCATGTGCATCACAAATTAGTACCCAAAGATGGGTTGGGAATGGCAGCCAACATACCCAACCATCTATATTTAATGAAAGGTGCTCAAGAAGAACAAGTATAAGACATAGTATCACAAAATATGTGATCTTTTCCTAGCACCATTATACGAATTCATCTTTTGCACGCTTGCCCCGTGCATGGCAGATAAGGTACTAGCAGTGATCCAAAAAATAGGAGAATGGTACTTGATGGATCATGGAACATACATCATAGTATACAAAGCCACCAAATCACCACATCTACTCCCCATATTTGTCCTAGACAAACTATTGCTGCAAGAAGTGGCCTATCAAACAATGATCAATGGAGTCGAGGCAATACTCTATTGAGACAAGAAATCAATCTAGCCCTTGCTCCCACTATGGATTGAATCCTATTCATTCGTGGCCACCAAGAAAGATCAAGATGAAGTGGATACATTACTATTGTACCACTTTGGAGAAGAAAGATTCATAATGCATGACCCAAATAAGGTGGTCAAGGAGCACTATAATAAGTACGACGTCCCATGGGAATGCACTTCAACCACATGGGAGGAAGAGGAGGCGATTGCGGTGCTAGTACATATGATGAGGTCATTGCTAAGAGATAATTCTAACCCATAGGGAGAATCATCGATGAAGAAAGAGCCCATGAGGAAGCCAAGAAGGAAAAAGAAGAATGGGTAGAAGCGAAGGCATCCACTGCAATGATGTCCGCGCATTTTGGATCATCCGAAGAAGAATAAATGACAACAACTAAGAAGAGTAGATGAAAATATAAAGTTTAGAAAAATAAGAACGACACATAAACAACAATATAGACAACTAAAGAAGAAGAAAAATCAAAGGAAACTACTAAGAAGGAAGCAGAAGCTGAAGCCAAACGAAAATCGACAGTTGAAAGAGAAACAATTGAAGCAATGAAAAAAGTAGTTACAAAATAGAAAGAAGCAGATGAAGTTGAAGCTAAGGAAGTAGAGGAAGAGCAACAAAAGAAGGGTGAGGATGCTATAAATAAGGAAACCACAACTATGGACATCGACATACCGAAATTATCAACAGGAGGCCCCAACAGTCATGCTGCATTTGGTGGGTTGGATTTGGGACTTATCACTCCATATAAACTGAGCAAAGTGTCGAACTTGAAAAAGTTCAGATATGATAATACCACGTGCTATATTGTGCAACAACAAGTTAGGATGGTCCCAATTACAGGGGAAACCCATTATCCATTGTCACGGAGACTGCAGTTATAGAAAATTTCAATGATAATCCACTTTATATAACATTTGATGGCACGGCCTTTACCTCAACTACAAAGCACAATCTCAAGAAATTGTATCGGCATAATCAAGGGAAGAATGCTAGGATCAAGGAGTTAGAAGAATAACTCGGGCAAGTAAATATAGATGAAGGCAACTTGCAATAATTCAAGGCATGCGAAGATAAAACTAAGACAAAATTGGACGAGGCCATCATAGACATGTACGCTCACTTTCATCTCTTTCAATAGACAACACCTAGCATAATAGGTCAACACAATCGAGTGATAGCCAAGAGAACCTAACTGAAAATCATCTGCAAAGGTCTAGATGATATCGACAGGTGAATCGCTGAAAACCCAGATGCTCTAGCTAAGATTCCACGCCCTTCAATTGTAGAAAGAAGAATTGATTATGATTCATTGGATCGGTGCCAACAAGCTGGGAAAAGAGCAAAAAAGGAGATGACCAAATATCTAGCGATCTGCAATCAACTTCACAATGCTTCCCAAGAGATGATATAAATGTGTCGCCTTCCCCCCTCAAAGATCTCGGGAAAACCATTACTATGAATCATATTCTTAACAAAATTCAACAAAGCACAAGTCATAGGCGAGGAATAACCGAATCAACTATGAAGATGACAATGGAACTAATGGAGAAACACCTCATACAACCCACCAAGGTATACACCATGATCCAAGCATTCATGGACACCTTGTCAAAAGACATGAGGACCCTCAATGACAACACAACCATACATGAAGCTACTCTCGAGGAGCTATTATACCATAGATTCACATATCTCTACAACCAACTAGAGATTTGGACGGCTTACATCAAGGAAAAGAGACCATGAATAAGATGAAATAGAAAATTTGAATTTGTTGACAACTGTATTCTATTTCTCCTTTTTCCCAACTACCCTCAATTTCATCCCCATTCTCACACATGTCAATGGTTAGTTGGGGGAAGCTAAACAATTTTGTAATTTCTTCTCGAGGAATGCAAGAAGATATTTTCAAGAGTTAGTAATAATAGTATAAATAAAGGAAGATGCCCATTTGGTAGCGGCTCTTCAAGCATTGTATACACTCTAGAAACTATTTTCAAAGAAAATACCATGTTAATTAATATTGAGAACTGTTTTTGGACAAAGAGAAGAACTTATGTACATTGTTGTTTGTTGTAAACTACTTTCAGTGGATTGTCTACTGTTACATGTGTTGTAAGAATATGTTGTTGCATATATATTTCTCTTATGAAATTGTTATTTTTTATTACAATTTTTCTCTTCTTTCTAATATTTATGTACTAAGCATATGAGTTGTTGATGTATGCGATAGTGAGATTTAGACTATTCTAGTTATATATTCATATGCATATGTTATCTAACGTTTATTCTTCATTAAAACTATCAGGGTGGAGTTATTTGTAGAGTTAGTTTCATTCTAGCTACTCATTTGGTTATGATAGTTTGCTCCTAGCTAGGATAAGATAGTATAGGATAGATTTGATTTGATTTATGCATTTAGATAGTCTTCATCTACATCTACATTTACATAACCACCCAACCATCCACACTCATAACCAGTAATGGAAGTCGGGCCAGAATCTAGATGGGTCTCCTAAACCAAACAATGCATAATCTAATTGGGACTGTGTACTAAGGAGTAGTCTTTATTGTTGCAGTGAAATCCTGCCCTGGAAACAGAATTGGTGCTAGAAGGAGGTCTTGATTTTTGCATGGCTAGCATAAATCAACTACACACACATGAACAATCATCTAAAAATATTCTTGTTCAACAAATTTTCCGTCACATACCTTCTGAACATGACATTACCTTCGAAGATATGAACCTTGCATTTGAAAGTATTATTGGCAGCCCTAAAAATAAAATAGAAGCTTGGTTTCACGTACCTAACTAAGAATTTGTTGAAACTCATCGTATTACCCGCGCATACGCCAAATTACTTGGCCAATTACCCATTGCCTGAGATCTTCCCAGGAGGAGAGCCATTCACGTAAGACGACCCAAGAATCGAGACAACATTATTTTTGACTCATAGAAGATTTGATTTAAAATACCCTACAAGGAGTACCCGTATCCTTGAGTCAACTTCCTACCACACCTCCTGGCCCTATTCCTCCCGGGTCTGAAATAATTTTGACGGTGAAAACCCAGAATCAAATTCCAATGATGACATGGGTGAGAATAGAAATAGGATATTGATGATTCCATCATGGATGTCCCAAGGTGATCTAAACTTAGCAGAACCTATGCATGAATTACCCAAATGTATGGAGAGACTTCTCCTGAAATTCGACCCAGACAAATCTGGCTCACTAGATGATCATATTAATTATTTCTTTTTAGCCACCCATCTCCTTGTTGTTTGTTATGAAGATGTGGTTTGTATATTGTTCCCTTACACATTTGAGAATAAAAAATCCACATGGTATTTTAACCTTCCTCCAGGTTCTATAACCAGTTGGGATGGCTTCAAAAAATCTTTCATTGGGAAATTTGGGGAAGAGAAAACCCCCACGGTTTTATACAAAGAATTAGAAGCTATAAAAATGGAAAATAAATAAAAGGTGAAGGACTTTAATCAACACTTTACTACAATCCTCAATGAATTTTCTACTGAGACTGCTCCCTTGGAATCCTTGACAGTTGGATATTACACTTCAACTTTGATTCCTTCTATAGGAATGTTTGTTAAATGAGATGGCAAAGATACCTAAGCTCAAAATTTTGAAGAATCCAAAGTCGTTGAAAAGGAATTGTTCTCTTATGAAAGTAACCCCTCATTTGAATAAATTAAAACAACTAGGAAGAAGCCTTTGATACTGACAAAACCCCCTGAGAAAGAACCCATATATTTGGATAACGTGGTTAATTTGGTTAAGAAGCTATCAAATGAAGTAGTATACCTTAAGAAGAATGTTGGGGAAGGGACTTCAAGGCCTAAACCTTTCTTGCCATTCTTCAAAAGAAACGACAATCCACCAAAGCCACCAGAGGTCCCACAACTTGTGCTAAATCTAGATAACTTGGGCATGTATAATTTCTGTTCTTACCACCAGCATAATCATTCTGAAAAAACATGCCCTCAATGGGTTAACTCTATGACCTTGGTCATCGAATATGTACTAGATCAACAAGACTTAAAAATGATGAACAACCCAGGGAGGCAAAAAACGAAGAAAACATTGAGGAAACCCCTCAAGAGTCTACTATGTTCTTATAGGATTGGTGTATTGACTCGGATGATGAGAAGATTGAAGAAGTTTTTGTGGGAGATACACCAATCATAAAAGCTTACCCCAGAGATTACAACTTATGCAACAAGGGTGTTGTTCCCAATACTTCTTCCTCCCCAAAGACCAATACCACTCATAGGAAAATAAACCCCTGCATTCCTACTCAGAAAGCAAGCACCCAAGCCCCAAAAACAACCAATAATGAACCTTAACATTCTTGTTTCAACCAACAATAATAAATCAAGTACACCAAACACGATTTCAAGCAACATTAATCCAAACACTCCAACAACCAACAACAAATCCAACATGTAACAACCAAACAAATCAACAAAAAAGCTTGAAATACATGCTTAGTATTACCATGTTATCGATGGCCTAAAGAAAACTAAATCTAACATCTCTTTGTTTTATATTTGTGCACTTCCTCAACAACATGATCTCATTCTTGACACTTTCAACCTCGATAACTCTCAGAAGAAGACCATTGTTGTAGCTGACAACACTTCTAAGGCTACTGAAATAAAGGCAGTACACAAAGTCAAAATTAAATCTGCCATAAATGCAATCAACATAGGTGCTCATTTGAAGTCCCATATTCCACCTTTTCTGCGTACATATGAAACCTTTAAGTTCAATGTACATAATTGTTTAACGAATTCTTATGCTTCGTCCAACATCATGCCATACTCAGTTTTCCAAGGAATAAATGATGTCCCAAAATTTAATACCATGAGAATCATTCAATTAGATACGTTAGAAGTTAAAGAAACCACATACATTAACCCTGATACATAAAGTAACCATATTTCATAACCAGCATTGACAAACGTCTAATACCAAAAAATAAAATAAAAACACACTCCAAAACTCTCAAAGCCGTGGCCAATTATTTGGAAGAAGATCTAACTTCAGTGTATGCCGTGGCGAAGCAGTAGCATCAAATCAGAGGTGAGCGGTCCGTCTCTTACAAAGTTTACCCACGTCTTCAACCACGCGCTTCACCAGCGCCGCCTCATATCTGCAGAGAGTCTGAAAATATTAAAGATTTTCGTATACGAGACAAAATAAAACTCTCAAAAAGGAATGTTTTCGTATACGAGACAAAATAAAACTCTCAAAAAGGCCATGGCCAATTATTTGGAAGAAGATCTAACTTCAGTGTATGCCGTGGCGAAGCAGTAGCATCAAATCAGAGTTGAGCGGTCCGTCTCTTACAAAGTTTACCCACGTCTTCAACCACGCGCTTCACCAGCGCCGCCTCATATCTGCAGAAAGTCTGAAAATATTAAAGGTTTACGCAGAAACAGAAGCAAAGAAATAAATAAGAGCAGAGAACAATTAGTTACCAACCCATTCGTGTCTTCCTGAAGTGACCACAAGACCCTCCTCAAATGGAGAGCAGAGGAGGGTCCTCTTTTTCAAGTTCCGGAGATGGCAGCGACAACGAGGACGTCTTGCTTGCTCAATTTCTCGAGTCCGAGGTACTTGCTGTAGATTCTGATCATGTATTGGTCTGGTACGTTTTTGGTAAAGTCTTCAACCTACTTGTGTACAATTAATGACTAAAATTTTCGAATTCTTTATTAGGGTTCAGTGGAAAAATATTTGGTTGTTATGGCCTTGGAAGTCTGCTGGGCTTATTAATTATAGTTGTAACCATAGTTTAACTATGAAAGAAAATATAATTAATTTTAATGAAAGTATTGTTTAAGGAGATGGGGAGACAAAGAGTAGGCATGAAATGACTAGATGGCAGAAATATTTATTATAATAATATTGGGGGAAGTGAAAGCAGCAATAAGACTTCAAAGTTTTTGGCCAATAAAATATCAACTAAATGAGATTTAAAATTTAAAATTAATCATTATTTTTTTAAACTTTAGATAAAGAGATGTATATTTTATAGTCAACCATAAACTAATAAAAACTCAAACCTAACTCAACACTATATACCATACCTATCTATAGATATAATAATAAAGACATTACAAACAGATTTTGTATTTTGAATTACAAGAATAACAACAAATAATAATAATAATAATATTTGAGATAAAATTTACTTTTGATACTCAACATCAAAATGTTTTACAAATTAAAACATCAAATCCATTTAGATTATTATTCTTGAATTTGTATTAAAAGGTAAATGAGAAATAATAGTAATTGAGATAACGCTTACGATTCATACTCAAGTCAATCAATATGTTTTACAAATTATAACATCAAATCCATTTAAATTATTATTTTGAAAGAATTCAAAAATAAATATATATTATAATAATTTCTTATTATGTTCATAAGATACATAAGAATTGAATGGTGATGCCTATACCGACCTCGATGTTCAATCATCTGAATCCTTCCATTTACGGAACAACTTGAGATAAGCTCTTCAGCCATTTGGTATCCAATCCAAAAGGGAATACTAGCGCTTCCACGTGAGAGGATTTTGTCACATCTTTCACGATGGAGGAGGGGATTGTGATTTTCACTATCTTAGTTCAGCTAAGGCCAAGGCTTATGCAACTAAGAGAACTAATGTATGGGAAACAAGTTGATTTCAGAATAAGTACTAATCCACATACATAAATACATGGATTAACGTACAACTATTCATAATTATAATATAAACATATATTATTAAATTTAAAGTAATATATGTTTGGTATATTATAAATCATCTTCTCTTGAGAATTTTTTTGTCCTCAAAGCAAATGAATATTTAATGGTGTGGGATTAAGGTCCCACACAATAGATTTGCTTCACATTTTTTTGCACTTGGTAAAATATTGTTGACATCTTAGTGTCATCATATACAACCATGAGTTAGTCAACTTTGACTTCAACTCAACTTCATTTACACATAACCTTAGCTCTCAAATTGAATAAAACAGATATTGTTCATGCTTTTAGGATTGGACTTAGGGTTTGTAATGTGGTTATTTTTGTAGACATAACCACCTTATCTAGACTTAATATGCATCAAAGTCATAATTTATTTTATCTTCCCTATGTTTAATGTATCTTTCTTCAACTAATCTTCTCTTTGTTTCCACATTCGTCGCTCCATGACCACCTTCTGGGCACATCAACTGATTAACACGCTGACTTGGCACATCCCTGAAAATGATGTGTTTGATTAATACGATAGATTAGGATAACGTTATCACATGTATGGAAGGCTTTGCTAAGAATCTTCTTATTTCCACTATTCGTTGCTATCTCCAAGATTGGAGTATCAAGTCGTGCTTCAGTTGTGGTAGAGAATATTTCCTTCTTGTCATACATAGCCATACCCATTATCAATGCTAGAACAATTATTAGAATTCCATTACATACGTTATTATGTGGACAACCTTCAATTTATTATGATTGTTCATAAATTTATTATTACTGTTGAATTCCTTGAATTATGTGGAGAGCAGTATGTCTTATTCATACATAGGCAAGGAATTCCAAGGTAATGAATGACATAGAAGAATTTTTGTAGGAATTATATCATCGAAATTATTTTCCTTTATATTTAACTTTTTAAGGTCTTTTAATTCAGAGAGCCACTCTTTCATGAATCTCTGGTTCTTTTTATTTCTACGAAATAAAAATTCTTATGTGTCAAAAGCATAAGAATCCTTAGATGTATTGAATGTTATCTTATACTCCAATCCATTCACTATTCAAACACCCTTCATTCACTTACAGGTTGATGCGTACTTATCATCACATGCATACTTGTGCTTGTTTCTTGCAAGGAAAACATTATGGTTTCCCTTGGTATTAATAAAATGAATTCCCTTGGTATCAACCATTGACATAAATTCGTTGATTAAGTAACTGGTGAAGGATGGTTCCATGGAAATAGATCTAATTACAAGCTTTTATGGTCCATGTTCCATAAGTTGGATGGATAAGTGAGTAGGATTTGATGTAAATTCAAATTGATATATAACTTCATCATGTAGATAAATACAGGTGTTTGAAATATATATTGTGTCTATGAATCTCTCTAGTGTCCTTGAACCTTCATAAAAATGTAGTTGAAGTAATTTATTTCCCATCTCAATCGATGTAATGGCTTGAACTTGATTTATAAATTTGAATATCAATTTGTCCAATGAGAACAATACATAGGACTGCATACCAATAATAGCTCAACAATCACCCTCGAACTTAGCATTATCTACCGAGCAATCAAGTAAATTGAATAATATGCTTATAAATTTTGCATACAAATCCAAAGGATTTGTGTATTTTACATTTTTCCATTTGCGTATAGAAAATAATGAATTTCTCCTTGCCGAGAGTAATTGTTGTAATCTAGGGAATTGTATGCATAGTTATCAATAATCCTTCACATATAGAAATATGGAAAAATGGACTAATATACAAGCACACACATAGATAAGAGATAAATAATACACAAAGTAATGGGGAGACCAACAATATGCACTTTGTTATTTATCACGACAACCTTATTTTCTTTGTTGCATGTTCATTTATTTATATTTGCTCATACAATTACAAGGCAGTTGCAACTTCCTAACTACCTTGGCAGTCGACATGACTGGGCAATCGACATGACTGGGTAGTCAACAAAATTACATATTCAACGTGACAGTTGACTGTCTTGCATATTCAACTAAACAATCGATTGACTTGTGTATTCAACTAAGTCGACTATCAGGTCTAGTTGACAGATTTTACTGGCCCCTACAACATCCCCTTCCCCCCCACCTCAAATCCTTTCTTGTCCCAAGAAAGAGGGAGACTGTGACTTATATTTTTATAAAAAAGTCAGAGAATGAGATTACAAAATTTTGAAGAAGATAGAGAAAAATAGAGTCGATCATTTGGATGGATCTTTTGTGGCTGCTTGTTGAATTTTCGGGTCTTATGTTGGAGAGGAATTATGATTTTTAGATCCTCCTCAAGCAACGATGTAGGGATGGGATTTACTTAGTATCTGTCTGTCTTTATAACTCTTCAAATATTTGTGGCTGGGTCGATTCGTATGATAAATATTTTGGAGCTAATGCTTGGTCACCTCTGCACCACAATTTGGTCGAGTCAATGCACAACTAAATGTGGCATGGGCTAGTTAATGCTTGGTAGACAACCTTCTCGATGTGCCATCTGGGAGAAACATTCTTGAGATAGTGGACCCAATTTTTGAACATCATGTCGATTAAGAGGATATTCAACGAGCTAACTGTGCTCGGAGAATTTTTTTGATAATTGTTCATGGTTAGTATTATTTTTCTTGTGAAGATAGCCTCGTCGACTGGACTGACTTGGCTCATAGCTAACCAAATCAATAGAGAGGGAATATGATGGCTTTACCATGTTCTTGGCATTCCCTACAATTGCTTTTGATGATAGTCGACAGGTGCTTCGACCAGTTGAACACGGTGCCACTTTATTGAATGCGTCCTATAACACATGTATAGAACATAGTAAATTTGGCACAATTTTCTAACAAGGTATGAGCTTGGCTAGTTCCAGGCATTTTTTCTTCAGGCTTTAAACTTGATTTGTTTTGTGAATTCTCTATACACCAATATAATGATGAACCATGAAGCTATGAAGGAAATTGTAGGTCAAATATAAGATACATAGACTGAAAAAAGTTATGTGGTACCACGGAAAACCCCCGTAGTCACCTCTGAGATCCCTAGGAATGACCACTATGGTCACCAAATTGCAATCAACATCTGGGGGTATAATCGACAGTCAAGATTGAACAAATGGGTAGGGTAGCTAAGCCTAAAGCCTCAAAGGAATCACCTCTTACAAAGGTATGGGTACTTATGAAACCCCCAGTATACGATCTCTCTGCTACATTAAGTTAAGCTTCAGAGGGGTCTCTCCTCATCTCTCCTTCACACGACCTCGTGTTTAGCTCCTGTGTTAGAGGAGGATCCTAGCTATACATGTAAAATAGTTGGATTTAGGCTCTCCCTAGCTCATACTCCTATGTTTTTTTTATGCCCTTGGAGAAATTTACTCTCCAACCTAAACCAAGGGCGTAGCCTATAACTAGTCTGTTCACCCTACAAAATGAAAGTTTCTAATAAATTTTATTAAGTGTTCATTTTATGGGGATTTTGTTACTCAAAAGGTACAAATGAAACATATGTGCTGTTTTTGACGCACTTAGAGAAAAAACTTTAGGAAAATAAAGAAAAATTGAAATGTGGTTTCTTCACTGAAAATAAGAAATGTTAATCAACGCTTTAGAAAAAAAAACTATTTTATTTTGTATTTTTGCAAATGAAATCAATATACATTTGAATGTATAAAAGATCTTTGAACTTTTGTGAACTACATCCCTAGAATTCTTTGTAAACAATCATGCATAACATAGAGAAATAACATGACAAACCGAACTTCTTTTCTTTTGAACAGGGATAACTTTAACTGAAGTAACTACCTACCAAAACAAACAAAAAGCATGCAGGCTTGAGTACTAGCAAACAATTTATTTTCTTGATGAACTTAAAGGCAAAGGAAATAAGGAAAGAAAACTAGCAACCAATAAATTTTTGTTTTTTCATTAAAAAGAAATGAGCATGCAACTAAGCAAGGAAAATTTTCTTTTTCTTTTTAAAAATGAAGGGAGAAAGGAAAACAAGAAGAAATGAAACAATAAATAACCACCAAAAAGGAAATCAATCTAGAAATCAACCCAGATATAGAACTGGTCTTTCAACTGACCTTATCCACCCTAAAAACTCAAAGACAAGCTTACAAGCAAGCAAGACCTTTTTAAGAAAAGTAAGAGTTTTCAAACACTGTAACCAACAATCCAGAGCATCAACAAACTTAGGGGGCTTGGTAGACACTGAAAAACCAACTAATACCAACCAACTCTGAGCAAAAGACTCAAAATTTCAAGCCAAATACACAGGTATGCGACTGTGTTAACTACAACACATAGATATATATGGGTTATAAAAGCGCAAAATGTGGATATCCACGCCTTACAGAAGGACAAAGTGCAAATAATTTAGTTACACTTGAAAAAAAATAAAAGTCAACCCAGAAGAGGGGCTTGCAAAACTTTTTTAAAAGTTTCTAAATGATGAAAACTATGACATTAAATTCTAGAAACAGGTAAAAACTGCGAAAACCCTAAGACCTCAAAAGAAACCCTAAAAATGACCCAAACTAGGAAAATCCCCAGTATGGTCGCCAATTCTGTTTAAGGGATATTTCCCCCATGACCTTGGGTCAAGTCACAATAGAGAAAGACCGAATTCAGAAGATATAACCCTTCCCCATGTATATCAATGCATACAAGAAATAACTATTTTTAACAAGGAGAGAGAGAGAGAGAGAGAGAGAGAGAGAGAGAGAGGCCTCACACCTTGAATACTTCGTTTGATGTCAATCCCCACTCTCGCTTCTTGAAGCACTCCTGATCTCTGTCGGAACTAGCCAGCAATACGAAACCAAGGATAGATTGCTACAAGGTAGTTATACATTCAAATAACATATATCATGTGCATAGATTCAAGTATATATGAAATACATTAGCATCTAACATTACAATGAATCAATAAACACACAATAGGAGGGAAAGATAACTCTTCTATTAATAACAATATGAGAAAGGTAGTTACAACTTGATTCAACCTTTGGTACTGGTTCAGAGCCAAATTCCCCAGGTTCCTCCAAATACCTTCAAGCATCAACTCAATGGTGAGGCTCTTCGTTGGATAACTCAAAAAATATAGGAACACGCCATGTAGTTATATAGAGAAGGAAGGAACACTGGAAAAGGAGTTTCTAGGTATGGGATGCTACTAAGAGAATGAAGGGGTATAAAGATGATTTGTTAAAATTTTCCAGCATGATCTTGCACTTCAGTTCCTCCTCTCATCCATTCCCCCAATAGTGCATTTATGCCATCCTTGAGAGGTTAAGGAGGTTGGTTCCATTTGGTATGGGCTCAGAGAGGTTTGGAAATGAGCCCAACTGAAATCCCCACCTGAAAATGTGGAATTATTTTATTTTTCACATTTTTTTAGGGCATCTGCAGGTCGTAAGCTAGCAAGGCATGGATGTCTGGATGTTGCACAAACGAAACCCATGGATATAAGCAAAGTCATTTTTTTAAGTGAATTTGATGAGGGAAGTTGAGATTTTGGTTAGAAAGCTAGGGAAGTTGAGATTTTGGTAGCCAAGAGTTGAAAACTTTGGGAAGTCTGGAAACGTAGGTCTCTAGAGGCATGTGTGAGGAAGAAATGAAATATGCGTTAGCTTGGTGAAATTATGGAACAATGAAGGGACACCAGGTCTGTAGTTGTCAGAATGTTTGAGGTGCACCACTAATGATTGCAGAGACAGTTGCAATAGAGAGTCTTGGTGTGAAGAATCTGTTCTTGAGTGTCTTGGTGAGGTGAGGTGAATTGTGTGATTCTGCCAAATTTGTAAAACGTGTCGGTAGTGCTCATATTGTGATAATTTTTCAATAACAAAGACTTAGCTAGGTGTTAGGCATGGTTTGTGTTTCTTGCACTATTTCTGTGGTTGTCTTCATTTGTTTCATAGTTGTTCTCTTGGATTCTCATATTTATGGATGTATGCTTGAATAAGACTAAGTGTTAATTTTTTTTAACAATTGTCTAAGTAAGCAAGAGTTGCACTAGAGTAGGAGTGTGACTCATTAGTAGCCTAGAATGGAGTATGGGTATTCTCTAGGTGAAGGGGCATAGTCTGGATGAAGTATTCTTGGTGTGATAAGCAACCAAGTAAGAACTGTTGCAGTGTTACATTTCCTTAAAAGGTGAATGATTGCAAGATCTAATCAGGCGTCATGTGGGGTCTTGACAGATACCATATTACAACCTGAAATATATGAAAAGTTTCCATCACCTCACCACTAACAAAAATAAGATACCATATGATAATATCAAATTATGTGAAAAGTTTTTGTCACCTCACCACTAACAAAGAATCCTAACTCACATTGTGTGGTTCAGCCCTACAATGCGTAGGGATGGGGAAAGACTAGGGAAAGCATAAAATAAGTCTATAACATATACCATGTGGTTGTGCCCTCCAATGATCGGTTAAGCACATGTCGTGTATATTGGCATGGACTATTGCTTGGATTTTATTCTATTATTTCATCCGTACATAAAAATTAAGACACACATAGATAGATTTATATAACGTTTTTATATAGATATATTTTTATGTATTAATTTTTAATTGTGTTTTCTTATTTATTTTGAGTAGTTAATTTTTTTAGACATGACATGGTTTATTATTGTTGTTTGAGAAAATAATTACTTTTTCAATTTAAAACTAAAAGATAAAAAATTGAAAAAATAGGGAAGTTGGAATATGGTTTCGTGGATTAGATGGGTTTTAATGTTGTGAGTTATGTCCTCTCCCTCATTATTTTGTGCATGCAAAGTCTCTCTATTGTTGTTTCTTGTGCTTTAGTCGCCACCTCCTCGTTTCGACAAGGATTATGTAAGCAAAGAAAAATCCCAAATCCATAGGTCTCTATTATATGAATGTGCTCTTCCCTAAGGATCTCCCCGTTGGTGCATCAATGCCCTGAGAAATTGGTGCGTTATTGCTTACATTGTATTAGATTAAATGAAGTGGAAATTAGGATTTCAATTGAATTAAAGGATGAGAAACTTGAGTTCATTGATAAATTGGTGCATTATTGCGTTGAATATTATTGACATTATATTAGAAAATGAAGTGGAAATTAGGATTTCAAGTGAATTAAAAGATGAGAAACTTGAGTTCACTGTAATTTCCATATGGGAAGAAATTTGGTTGAGTGGATACTAAAACGATTGTGGAAACTAGGGATTGCTAATGGTATGAGACTTGTGTATCTTCTATAGGATTAAATGTCGAATAAATACAATGACTTCACCATGTTGACCAATATATTATAACGTTCATTTATAAAGGGGGTTTTAAAGTCTTCAAAAATAGAGTCAATATATTATAGATATTTGGGGTGGGGGTGTGGATGCAGGGTATGGGCGTATAAAAAATGGTATATGGTAAAAATATGAGATATCTAGTAAAAATAGGGTTTTGAAGATTTAATTTTTCATAGTTTGACACACTGTTGAGACTATTTCTGGATAAACATTGTGTACTTGGTTTTGAAACATCCAGCATTTCAAGTGGACACTCCATCCATCATCGGGGACAACAAAAGGCTCAAATGTAGTGAAAAGAGTGTCGAGGTATGTATTTAAATAGGAGGAAATGAATATGACCGTTGAGTAAGAAATACATAAGTGATTAATGAAAATAATGAATAAGAACATTGATATTACAAGGTTGAAAATAATTAAAAAGATACAAATTAGTAGTTGAGGAGAAATAGAGATGGATCAATAATTATAATATTTACTAATGGCGTGGATGGTGTGGATGATCATACTGCATTATAATAATGTATTATAATGCGTTATAATAATATAATGTAATATAATAGTGAGAAATATATCATTTAATAATTATAAAGATGAAATCCGGGGGGGGGGCGCATAAATGTGAAGGGCACAAGTAATCATGGTTTTTAGGACAATAGATTTTTGAGCTGGATGGTGGTGGGAGATAGAATTGAGGTATCTATCCGTATGGGTCTTCTTCCTGTAAACTTGGTGGGTAAGGGATTCATCAGGAAGACGAGAAATAAGGACATCTAAAAAAGGGATCGAGTTGTCCTTTTGGGTTTCCATGGTGAATTGAATGTCAGGGGAGAGGCTGTTAAGGTAGTTGAAAAATGAAATCGGGTTGGTTAGGCCATGAGGCTAGATAATTAAAGTGTCATCTACAAACCTTAACCAACATTTGGATTTTAAAGGGAATTTGTTCAGGGCTGAGGACTCAAAATTTTCCATAAATACATTGGCGATAATTGATGATAACATAGACCCCATCATCATACCTTCATTTTTTTCATAGAAAACCCCTTTAAATGTGAAGAATGTGGAGGAGAGACAAATTTTAATCAAGTTTAAGGTTTCAAGATCAATGAGATTGGAGATCAAGATGAGGGATTCAGAGAGTGGGATTTTGGTTAATAGGGAAACAACATAAAAGTATACCATGATGTCATGTTCATCAAGGTGAATATTTTTTGTTTTATGAATAAAATCCATGGAGTATTTGATAAAGGAGGAGGTTTTTCCAGTGAAGGTTTGAAGCTTATCAACAAGGAAACAATCAAGGGCATGGGTGGGGGTGTTTAAATTTTGGAATGCTCATTTAACCATAGACAATGCCCCATCATTGTCACCCAACCATAAGCATTCCCATATGCCACCCTTGATCACACTAACCTTCACTTAGATAGATTCCTTTCACAAAGCAAGTCCAATCAGATAAACCCTAGCACAAGTGCTAGCTCAACCAGAAATACCACCACAACAATAGCAAAAACAACATAAAAAGGTAGTGCACCTTCTCAAGGAGTAGCGCACAAGAGAGAGATGCCAAAAGACTGAACAAGAATAAATTGTGCAGCTGCAGCTACTACATCACTTCCTCCAAACTTACACTGTAACGTACCCAGCCACCCACAGGCTGGGCAACACAACTAAACAGACACTTGACTTAGCTCAACTAACTCTGATACCAAACTGTGACGCCCCAGCCTTCAACTGGGCGGGCAATGCCATCGCAGAACACACACACACACATATATAATGCATATTTAATGAGTTTTAACCAAGTAAAACATAGTTACTTCTACCATACAGACTCAAATGGAATTAATGATTCATACATGCAACGAAATACATGATAACATTTAAAAAGTCATAGACATGCATAACATGTATAATTAAGCATGGAAATGATACTTATCTTTTAAATGGAGTCAAACAAACAACTACATGTAGACCTTCCATGAACCTACCATCCTTAGACCACACTACTCATCACTCTCAGCAATAGGTCACCCCTGTGCTAGGACTAAGCTCCATCGGGCAAGGGATTCCTAGGCTAGGAAAGGTCAATAGGAATTCACACAATTTACGAGGAAGGATTCTCTCCCAGGAGCCACTTACGCCCATTGCTCATAGACTCTCATTCCCCACATGCTTGTCCCACCCCAGGAGTATACACCTTCACTGTTACACAATCCATCGACTGCTCCACCTCCCTTACCTTGGGCTTCAACAACAAGTCGGACCATAATTCTCAGAGCTCTGTAGCATCTATGGAACTCCCTACATGAGAACTCACCTCCTCAGCACACTCTCTCTCCTGGAGAGAGTCGCTCACAAGCCTGACAACCTACTTCTTCAATCCACAACCACCTCTCTCACCTAGAGAGAGAGTTTCTTACAGGACTGACAACCTGCCTCTTCAACCGTGGGCTTCACAACCCGCTTCTTCAACCACAACAAATAAATCGGGTAAGGCAATGGATGACTCAGTAATTTACAGAGGTGAAAAATGGTCACAGTTCAGCGATGGTGGAAATGGTTGGTTGCGGCTTGCTCAGTGTGTGAGTGAAATCATGAGGAGGAAGGGCAGATTGGTCTAGCATAGCCAAGATGTTGCAAGTGTGAGCCAAACTCTGGGTGTGAACCCCCCTGCATGAGCAAGTTCCCCCACCCATTGTGTGTGCGTAACTTCTTGAGTAAGTGAGTGAGCGCGTGAGAGTGCCTGCGTCCCCCCGTGCAACATCAAGAATTTCCCCTTAAGTCAACATGTGTCTGAGCCGACACCTGTCGCTTAGGAAGCACGTTCCTTTCCATTTGGAAGTCACATGTCCTTTCCCAGGACTTAGGATAAAAGCATATCCTTTTAAACAACCTTTGAAATAATAATAATAAATTATTATTCTCTTGGACTTAAGCCCTTAGGCTTAGCCCCTCTTTCCAACCTTGCATCCCCCTCTCCCTTACCCAGCCTAGTGTAAGCTTAGTCCCCCATCACTCTTTCTTCATGGTCGTTCCACACGAAACGATGTTTTTATATTAATAATATGAATATTTACATGTACAAAACAGGCTCCTAGCCTTTAACACCTAGGCTCTCTAGCCTAATAACACATAAGCCTACCAGCTTATAATTGCTCGGCTCACCAACCTACAAAACATGTTTCAATTCATATTACAACTGGGGCTCATCCTAGGGGTATTACAATCCCCCTCCCCTTATTTTTGCACTATCCTCAGTGCAACTTATTTACACAACATCAACACAATTTTCAAAATCTTCAAAAAGATGTGGGTATTATGTCTGCATAACATCCTCATGCTCCCATGCCACGTCCTCAGGTCTGTACCAGGTCCACTGGACCTTTACAAGCCCTATGGCTCGATTCCGAAGTTGTTTGCTCTTCCGATCCAATATGCACACCGAATGCACTTGCAAGATGCCTTCTTGCTCCACCTGAATCACGTTCCAATCAATAATATGATTATCATCAGGTATATATTTCTTAAGCAATGAAATATGAAACACATTATGTACACTCATGGATGCAGGCAATGCAAGCATATATGCAATTGGTCCAATCCTTTCTAGGATTTCAAATGGCCCACAATATTTGGCTGCCAGTTTGGAACAATTTTCCAACTTCAAGTAACTTATGTTGGCTTTTACTTTCAAGAAAACATGATCACCCACTTTAAACGCCTTATGGGTTCTGTTCTTATTAGCATAACTTTTCTGTCTGTCTTGGGAAACCTTTAAATTCTGCTTAATCTTCAACATTTGCTCTTCCATTTCCTTAAGCAACTCTGGCCCAACTATTGCTCTATCAGTTGGGTTGTCCCAACTTATTGTTGTGTTGCACTTTCTACCATAAAGTGCTTCAAATGGGCTCATCTTCAATGCTACTTGATACCCATTGTTGTAGGCAAATTCTACCAAGTGTAGGTAGTCTTCCCATTTAGATGTTTTTCTCATCACATACATCCTTAGCATATATTCTATCACTTGGTTCACCCTCTCTGTTTTCCCATCAGACTTAGGATGATAAGCTATGTTGAAGTTCAGATTCGTTCTGAACCCTTTGAATAACCCTTTCCAGAATTTCGAGGTAAATTTTGAGTCTCTGCTAGACACAATTGTCTTGGGAATACCATGCAATTAGGCTACTTATCTTATATAGATATCGACAACATTGGTTTCCTTGTGAGTGGTTTTTAATGAAATAAAATGGGCAGCTTTCGTAAGCTTATCCACCACCACCATGATGGAATCATGTTGCTTATCGGTTCTGGGCAAACCTGTGATGAAATCCATTGTCACCACTTCCCACTTCCACTCAAGAATGGGCAATGGATGTAGCAACCCGACTGGGTGCCTATACTCAGCCTTGACCTTCTGGCACTCCATACACTTGGCGATGTATTCTACAAATTTCTTCTTCATACATGGCCAAAAGTAATGGCTCTTGATTGCTGCCACTGTTTTCTGATATCCAAGGTGCCCAACATAAGGCACATTATGCAATTCCTTCAAGATCATAATTTTCAATTCTTGGAAATTAGGTACGTAAATTCTATTTTTGTACAAGAGTGTCCCATAAGCTTCTAATTTATAATCTTCCGCTTCTACAACATCTTACCTTGCTGTAGCTTTGCTACCAAATCCTTGTACTGCAAATATGCATTTGTAGCTTCTGAAATTCTGCCTTTAATATTAGTTTGATACATGCTAATGGTTGTAGCATGTAGTTGATGCACTCTTCTACTAAGTACATCATCCACTTTGTTCTCCTTTCCTTTGATATTCTTGATATTAAAGTCATACTCACAAAGGAATTCCAACGATCTACTTTGCCTAGCATTCAAGGTTGTCTGATCAAACAAATACTTCAGACTATGATGGTCTGTCCTGAGTTAAAACCTCCTTCCCATGAGGTAGTGCCTCCATTTCTTCATGGTGTGCACTATGGCTTCCAACTCCAAATCATGAGTTGCATAGTTATTTTCATGCTCTTTCACTTTTCTGGACTCGTAACATATTACAAACCCATTCTGGATGGGAAATCCTCCCAGTCCTTCTTTGCATGCATCTGTGCAAACCACAAAATCCTCACTCGGATCTGCAACTCGTAGGATTGGAGCACTGGTTAACAATTGCTTCAATCGTTGGAAGCTTCTCTCACATTCTTATGTCCATTGAAATTTCTTCTCCTTCCTTTGCAAGGAAGTGATGGGGTGAGCTATCCTTGAGAACCCCACAATGAACCTTATGTATCAACCAGCTAGACCCATAAAGGATCTTACTTCTGACACATTCATCGGCGCTGACCATTCTCTAATGAATTATATCTTCTCAGGATCCACAACTATCCCATCTTTTGAAATGATATGCCCCAAATAATGGATCTGCTTCTGAAAGAATGAGCACTTGCTCAATTTGGCATATAGTTGGTGCTCTCTTAGTGCTTGCAACACCATACTTAGATGTTGTTCATGCTCTTCCTCCGACTTGGAATATACCGGGATGTCATCCAAAAAGACTATGACAAACTTGTCTAGATATTCCCTGAATACACCATTCATTAGGCACATGAAAACAACGGGTTCATTTGATAATCCAAATGGTACCACTGTGAATTCATAATGACCATAACTTGTTTTGAAGGCAGTCTTGTTGATGTCTTCATCCTTTATCCTTACCTGGTGGTAACCTGACCTGAGATATATCTTTGAAAATATCTTGGCATCCTTCAACTGATCAAAGAGATCATTGATCCTCAGCAAAGGATACTTGTTCTTAATAGTCACTTTGTTCAATTGTCTGAAATTGACGCACACTCTCAACATACCATCTTTCTTCTTCATGAACAGGACCAGGGCACCCCAAGGTGACACACTTGGGCATATATAACCCTTCTTTAGAAGTTCTTCAAGCTGCAATTGCAGTTCTTTCAGCTCTGGTGTACTCATTCTGTAAGGAGTTTTCGACATTGGAGCTACTCTAGGCATTAGGTTTATAGAGAAGTCAATATCTCTCTTTGGGGGTAGTCCTAGTACCTCCTTGAATACATCTTCATAATCTTTTAATATTTCCTGGTCTTCAATATTTGACACCTTATCCTTAGGTTCTTCTTCCATATGAGCTGCAAATATTTGGAATCCCTTCTTGTAGCACTTCTTCAACTAAATTGCTGATATTTCTCTGATAGCAACTGCTCTAGGAATTCCTTGGACTAATTTATGATTTCCTTCCTCATCCAAGCAAGTGAATGCCTTGCTATGACAGTCTAGGATGGCATGTGCTGGTCCAACCAGTCCATACCAATTAGTCAATCATATGAACCTAAAGGCAATATATTCAAATCTGCCTTGGTCCTTAGTCCATTCATTCCCACTGGACATGATTTAACCGATTCAACAACCTTCCTCTTGGCTCTTGTAGCCAGCTGTACCAACCAAGATTTCTCATGCTTGCTTCTTGGCAAGCATAATCTTTTCACAACTTTGGAATCTATGTAACTATGAATATCTCCTAAGTCTATTAAAATAGTAAAGGCATGGTTATTGATCATACCTTCAACTTCAATCATGTGTGATTGAAACTCAACTTTCTTATTGTCCAAGGCTGCATAGATCCTTGGTACATTTTTTCCCATATCTTATGTTGTTTCAACCCGTTGTACATTGTGGACAACTCTCACTTTTCCACTTCTGTGGGGGAAATCTCCGTATCTATGATTTCCTTTAAAACCCCAACATTCCATAGGTGGTTGTCTTGGCATTTGCCCACCTACTTCAGCCTTCGTGGGCTCCCTAAAATTCGGTTGTCCTTGAGGGCTATTTCTAAAAAAGGATGGCTTAGTTCCCTTTTGCCTCTGCTCCCTCTTAAACTTCTTCCTGTCTTCCCAAGATTTTTAGAAAGTAGGCTTTTCTTTTTGCTGATCATACAAGCATTTTTCCCTTCTTATAGTTTCTTCCATAGTTTTAGGATCATCATACTGGATCTTGTAACTGATGGAAGGTGGCAGTCCACTCAGATACCTTTGAATCTTAACATTCTCATCCTTTATCAAAGGAACATACTTCAATAATTCCAAAAACCTTTGTTCATATTCATCAATGGTCATGCTACCCAGCTTGAGTTCAAAGAACTCCTTCATCTTTCTGCCATATTATCTCTTAGTCAAGTGTTTCTTTTTTAAATACTTCTTGAATTCCCTCCAAGTAACATTTTTCTCTTTAATGTGATGCACCTGCATAAGATGGTCCCACCACATGAATGTCTTTCCTTTCAATTGATACATTGTGATTCTCCCTTCTGCATGAGGGGAATAATTATGCAATTGCATGAGGAGATCTCCTGTGTTTTCCTCATACACTCCAGATCTCCTGTGTTTTCTGGTAGGAGATGGGCTTCAACTACTGTGTGCCCTCCTCTTGGAGTGACCTTGGGAGTGAAGATGGTGTCTACCAACACTCCTTGATTTTCTCTTCTCATCAGGGAACCTGTGACTTCCTAATTTACTAGAGTCACTCCTCTTATCCAATTTCCTTTCTATCCTTTCCAGGCTCCGCATCAACTTTAGGTTGAATTGTCCATGTTGATCCCTAGATTTCGTGAGCTTTCAGTTAACTGCTCGGTGATGTTGGACATCTTTCTGCAATCTTTCAATGATTTTCATCATGTTTCCCTGCTTATCTATCTCTTCTCCATGCGCATTGGAGTTTGATCCTTCAACTCCCAAATGGACATCCATTCCTCTAGCTTCATTCTCTGCACTGGAAGCATTTTGTGCCCCCTCCATTTCTCTGCACTAAGTGGAAATTCAGTTTGGTTCCGAAAATCGTTGACTCTCCAAACACAATGTGTAGTCAACCAAATTTTTGTCAGGTCACACGTCCTTAACAAATTTCCACAGAATTAAAAAACCAAATTGATTCAAGAAAAACATTCATATTTCATTCTCTGGAATTCTCGCTCAATCAAGAACCCCCGTAGATATCTTATTTCTGATCTCTGCTATGTTCTGCAATAAATTTCAGGTACTAGCCCTTTTCTCTTAGCCCCCAACCCATGAGACCACGGGTTGTGGCCAAGCGCTAGCTCAATAGGCGCTTACTCGGGATCTCAGGCCTATGACTTCGGAAGTTTCGAAGCACGCCTCAACAATCTCTCGGAGTTCTGAATTCTAAACTCACAAAGTAGGGTGGATCAACCATCCATGACTACCCAACATCCAATGACTGACACCCATTGTGGAACTTTCTAGCATCGGAGCTTCGGGACTTCGGGGCTTCAGAGATTTGGAGCTTCAGGTTTTAGAATTTTTCACGCTTCCTTCCTTCTAATCTCTCGAATTCCAAATTTTTGGACTTCTTTACCCTCCGGGTCCACATAGTACAGATGTCATTGACTCATGTGGTGGCACATGGCAGGCCTAGATAGGTCCATGTCACCCTTGGTGACGTCATCCAGCCCCACCACATTTGTTCTTTTTCTTCAGAAGTTCTCCCCTCAACATACATTAATTCTCCCGAAATCCGAAATCCAAAATTACAGTTTGCTCTTTTGCTTGATCTAATGGTCAAGCTCTTCTCCTCAGATCCATGGTCCAGAAAAGACTCTGTTACTCCATGGATTTCCAAAGGAACTCATGGATAACCACCTCACAACATTCCCAGATCTGACGGTCGTGAAGGGTTCTCCTTCCTCTGAATATATCCTACAACCCACATTACTCTGCGGTCCACTACCATGTCTATCATGGTTTTACAATACCGCTACCTCTCTTAAGCTTCGTAATACCTATTGGCACTCATGAATGTTTTGTGATTCAAAATTGGTTCTTCTTGACACAATTTCCACCTGAAAACCTAGGTTCTCATGACCACTTATCTGGCCCATCCAGGCTCAGTGCTTGAACCTTGGCTATGATACCATACTGTAATGTAACCAACCACCCACAGGCTGGGCAATGCCACTAAACAAACACTTGACTTAGCTCAACTAGCTCTGATACCAAACTATGACGCCCCAGTGTTCAGCTGGGTGAGCAATTCCACCGCGGAACATACATACATATATATAATGCATATTTAATGAGTTTTAATAAAGTAAAACAGAGTTACTGCTACCATACATACTCAAATGGAATTAACAGTGATTCATACATGTAATAGAATACATGATAACATTTCAAAAGTCATAGACATGCATAACATATATAATTCAGCATGGAAATGATACTTATCTTTTAACTGGATTCAAACCACCAACTATGTGTAGACCTTCCACGAACCTCCCAGCCTTAGACCACACTATTCATCACTCTTAGTAGTAGGTCACCCCCAAGCTGGGACTAAGCTCCACCGGGCAAGGGATTCCTAGGCTACGTAAGGTCAATAGGAAGTCACACAGTTTACGAGGAAGGATTCTCTCCCAGGAGCCACTTACGCCCACTACTCACAGACTCTCATTCCCCACATGCCTGTCCCACCCCAGAAGTATACACCTTCACTGTTACATAGTCCATCGGTTTCTACACCTCCCTTACCTTGGGCTTCAGCAACAAGCTGGACCAGAATTCTCAGAGCTCTGTAGAAGTTACAAGACTCCCTACAGGATAAATCACCTACTCAACACACTCTCTCACCTGGAGAGAGTCACTCACAGACCTAACAACCTACTTCTTCAATCCACAACCACCCCTCTCACCTGGAGAGAGAGTTTCTCACTGGCCTGATAACCTGCCTGTTCAACCACAGGCTTCACAACCCTTTTCTTCAACCACAACAGCTTAATCGGGTAAGGCAATGGACGACTCAGTAATTTACAGAGGTGCAAAATTGTCACAGTTCAACAATGGCGGAAATGGCTGGCTACGACTTGCTCAATGCGTGAGTGAACTCGTGAGGAGGAAGGGCATACTGGTCTAGCATAGCCAAGATGATGCAAGTGTGAGCCAAACTCTGGGCGTGAACCCCCCTGCATGAGTAAGTCCCCCCCCCCTATGCATGCGTAACTGCTTGAGTGAGTGAGTGAGTGCGTGAGAGTGCCTACGTCCCCCCGTGCAACAACAAGAACCCCCCCTTAAGTTTGCATGTGCCTGATCCAACACCTGTCACTCAGGAATCACGTTCCTTTCCCTTTGGAAGTCACATGTCCTTTCACAAGACTTAGGATAAAAACATATCCTTTTCTTTGAAATAATAATAATAAATTATTATTCTCTTGGACTTAAGCCCTTAGGCTTAGCCCCTCTTTCCAACCTCTCAGCCCCCTCTCCCCTACCCAACATAGTGGAAGCTTAGTCCTCCATCACTTTTTCTTCGTGGTTGGTCCACATGCAATGATGTTTTTATATTAATAATATGAATATTTACATGTACAAAACAAGCTCCTGGTCTTTAACACCTAGGCTCTCCAACCTAATAACACATAAGCCTACCAGCTTATAATTGATCGGCTCACCAGCCTACAAAACATGTTTCAATTCATATTACAATTGGGGCTCGTCCTAGGGGTATTACATGCACCTTGCTTCTGTGTAGTTGGGAGAGTGTGAGTGAGTGAACAAATGAGCCAAGACGTCCTCTATTTATAGTCTTATTGGCCACTAGACTAGGTCTAATTCTTCTCTAGATAGGTGTCTTTTCATTATTACTTTATTCTTCTAGTCCGACTTTTCTTCTAGGGTATTTCAATATCTGTCCAATGGATCTCTTGTTTCCAGAATCTTCTTCGTATCTAAGAAATTTCATCTAGAAGGGAAAGATCCTCCCGCAACTACCAAAACGTCAACACTCCCTCTTAGCTAGGGAGGTATTTTTCACAATGTCTTCATCTAGTAGTCCACTGACTACTCTGCAATCATCTAGTAGCACACAACTACTACAATGCCATCGGTAGCTCGAATCATCTGTCACAATCACTGTAATCAAGTATCACACAACTAATCCCAATGTGAACTGATAGTTTCCATGACAATCATCTAGTAGCGCATAACTACTACAATACCATCCAATAGAACATGATTGTGCCGATCCATAGTAGTACATAACTACTATCCAGTGGTGCACAACCACTCCAAGCAGCACACAACTACTATCCAGAGACACAATGTCCTCTCTCTTGCAATCAAAATGAAATACAATAGTCTCTATGATTATGAAACAATCAACTAGTGGCACACAAACACTACAATATGCCCTCAACGATAATCATAGTTTTCCACCTCCATGACTATGCAACAATTAGCTAGTAGCACACAACTACTACAATATGCCCTCAGCCATAGTCAGGATCTGTCACCTCCATGACTATGCAACAATCAACTAGTAGCACACAACCACTACAATATGCCCTTAGCCATAGTCAGGATCTGTATGACTATGCAAGAATCAAATAGTAGCACACATCTACTAAAATATTCCCTCAGCCATACTCATACCTATGATTATGCAACAATCAACTACTAACACATAGTTACTACAATATGCCATCAACCATAATCATAGTCGATGTCTCTTTAACTATGAAACAATCAACTAGTAGCACACATATACTACAATATGTCATCAACCATAGTTATAGTTTCATCCAGTAGCACAAATCTACTCCCATAGTCCTCATGACTATGTGTGTGATGTTTCTTCTCTCATCAAATCCGACATTGCATTACACCCTCAATCGCAAGACTGATCCATGGAACCCTTGGCCAGAGGGGTTATCCAGCATGACAAGAAACAACACACCTCCCCCTCAATGACGGTTGACATTATGTGCCTCAAGTCTTTCCACTCCTAGTCAAATCAACATGACTAATCGGAGAAATACTGCACCTGGGCCATTCACCACTAGCCAAATTAGCATGGCTAATCCTGTGAGTGAATTTATCATTCTCCCTTGGTCAAATCAACATGACCAATCTAGGAGAATATCTACCTGATGTTACTCATCTGTGGATGTGTATTGAAGCTTCACAACTCCCTTCTGCATTGTGTCTCAGCTAAAGTCCTGCAAGAAATGTTCGAAGCCATGTTGCTTCATGGCTTGCAATATTGGTTGCTATATACTCTTCATCTGTTGTACTGAGTGCCACTGTCGTCTACTTCTTGCTCAACCATGAGATCACATTGATCCCAAACTGAAGTAGCGTCTGGAAGTACTCTTCTGATCCATTACACTCCCTGCCCAGTCATAGTCTGTATAATCCTGTAGCTTCACATGTCCATCCGAGAAAATTTGATGTCTAAAATGGGTGTCCTAAGAAAAATAATAAAATAGGAGTTAAAATAATAAAATAAGAGTTATGAATTTTAAATGGGAAAGAAATAAAAGTATTGTTTTTCCAAATATTTTCATTTTATTTCCTTATAGGTTTACTAAAAGTATTAAGGGTAAGTACTAGTTGGTTGCAAAATTTAACAAGCATATTTTTTCCCTATATTTCTAGTTTATCTCATCATCATCATCTTATTTCTAGTTTATTCTTATGTTGACATCATCATCATCTTGAATCTTATTGATTTTTTTAAAGTTGATGATGATAACACATTTTTTATTTTGAAACCCATTTTTAACCTTAATTTTTTTTTCTAATAAATTGATTTCCAAGTAATTGTAACTTAAATTAATCTACATTCTAGTAAATTGAATTAGTAATTGTAATTTAAATTAATCTACATTCTAGTAAATTAAAATAATTCAATGTTTACAATTATACTACCTAAATTCCATTTAGTTTACTGAGAAACAATTTCCTTTTAAAGACTTTCAAAGGATTTATAAATCCAGGTCTCCTTCGTGCCTAATTCAATGTTTACAATTATGTTTCTTAAACTCCATTTAAATTACAAAGAAACAATTTCATTTAAATTACAAAGAAACAATTTCCTTTTAAGACTTTCAAAGTATTTATAAATCCATGTCTCCTTCACGCCAAGTTGAAAATATTTTAAAGAATGCATCTTGGAACATAGAGTTGCAAGGCATTTAATATTTTGTAATAGTGCTTTTTAGTCCATGCCTCTAGGTCATTTAGTCAAGATGTAGTCAAGTTACACTGACCAAATATTAATTCATCCACATTTTCAAAGTTTACATAAAATTTATTATTAAATTTATTTATTCTTAAAAACAAATTTAATTTTTTATTTATAATTTTTTTTTAATAAAATTTATAATTGGTTCAATACTTCATGATGTGTAAGTTATTATTTTTCCTCAATTATCATAATATACCATTTAAAAGTATATTTTTTTAACCACTTAATTATAATTATATACAAATAAATGATTTTAAAAATATAAATTTTTTATTTCGCCACACTTAATTTTATGAAATATATATTACAATATATGTCTGCACACTTAATTATTTGTCAGATACATTGCACTCTATGTCGGAAAGGCTTCTGGGTCAGTCCAAACAAGGCTTCTCACATGTCTTCCCTCTTTTCAGGCAAAAAAATGGGTTGCCCCATTTTAAACCAACCCAGATGCTCAAAAAATCGATTAGACATCTAGATCGGTCGAAAATTCAAAACTGCATCGCCGAAAAACATGCCGGAAAAGTAACTCAAGAGGGAAGATTACTCCCAAGTTAGCCCACTATGTGTCTCACTGTGGCCAGCAATAACCGACCTGCTACCCAGCATCTGCTAGTATATATGCCATTGAATTACCTTGGTATATATATATCATCTGCCCTAGCATTAAATGTTGCACAACAAGCTAGTTATTATTCACCATCACCTCCTGGAGGCAAGGGCTATCCACCATGCAACAACCCAATCATTAGTGAGTTGCTGCATGGTTCGTGCGGCAACTGTTAGTGCATGTCGTGCATGCATCCTCCATCCAAACAACATATGATGCTAACGACTAGATATCCGATGGGCGTTAGCTTCGATTTTCCACTTTTCCGACCTCCTATTCCACCCAGATTTTGGCGATCTATTTTCCATCCGCCCCTCTTTCCGACGCAGTCTCCATCTTCGTTACCACCTTCGCCGTTTGTGGATGGCTGAGTAAGAAAAACAGTCTTATCGAGAGATCGCTTAGTTGGCCAGACAATCTAAATCATAAATGCAATAGATGGTTTGTCTGAGTTTCAAATTCAGAATTTAAATGCTGCAATCCACTGCTAGTTTGTTCCCGACCCTATTTCAAAAACGCTTTGTTTAGTTCGAAGTGATGTAGGGTGATGGCGGAAGGTAGAACAGGAGACCGAGATAACAGCTGGAGGATGTAAAATGTGCGTCATACTGGATTAATGGCATCTCTCATCTGATTTCTATATGTTTAATATGTATGTTTGTCAGGATATCTAAATTTTAAACCAGCCAATGACAATCCATGTAATTGGGTAGTTATAAATTGTATTTGTTAAAAGATCCAAACATTTGTGGGGAATCAATCCATGATATTATCTGTTCGTTGTCTTTATTAAGCAGTGCAACGTGTTTTAGATGACCCCGTGCAGGATTACTTCATTGCCATGATAAGACTAAATTCTCCCCTTTGTAGCCTTATTTGTCATTCTTAGTCTACATTCTAGATAAATCCATTGAAGTT
>ML779013.1:649038-662188 GCA_009831015.1 Picea engelmannii | reverse complement strand
TCCACCTTGACTTTGTCACTTTACTTTATCATTTAAATAATGATTTCTTCTTTTAGGTCACTTTGACTTCTTTGACCTTGGGGGCTTCAAGCTTTCATGTGGGGGTCCTTCATCTTCGTAAGGCCATAACTCTCAAACCATGAAGAGTTATGTGACATTCCACATACCACCGGGAATGGCATGACAAGCACTATCCATCTAGGATAGTTTCACCAACAATTTCCTTGATCTTCATCTCATTATTCCACATACAAGCATGGGTCCTCCAACAATTCTTTTAGGATAACTCAATCCGCAAAGCATCTTCCTGTGAGGGATTTCACCATAAGGGGACCACTTTTGAGTTCATCCATTTGTGCACATTATCAATCATGATAAGACAATAATGAGAGCATGGGTCCTCCAACCATTCTTCTAGGATAACTCAATCCACAAAGCGTCTTCCCATGAGAGATTTCACCATAAGGGGACCACTTTGGAGTTCATCCATTTGTGCACCTTATCAATCATGATAAGACAATAATGAGTCATCTATACATTTTTCCAACAATGCATCATATACCAATGAACTACATTGATCCATCTTCATCATGTATCAATGACAACTCATTGATCCATCTTCATCATATCAATGACAACTCATTGATCCATATTCATCTATGCATTCTCATCAAGGAAAATACATATTACATTACATAAATCATCAATCAATCAATCCTTTGGCATTAATCAATCACTTGACATCAATCAATGACATCAATCAATCAAACCATTGACATCAATGACAACATGATCCAACACCCACCTATAGCATAAGGCCCCGAGCTTATCACAACTAACATGATGGAGAGTTTGTTGTATTAAGGTTACGGGGATTCTTAGTTGTTTACTAATATTTTTAAAGATTTTCGTTGCTGATAGAGATTATAAACTTCCATAGAGAAAACTGAAAACCAAATATCAACAGAGTTTGCGATCGGAAGGTAACAAGCATGTTTCATATCGCAGACTTGGGGTGTGCAACGAGGATTAATACTAATCTCTCGGCGGATACCATCGTCAGAGCTGTCAAAATAGCATTCATTCGTCATTCCATGGATGTCCCAGAATTCCAGGTTTACTTCGTCGATCTTCTGTCCAATGATTTCAATACATTGTTGTGGACGTTGCCTCCATGCCTAGCAGATGACATGACCGTGGGAGATGGAAAAACAACTGCAACACTCGATGAGGATAAACCTCTCGCTAGTAGATCTTACTTTGTAGCAACTGTGTCGGGATCGCATTACAGACGACTCTTCCCACGACAAACTCTCCATTTCTTGGAAGCTGCATTTCAGGACCTGGTGAACGAGGTAAAATGATATAATTCATTCAATATAGTATCTAATAGTTAGTTTGAATACATTCAATATGTGATCGAGTTGGAATGGCAGGGTTTGATTGATGAGGAGAAACTGGACTCCTTCAACATGTTTTTTTACGGTTCAAGTGCAGAGGAGTTGCAGAGAATAAACGAGGCAGAGAAATCGTTTGAAATAGAGAGCGTCAGGGTTCTAAGCAGCTTTCCTTTGCATCCATTGTTGGAGTTAAAGAAGGAGAAGAGGAGATGTTTGGAAGAATTGTGGGGAAGCATTACAGAACACTGTTTGAGAATGTTGTGGGAGCTCACTTGGGGTCTAATGAATATCTAGTAAATGAATTTTTCTCCAGCATTGCCAACAGAGCGACTGCGAAATATAGAGAATACCTTCCAAATACGCTTGACCTGGTTGTCGCCTACTCACTTTGGCCGCTCCCCGATTACTTTTTTATGTGCGCTATTCCATATAGCTTGTTGAATAGGTTAGTAAATCATGCCATCGTAGTGTTTGCATACATTTCTGTTAGTAAAATAGAAAGCACCGTTTGCCCCTTTAGATCTGTGTGTGACGTATGTTGTGATCAGAACTCAACATTAAGGATGACCTTAAAACGTGATTAAGCTTTGATGGACACCAAAGCAACTGATATGCATTGTTCGTCTTCAAAATTCAATTTGTAAGTTAGGATATAGTGTTCCATGTTGAAATGAGAATTAATATTTTCACCGTTGTCATAATTATGGAAGATTTCATTCCTATGAGATCATGTTGTATGCTTAAAAAATGGTTATCATAATTATGGAAGATTTTATTCCTAACAGATCATGCTATATGCTTAAAAAGTGGTTGTCATAATTATGGAAGATTTTATTCCTAAGAGATCATGCTATATGCTTAAACAATGGCCTTCATTAAATATTAAATATATAAACACTTATGAATTTAATCAGGCTTTACATTTATAGTTTATTGAAAATAATATATATCTTCATCAATATAAAAAGCTATCATTTTAAAATCCAATATTGGAGGTTGCAATGTCATGTCATACTAAGAATCACCTTGAAAGTAATGGTGAAAAGAGTTGTAAGATAACATATATGTGAGTTATAAAGTGATGGTATGGTGAAAAGAGTTGTAAGATAACATATATCTGAGTTATAAAGTGGTGGTATTATGTTAAAGTTTGTGTTAATAGATTTGACATCTCTCAAGGAGTTTGACTTTGAGGTTGTGTTATTGGATAAGGTTGCATGGTTATATTTAATCATGTATAAATTGGTGGTATTATGTTAAAGTTTGCGTTAATAGATTTTGTATTTCTTGAGGAGTTTGACTTTGAAGTTGTGCCATTGGATAAGGTTGTATGGTTACATTTAATCATGTATAAAGTGGTGGTATTATGTTAAAGTTTGTGTTAATAGATTTGATATCTCTCAAAGAGTTTGAATTTGAGGTTGTGTCATTGGATAAGGTTGCATAGTTACATTTAATCATGTATAAAGTGGTGGTATTATGTTAAAGTTTGTGTTAATAGATTTGGCATCTCTCAAGGAGTTTGACTTTAAGGTTGTGTCATTAGATAAGGTCTCAAGGAGTTTGAATTTGAGGTTGTTTCATTGGATAAGGTTGCACGGTTACATTTAGTCATACATGGTATTCTTATAATAATATAAAAAATGGTTCTTTAATAGGTTTAGGTTTGAGGTTGTGTCATTAGATAAGGTCTCAAGGAGTTTGACTTTGAGGTTGACATTTAATCATACATGGTATTCTTATAATAAAATAAAAAATGGTTCTTTAATAGGTTTAGGTTTGAGGTTGTGTCATTAGATAAGGTCTCAAGGAGTTTGACTTTGAGGTTGTTTCATTCGATAAGGTTGCACGTGTACATTTAATCATACATGGTATTATTATAATAATATAAAAAATGGTTCTTTAATAAGTTTAGGTTTAGGTTTGAGAGAAAACTTGCTATAGTTTTGTGGGTTGGCTCATGTTTAAATAAGAGAGTTTGTTTTAAAAAAATTGCATTCATTAATTTATATAATATTTTTTCAAAATTTTTATTTTTAAAATTTTGAATTTAAATTTAATATTTTTTTTTTAAATTATTTTTAAAATTTAAAATTTGAATTTGGTTGGTATATGTTCATGTAAGGTTAACTTTTTAGATTTTGGTGTGGTTATATAATTAGGGTTTTATGAGTCTAAAATAAAATGTATATGATGTAAAATGTAGCATGAAAAATTAATTATGATTTTATGAGTTTAAAATGAGATGTATATAATATGCAAAGTAGCAAGGAAATATAAAATGCAATCTATTTTAATTAGGAGGAATTTGATTAAGTGTTGTATTTAGGTTTTTATGAGTTTAAAATTTAATTTAATTATGGTTTTAGGAGTTGAAAATGAGAATCATATAATATGCAACTAATAAGCAAAGTAGCAAGGAAATACAAAATGCAGTTTATTTTAAGTAAGAGCAATTTTATGAAGTGTTGCCATTTTTCCAAGATCATACATCGAGCAAAGAGAGAATAACCCACAACTATACTCTTCACATAATTAACAAACTTATTAATTTGTGGGATAGCTTGATATTCTTAAACATATGTTTTAATAATGATAATGCTATGGGGAAATGCACCTACTATGGAAATGTTATACATGCGAAAGTGAAAAATCAGTAAGTCGTTACCCTTGTTTGAAGGGTAAGGTCTTATCAAAATCTTGTTTTGAGATTCTCTCTTATATAACTAGCATTGTTATCCTCTCGCCTAGCGAGAAACTATTTACCTCCATGGATGGAAATACTTCTTGATATGAATCGATGTGAGAATACAACTACATTTCCAAAATCGATGTTGTCTCTTCAGAACAAGTTGAATCCTTCACTCTTGAATGGTACAATCCTCTTCCCATTGAGCCCTCATTTTTCACCAGTCCACATAAACAATATATAGAACTGATGCCTATGGTTCATCAATTCGTCATAAGAGAAATGACTCACTAGACTATATCATTGACTGATCAATACAAAATAAACTTCCTTTTTCATATGCTTTCCCTTGACATATCAATTTCTATAGGCCTTATGTGGTGAATTATATATATATATATATATATATATATATATATCCCTTCAGCATAGGTCATCAAAATGATTGGAAAACCCCAACCAAAGTACAAGAACCAAGATCTAGGTAAAACAAGAAAATCCCTAGCTCTATCAAAGATACTCTAATAATATAAAATCACACAAACAAGTCCTCCTTGAACTCATGCAAGGTGTCTCCTCTTCTCTTCCTCCTCAATAGGTATAATTTTTGGTTTATTAACAAACCATAACTCTAATGTCTCTTTAAGAATGAAACCCTAACCATATAATCCAATAACTCTCAAGAAACCCTAGTACCTCAAGACAAGAGGGATAACATGAGANAGAGAGAGAGAGAGAGAGAGAGAGAGAGAGAGAGAGAGAGATTAGATCTCATCCTCCTACATCTCTAAGCTCAAGATATACAAGATTTAAAATCCCTAAGCATGACTGATTATGATATCATAATCTCTATTTTAGTTTACCAAAGATCAAACCCTTTTATTTTACAAGAACATTCTCCCAAAAAATATGTCACCTTTCATGTTCATAAGTTCTCCTAGGGTTTCCTCAAAAACCCTAGTTCCTTGCTCCTATCAAACAAGTACAAAAAAATAGTACAATAATGATCATGAGAATGACTATCTCCTTTCTCTGTTTATATGAGAAACGAAGGGAGGTCCTGAATAATAAGTGGACCTTCCATGCTACAAGAAACCTACAAGAAATAAGTAGGTCCACACATGTGAGGCGCTCCCTCTACAAGTGGCACATGTCAATATCCTCCATTATGACAATCCATAAGCAAGGATCCAAGACAAGGTAAATCCTCAAATAAGGTCCAACACTTATTATTCAAGAGCCTGAATGTTCTAATTTCTCTATTATATCATGTAATACTTTGGGTCCACTCCACCTACATGATCATTCTTACAACCTATGAATTCACAATTCATCTCTAAGACTTTGTGAAAGCTTCAAGGTAACCCAATTATGTATAGATATCAATGCCCTCCTCTAGAATGTTAAATGCTCATTCTTTAATGTGCAAGTCCATCATAGATAAATCAAGGTCTAACCATACACCATGTATCCACATCTCATGAAGCACCCTGAAATATGTTGTAAATACTTTCGAAGTAACCCCAAAAGTTAACAATTTTGATTCTTCAATATCAATTGCTTGGATATCCTTTTACTCATATGAGACTATTGAATCTAGTATTATCACGAGAGGCTCTACTATTAATTAGACTAATGTAGCCTCTTGGGATTCAATATCCACTAGATCTACATAAAACACTAACTACTTTCTTTGTATAACAAGAACCTGTACCATAATGGAGTGGTTATTCATCATTTGTTTCATCTTTTATTTTCCTCCACTATTGTTTTTCCTTCAACATAAGGAAGAGCTCACCTACACTTCTATTATCTTGGGATGGTTTCATACACAAATTAATATGCCAGGCCAATTGTTCTAAAGAAATCCTTTCACTTCCCAAGAAGGTCATAATGTTAGAAATGAATCTCCATGATGTGGTTAGGATCCATGCCCACTGCAAACTATTGGGCCTAATTTTTTTTGATGAGAACATAGTCTCCTAGGTTGATAGATAATCATGGACAACTCACCATTTTCTATGTGTGAAAAATGAAAGTGGCACCATGCAAGAAGGTTTGATAATAAATTTATCTCATTGAGGTCCTATTAGGAATGAACTTTGGTAAGGCGCAAGGGAAGTTGTGAAGGCCATGCATTCAAATTTAGCTCACAATGTCTTCTATGCACTACTTTATTATCAACTCTAATGATTAAATTATAACATCGTTGAAACAACTGAAAGAAATATCTTGAAATTTATATGATATGACCTCCAGGGACTTCTCACATATGCCAAATTATTATTTAACATGTCTTTCTATAACTCCTAAAAATTAGCATGCACTACTCCATACTTTAAATTCCATGGTTCTTTGAAAGGAGTGAATTCATAACTATTATATATGGAATCCACTAGATAGGATGTCATGTAAAACATAATAATTTCATCACTCAATTTATCTTTCTTGAACCTCATGATACTAATTTATAGCTTTAAATATATGACTAAGGTCCACATGATTTTCCAAAAAAGGGGTTAATTTTATCCCGTAAAAAATTATCATAGAGTTAGGCAAGTGATGGTATTCCAACACCAACATCATCTCGTCTCTGCCTCTGTCTTGCCATCATCTCTACAGGTGGTGGTCGCATTGGTCCTCGTCAAGTTGTCTCCCCGACCATCTCTGTCTCTAGGCCTTGGGGTCCCACATCTGCAAAACAACACCAAAGATAGAGTTAGCATCCATATACATATACAAACATGCTAGCTATCAAAATCACAAAACATAAATACAATAACATACCTCAGACATCCTAGTCCTCCCCAAAAGGCAACATCATATCAGAGACATGTCGGTAGTCCATACTAGTGTATGGATACCATAGTATCACTTGTGGCATCTGTCACCACACCCATGCCACAGTAGTAGTGAAGTAATTTCCACCCTCTCCACCCCCCTGTCGGGCCAACACATGGGTCCACCACATCAGTCACGGTTCTCGTGGCCCTGCAGGCTCCAAAAGAATCCTAGGGCACAATAGAGGCACCCTCTCTAGAAACCATGCCACCAGAATAGACCCAAAGGCGAAGTCACCAGAGTGGATCTATGACACCGGTTAACCTGCCCCATAATCCTGGTGTGCAGCATCAGACCCTAGGAAAAAAGGTCTGCATCAAGGACCCACTCCACTATCCTCAACTGACCTCCAGAGATCTGTTGAGTCCCCAAGGATCCATAGATACTCACCACCATAGCGTCGATGGACTCTATTAGAAGCTCATCGATCGCCTCAATCCAAATGACCGAACCTGACATAGGATTTGACCCCAAGTAGTGGCGAACCACCAAGTTACCCACTCGCTCGTCCCTCGATAGATGGGGGTCAGTAGGAAGGGCCATCCCACAGAATGGGAGGCCTGTCAGAAAATACACATCCTTGACAACTGAGAATGTCAATTGATTCCCTCTCACTATGAAGCACTGCAAATTAGTGCTCCACATTGCAATCAGATACTAAAGCAGGAAATCTTGCGACTATATCAGTGGGGAGTTGAAGAACTTGAGAAACTCGCATGATGCCAAGTGTCTCCGCACTCCTGGATGTTGTCTCACTGCTTCCCGTAGGTGGTCCCAATCATGCTCTCTCCAGTGCACATGCATCGTAAGATCTGGAGTATTTTGATCACCTATCCACACAAAAACACTTGATCAGCCTCGTCATCCACAAAAAGCATCCAAAATTAAAAAAAATTCAAACCCTTTAGACTTTCCTCCAGTGCGTGGCTTTCACCCAGATAGGTGTGCACATGTGCGCGCTTGTTCTTTGCACAACTATGCATAAATGCGCAACTGTCTAACACACAACCGCACATCAATGCACAATTTTTAGTCAGACAGACACGCATCTCATGCACACCTGTATTTCCCTCCCCTACGCCCACATGCGCAACTGTTTCAAGCACAACCGCACACTATGCACTGGAAAATGGATTATACCCGTGCACATGTGCACGAGTATTCCTTATTTTCCCGTGCACTAGTGGGCCCCTACCCAAAAAATCTCTTATACGACCCTCCGTACAAATCTTGCCTACATTTTACAAATTTCACACGATGCAGGAGGATAGGACCACTAACCTGTCTCTCGCCACTCCCGAATCGACAACCTCATGCTCCTGCAATCTCCAAGTCTCCTCAACAAACTCTCGTCAATTCAGCTATGGTGTTAGGTACAAATGAGTTGGCATTGTGGGCCCACCAACCATCTATAGCCCCTATTTCCAAACTTCCACATGTTGTTATAGGATCCCAGAGCCTCTATTTTCTGATCCGTTCTTAGCCATGGGATCCAGGTCCCTCCATCTACACATTCACAGTCCCTGGGTCATCATCTGCACTTGGACCTGGAGGGGCATTTTTCTCACATCACGATCAGGTACACATGCTCATGTTCAATTTTATCAAATAGTTGTTATATGTTCTTTATCATCAGATATTGTTCACGTTCGGTATTTGGTTTTCACATGTGCATGTACTTGTTTCGCAAGCTTACAACCCCTTCAGGTATATGTTCGACACTGGCATGTAATTATTCCCTATGAAAATCAATTGCATCTCTAATTCATACCCTTCGACGTTTACCTTTAGGGTCCCTACATCCAGCTCTGCAGTACCTTTACCTCTGTTGCATTTGGGTACTATCACCCGGTAGCACTCTCCCCCACATGAGTTGTCCCATTCATAGTTTCCCTTGGCAACTTGACACTTGTGCTAATTTTACCCCCATAGGGATGGGAGTCACGATAGTCTTATGCACTTCTGAGAATAAACCCCATACGTCTTCTCATCATATTGCTAGCTTTCCCAATGGACTCCCAAGTCATATCATCTCGGTTCTATTCACTGCACCTTTGCAATATCATTAGCCCTCCATCTAATCCACCATCAGTTTTCCCATCTGCAGATTGTCCTCCATCCATTTACCTAATACAAAGCAAGTGAAAGGAGTGCGCAAATGACTTTTAAAAGTCCCAAGCTTAGGAGAGTTAGCGCAAGGAGTGCACGAGCCCATAAACTTCTAAGGGTCAAATCTCAGGAGGGAACCCCAAAGTGTGTGTTGGAGTTCACTTCATAGAAGTAACGAATCTCAGGAGAAATAATGAGTGCAAGGTTCTAGGTAGGAACCCAAGGAGGGTAAAAATGTATTTTTTTAAGAATGGATGGACGAGATCTACTTGTGAGCAGTTGAATTCCCCCATAACCATTTGATCAAGTTGGAGGAGCATGGTCGTTAAAACCTGAGTCCTTTGGACTTCATATTTTAGGAGTTTTGGGGATAGTTAGTTGTTGTCGAGAGGCATGGAGCCCCGAAGCTCTGAAGCTCGGATTTAATCTCAGTCGTAGATTGGTGGAGAAGTGTGGGTTGTTATATCCCCAAGCATTAAGACTTTGGTGATCCAGAACTCTAGGTGGATTTAGGGGCTACAAAAATTTTTGGATCCCCAAAGCCCGGAGTAAACATAGACCGTTGATCAAAGGGGGAGTGTGGATCGTTAGATCCTTGATCCCTTTGGGGTTCAGTGGATCGACTATCTGGGTAATGTTACTTGTTGGGGTTGGAACAAAGGAGCCCTAGAGCATCGAACAACCTTTTCGCTAAGCGCTTGGTACTAATTCATGGTCACATGCACGAGTCATTAGGAGTAAAAGGACCCTCATGGATTTGAATTTCGCACCCATTTTCTGAGTAGCCTGTGGGTGAAGAAAATAGAGGGGTCTGTGGGATCCCGAGAGCCAATTCAGCTCCTGTTAGACATGATCCTAGACCAGGAGGTCGATCCGGCCCGTAGGGATTTGCATCACATTATCCCTTTGAAGAGGAAGAAGAGCTTCCTTATCCCTAAAAAGAAAAAGAAAAAGAAGCAACAAAAGTGGTGAATTAGAAATTTGATTTTGCATATGAATATGAACCATTTTATTTTCCACACCTCAACAAGTGAGGTCATTCTCGCGCCAACAATGCATCCTCTATTGTCCTAGGTGAGTTTTGTAGACTGGTGAGATCAATATGTTAAGAATATTATATAACGACATCACCATTTTTTTAATAGAGCAATAGGTGGATTGTAGGGGTGCAACAATCCAGTGTTATGGCTTCAATCCAAGGATGTAGATGGATGCAACATCATTCTAGTTTTCCTACCATTACAGGTACAATTGGTGGGACTCCCAAATGATGTAATATATGTTTCAAGTCTGTATTATTTTATATGCCAATATGAATTCTAATGAAGATTGCATTATTATATTACATATATAGGAGCTTCTTTTGGTGATCTTCCTCCCTTGGAACATGCTTCGTTTGATGAAAACTCTCTAGTTGGTGATTTTCCAGGTTGACATGTGCTACAATTTCAACTCCTTTGCATATCAATTGTTAATGTATTATCACTTTGCTGACAAAGTATATGTCAAGTATCTGTAGGATGAGGGAAGAAGCATCATCATCTTCCATACAAAGCCTCCCATCGGAGGGTTGTAGCTCCAATATTTCCCATATCTCCACTGATATACCTTCTCATCTCCATTAATCCATTCCACTAAAGTTAAACCCTCCCATATAGTAGTTTTTTAATTTCCACTATATGCTATTATGCTTTGTTTCCTCCCTTTTTTGTAACAAGGATGGAACTAGAATTTTTGAATGAATTCTTTGTTTCCTAGTGGTAGTGGAATGAAATCCACTTCAATCATACATATTTTCAAATAGAACCATAGCCGCAACTCCTTAACAAAACCAAGATAACCAATAACCAGTGACCAAATTTTCCAACTTGTGAGACCTTGTCTTAATTTAAATCATGTAAAGGAAGGGATAGAAACAACAATTTTTTGGTCTGCAATGGGTGTCGATTTTACTCCTATATTAGTGACCAATAAACTTGGTGATTTTCCACTTGTTGGTAATGGTGCATATCTGTTAGAAAGAACAATCTATTTTAGTGATGCCACTACTTTAATCGAAGGGCATGCAATAAAGGCCAATCGTGAAGTTCGTCATATACATAATTTGGATTCCGTATATGAGCATATATAAACCAACTTCCATAAATGTGCATATATGGAAGCCAACTTTAGTAAATGTGCAAGTTAGATTCAGTATATGTGCATATACAGAAGCACACATATACAAAATCCAACTTCTGTAAATTCACACATATGGAAGCACACATAGACGAAAACACGCATATATGAAATTTGTCTTATGCATATGCACATTTATGGAAGTTGACTTCTGTATATGCACACTTTCATATATGCACATATATGAAAGATACCTTCCATAAATGTGCATTTATTGAAGGTAGCTTCTATAAATGCACATTTACGGAAGTTGGAAGCCTTCCATAAATGCGCATTTACGGAAGTTGGAAGCCTTTTGTAAATGCACATTTACGGAAGTTGGAAGCCTTATGTAAATGTACATATATGGAATTTAACTTCCATATATATGTGCTTATGCATATGCACAGATATTGAATCCAACTTCCATAAATGTGCATTTACGGAAGTTGCTAGTTTCCGTAAATGCGCATTTACGGAAGTTGGATTCAATTTATGCGTATTTATGGAAGGAGACTTTCGTATATCTTCATATACATAAGTTTATTTTAGTATATGAATGCTTCCATATATGCGCCTTTATGGAAGTTGGATTCAGTTTATGCACATTTAAGGAATGAGACTTTCATATATGCACATATACATAAGTTGATTTCCATATATGCACGCTTCCATATATGCCCATGTACATAAGGTTGCTTCCATAAATGCGAATATATGTAAGTTGGATTCTGTATATGAGCATATATGGAGGCGTGCATATACGGAAGCCAACTTCCGTAAGTGCACATTTACAAAAGTTGGATTCATTATATGTGCATATATGGAAGTCAACTTCCATAATGCGTATATATGGAAGCACCCATATACGAAAGTTGGCTTATGTATATGCGCATTTATGGAAGTTTGCTTCTGTATATGAGCATATACGAAAGCTACCTACCGTAAATGTGCATTTATTGAAGGTGGCTTTTGTAAATGCATATTTATGGAAGTTGGCGGCCTTCTATAAATGTGCATATACAAAATTTGACTTCCATATATACATTCTTCCGTATATGCACAGATATTGAATCCAACTTCTATAAATGCACATATATGGAAGTGGTCGACTTCCATATATGCACATATATGGAAGTGAATGACCATTGTATATGCACAAATATGAAAATTGACGAATTTCGTATATGTGCATATATGGAAGTGGTTGGTTTCCGTATATGCGCATATATGAAAGTCGACCACTTCTGTATATGCGCATATACATAAGTGCTCGACTTCCATATATGCACATATACGAAAACGGACCACTTCCGTATATGCACATATATGGAAGTGGTTGGTTTCTGTATATGAGCATATATGAAAGTCAGCCACTTCCGTATATGCGCATATACAAAAGTGGATGACTTTCGTATGTGTGCATATACTGAAGTCGATTGGCTTCCATATATGCGCATATACAAAATTCAACCACTTTCGTATATGCTCATATATGGAAGCCAACCACTTCCATATATGCGCATATACAGAAGTGGGCGACTTTCATATATGTGCATATATGAAAGCTGACCACTTCTATATATGCACATATATAGAAGTGTTCAACTTCCATATATGCACATATACGGAAGTAGTCGGCTTTCGTATATGTGCATATATGGAAGTGGTCAACTTCTGTATAAGCACATATACAAAATTGGCTAACTTTCATATATGCAGTACATATATGGAAGTCGACCACTTCCGAATATGCACATTTACGAAAGCCACCTTTTATTTATATGCATATGCGAAAGTGGTTGGATTTCGCATATGGGTAAAATCATGAAGCTGGGTAACACTTTCGTGACAATCGGGTCTCCAAAATTTCTAGCGGCAATTTTTCGGCCGAACAAATATTACTTTCGGCCGAAATATTATTCGGCCGAAAATTTTCACGTCAAATTTAACG
>ML779013.1:633722-648562 GCA_009831015.1 Picea engelmannii | reverse complement strand
TCACAAGTTTTGTTTTTACTGTAAAGTGAAATTCTAAATAAAAAAAATACTTTTATATGTAGGAAGTTGAATAACTTGTGAAAATACAGTTTTTTTTGTCATAAAACAAGCAAAAGTGTAACCCACCTTCATGATTTCACCCATATACAAAAGCCACCCTTTGTATATGTGCATATACAAAATTCTACCACTTTTGTGTATGTGCCATATACGAAAACTACCTTCCGTATATGGACATACATGGAAGTGGTTAGCTTCTGTATATGTGCTTATACAAAAATCGACCACTTCCGTATATGCACATATACGGAAGTGGTCGGCTTCCGTATATGTGCATATACGAAAGGTGGCTTCCGTATATGCGCATATATGGAAGTGGTCGACTTCCATATATGTGCATATACAAAATTCAACCACTTCCATATATGTGAATATACGGAAGTGGTCAACTTCCATATATGCGCATACAAAAGTGGTTGACTTTCGTGTATGTGCATATACAAAAGTCGGTTGAATTTCAAATATGCGCATATACAAAAGACAACCACTTATGTATGCACATATACAGAAGTCAGCCACTTCTGTATATGCACAAAATTAGAAGTGGCTAACTTTTGAATATACGCATATACAGAAGTTGGTCACTTCCGTATATATGCAAGGTGGCTTCTTTATATGCATTGACTTCCATTTATGCGCATATACGGAAATCAACCACTTTCGTATATGTGCATATACGGAATTCAACCACTTCCATTTATGCACATATACAAAAATCAGCCACTTTCATATATATGGAAGCTTTCTACTTCTGTATATGAGCGTATACAGAAGGTGGCTTCCATATACGTGTATTTATAGAAGTGGTGGGATTCCATATATGCTCATATATAGAAGTGGTTGTCTTTCATATATGCGATGTACACAAATGGTCAGATTCGTATTTGCACATATATGGAAGAGCTACATTCGTATATGTGCATATATGAAAGGTGGATTTCGTATATGCGCATATACAAAAGTGGTTGACTTCTGTATATGTACATATATGAAATCCGACCACTTCGGTATATGTGCATATACGGAAGTTGACCACTTAGGTATATGTGCATATACGGAAGTCAACCACTTACGTATATGTGCATATATGTAAGTAGTCGGATTTCATATATGCACATACACGTAAGTGGTCAACTTCCATATATACACATATATTAAATATGACCACTTCCGTATATATGCATATACGGAAGCTGACCACTTCTGTATATGCACATATACGAAATCCATCTTTCATATATGTGAATATACGAAAGTAGCTCTTCCGTATATGTGCAAATACAAATCCGACCACTTTTGTACATGCGCATATATGGAAGACGACCACTTTTGTATATGTGCATATATGGAAGTCCGCCAATTCCGTAAATGCACATATATGGAAGCCACCTTCCGTATATGCTCATATATGCAAATAACAAGCTTCCATATATACGAAAGTGGTCGAATTTTGTCTATGCACATAAATGGAAGTGATCGACTTCCGTATATGCACATATACGGAAGTGGTCGATTTTTATATATGCGCATACATGGAAGACAATGCATATAAATAAGCTACCTTGCGCATATACAGAAGTGGTCAACTTCTGTATATGTGCATATTTGAAAGACGATCACTTCTAATTCTGTGCATATACGTAAGTGGTCGGCTTTCGTATATGCACATACATAAGTGGTTGTCTTTTAAATATATGCAAATACAAAATTCGACCGACTTTTGTATATATGCATATACGAAAGTCATCCACTTTTGTATGTGCATATATGGAAGCTAACCACTTCTGTATATTCGCATATATGGAAGTGGCCAACTTTCATATATGTGCATATACAGAAGTTGACCACTTCAATATATGTGCACATACGGAAGCCACCTTTTATATATGTGCATATACAGAAGCCAACCACTTTCGTATATGTGCATATATGAAAGTGGTTGGATTCCGTATATGCGCATATATGAAAGTCAACCACTTATGTATATGTGCATATATGGAAGTGGTCGGCTTCCATATATGAGCATATACATAAGTGGTTGACTTTTGTATATGCACATATATGGAATCCGACCGAGTTTATTATATGCACACATACGAAAGTTAGCCACTTTTGTATGTGCATATATGGAATTCAACCACTTCTATATATGTGCATATGCGGAAGTGGTCGAATTTCATATATGTGCATATACGGAAACCGACCACTTCCATATATGTGCATATATGAAAGCCATCGGTTTCTGTATATGAGCATATACAAAATTCATCCACTTCCGTATATGTGCATATATGGAAGCCGACCACTTCCTTATATGTGAATTTATATAATTTGGATTCAATATCTATACATATATGGAAGCACATATATATGGAAGCCAACTTCCGTATACGCATATTTATGGAAGACTGCCAACTTCCGTAAATGTGCATTTACAGAAGCCACCTTCAATAAATGCACATTTACGGAAGGTAGCTTTCGTATATGCTCATATACGAAATCCAACTTCCATAAGTGCACATATACAGAAGCCAACTTTCATATATGCATGCTTCTGTCTATGTGTGCTTCCGTATATGTGCATTTACGGAAGTTGGCAACTGTATATGCGCATATATTGAATCCAACTTCTATAAATGTGCATTTACGGAAGTTGGCTTCCATATATGCTCATATACTGAATCCAAGTTTTGTAAATGAGTATTTATGGAATTTGGCTTATGTATATGCGCATTTATGGAAGTTGGATTCTGTATATGCACGCTTCCATATATGCTCATATATGGAAGCCAACTTACATATATGCACATTTACGGAAGAAACCTTTCGTAAATGGGAATATATGGAAGCACGCATATACGGAAATCAACTTTTGTATATGCGCATATACGAAAGTATCCTTTCGTAAATTCTCATAAACTGAATCCAACTTTCGTAAATGTGAATATACGGAAGCACGCATATATTGAATCCAACTTCTGTAAATGAAAATTTACGGAAACTAGCAACTTCTGTAAATGCAAATTTACGGAAACTAGCAACTTCTGTAAATGCCCATTTATGGAAGTTGGACTCAATATCTACGCATGTACGGAAGAACGTATATATGGAAGCTAACTTCCTTAAATGTGCATTTACGAAAGGCTACCAACTTCCGTAAATGTGCATTAACGGAAGCCACCCTCAATAAATGCACATTTATGGAAGGTATCTTTCATATATGTGCATATACAGAAGCGCGCATATAAGGAATCCAAATTCCATAAATGTGCATATACAAAAGCCAACTCTTGTATATGTATTCTTTCGTCTATGTGTGCTTTCGTATATGTGCATTTACGGAAGTTGGATTATGTATATGCGCATATACTGAAACCAACTTCTGTAAATGCACATTTACAAAAGTTGGCTTTTGTATATGCGCATTTATGAAAGTTAGCTTATGTATATGCATGCTTATGTATATCCTCATATATGAAAGACAACTTGCATATATGACAAACTCCACGATTGGCCTTTATTGCATGCCCTTCAATTGAAGTAGTGTCATCATTAAAATAGATTGTTCTTTCTAACAGATATGGACCATTACCAAAAAGTGGAAAATCACCAAGTTTATTGGTCACTGATATAGGAGTAAAATGGACACCCATTGTAGACCAAAAAATTGTTGTTTCTATCCCTTCCTTTACATGATTTAAATTAACACAAGGTCTCAAAAGTTGGAAAATTTGGTCACTAGTTGTTGGTTATCTTGGTTTTGTTAAGGAGTTGTGGCTATGGTTCTATTTGAAAATATGTATGATTGAAGTGGGTCTCATTCCACTACCACTAGGAAACAAAGAATTCATGTAAATATTTCAGTTCCATCCTTGTTAAACAAAAAAAGGGAGGAAACAAAGCATAATAGAATATAGTGGATATTTAAAAACTACTGTATGGGAGGGTTTAAATTTAGTGGAATGGATTAGTGGAGATGAGAAAGTATATCAGTTGAGATATGGGAAATATTAGAGCTACAACCCTCTTGTGGGAGGCTTTGTATGGTAGAAGATGATGCTTCTTCCCTCATCCTACAGATACCTAACATATACTTAGTCAGCAAAGCGATAATACATTAACAATTGATATGCAAAGGAGTTGAAACTGTAGCACATGTCAAACCTAGAAAATCACCAACGGGAGAGTTGTCATCTAACGAAGCATGTTCCAAGGGAGGAAGATTACCAAAAGAAGCTCCTATATATATAATATAACAATGCAATCTTCATTAGAATCCATATTGGCATATAAAATAACACATACTTGAAACATAGATTACATCAATTGGGAGTCCCAACAATTATACCTGTAATGGTAGGAAAAATTGAATGACATTGCATCCGTCTATGTCCTTGGATTGAAGCCACAGTAGTGGATTGTTGCACCCCTGCAAACATCCACCTCTTTCTCCACTAAAAAAATGGTGATGCCTATATATACTAATCTTAACATATTGATCTCACCACTCTACAAAACTCACTTGGGACAATAGATGATGCATTGTTGGTGCGAGGACGACCTCACTTGTTGAGTTATGGAAAATGAAATGGTTCATATTCACATGCAAAATCAAATTTCCAATTTGCCACTTCTATTGCTTTTTTTTTTTTTACAGATAAGAAAGCTCATCTTCCTCTTCAAAGATGTTAGTTTCAAAGAGATAATGAATAAGATAATAAAGACGAAATACATAAACTAAGGAATAACTAAAAGAAAGGGTAAAAGGAAATTACAAAGCATATCCATATACCCTACATATTAAGGAGGAAAAGTTAGCATTTGATATGGGGCACCTGAATTGCTATGTATTCATTGGAATTAAGATAAAGGAATAATTGCTAAAATCATACTTTGTATTATTCAAATATGATTATTGGGATAAAATTGCAAATCTACATTTATTTAAAATTATTTGCAAATTGGAATAATGGGGAAATGGCTCCTTATCCCACATTGAAAAGATAAAGAAATGGGTTTATAATTAGCTAAAGTGATAAACATTTAGGAAGCGAATGGGCCCAAGATATAAGAGAATGCTAGGAAAAGGGTTGGATCTAGAGTAATGCTCTTAAAATGAAAAGTAATATATGAAAAAGATATCATAATTTGTATTCTTCAAATGTCGATTATTGAGTTAAAATTGTAAATTTATCTAAAATTATTAACAAATTGGAATAATGGGGGCAATGGCTCCTTATCCCACATTGAAAAGATAAAGCGATGAGTTTATAATTAGCTAAAGTGATAAACATTTAGGAAGTGAATGGGCTCAAGGTATAAGAGAAATCTAGGAAAAGGATTGGATCAATATGAATGGTCCTAAAATGAAAAGTAATATATGGAAAAGATATCATATATATAAATAAAATAATTAACAAATTTCACTATCTAATAAAGGAGGGGATTAGAAAGAAAAATTTCACTATCAGATAAAGGAGGGGATTAGAAAGAAAAAATGAGAAATAAAAGAAAGGGATAGAGAGAAGATTGTAGGGATAAGGTAAAAGGTCTATTTATGTAAACAATGAATGGTGGACTTCTATGAAAGGCTAAGCTTATAGTCATCTTCTCGATTAAAATTAGTACTATGTTTTTCAATTTCAGGGGCTTCCTTAATAATGTGAGATGATTGATGTTAGGATTTTGACTTGGACAAAGAAAATAAGAAGTTTGAAAGATAAGGATTATGTTGGTTATATGTTCTTTGAGACAAGTTTGGATTTATTGGTTTGGTCTATGTAAGATTTTCCAAAGGAACAAAGAATTTAAAAAAATCATTGGGCAAACATATGACCATTTTTATCTTAAAAGCTTCTAAATAATTTCTTTAGGTTTTTGGGGTGTTTGACAAATAAGGATTATGTTGGTTATGTTGGTTATATGTTCTTTGAGACGAGTTTGGATCAATCTATTGGTTTTTACTATGTAGGATTTCCCAAAGGAACATAGATTTTAATAAAATCATTGGACAAGCATATGACTAGTTTTATCTTTAAAGCTTCTAAAGAATTGTTTTAGGGTTTTGGGGGGTTTGAAAAGGGATTTAATATTATTTTAGGTCAAGATATTAGAAATATGATCCGTAATTCCATGAATGCAAGTGATCAAAATTAGGGCATAAGGAGGGGAGGTGGAAAGGGAGTTTTGAGATTTTGGATGGAGGGCGAAACAAAAGGCTTTGTTAATTTGGAAAATAGAATAACCATCTGCTACCAGAACATTAATAAGATGGACTCTTTCTTTGTTTAATAAATAGGGAATGAAAATTTGAATGGATTTGGTAAAGAAGGTTTTAAAATAGATTTGTGAACAAAGTGATGGATTAAGCATGGAGGTATATATCAATATAAATCTTTTAAGGTATCTATTGGTATCCTTCATGCCTAATCCCACCAACACCCTCCTCAAAAGTCTATCATTTCGTGTTATAAATTTTATTCTATTAATATATTAATATGTGGGTTATATAGATATTCTCTTTACTTTTTCTTTTAAAATTATTACTTTATTATCTTATTCATTACTCTTACCCTTTGAAATGATTACTCTTACCCTTTGAAATGAATAGAAGAAAAAAAAAATGAATTTCATATTAATTAATAAATATATATTCCCTTTTTAATTTTTTTCCATAATTATAATTATTTTAATATTTTGAATAATCTATTGTATAACAATATTATTATTTTAATTAATTTAACCAAAATTTAATTTTGAATCTTAATGATCATAATATCTTTATATGAGTAGTCCCCGAGGTGTAGGACAGTCGGTGACGGAGTGTGTTGTTAAGCCACTCCGTGATGTTAAAGTCACCGGTTCGAAACCTGCAGGGACAAAAAATCCAACCATGTTAAGGGTTGGTGTGGCTTAGGCCGGGTGCGATCCCCGGGTGATTTTGACGGCTTAGATGCCCCTGAGTCGCGGTTTCTCAAGCCACAGGTTAATCGCGTAGCCAACAGGTCCCGCACAAATTAACAAGCAAAAAAAATATATTTTTATATGAGTAATTCTACAACTATATATATTAGAACTTACTATGTTATATTATGTTATTAAAGTTTCACATGATTACCTTAATTATAATAAGCGTCATTCAAATTTAAAACATTTAAAAGTTATAATGTAATTCAATTCGAGAAAATTTATTATAATTTATAACCAATTATATAACTTTCATAGTCAAATATTAATTTAATCTATTATTTAAAACTTATCATAATTATGACCCATTATAAAATTTTCATTCTTTAATCGATTAGTTTAATATTGTTATCTTATTAACAAGGTTGTGTGGCAGCGCAGTCCCTGCCAATGAGGTTAGAAAGCAAATTGTGGAAAATGGGGTCGATTTGTAAATGAAACCAAGTGTTTGATGCAAAATGTATATTACGGAAATGTTGTGTGCAACATGTATATCACGGAAGAGGGGGGAAAAGTAAATGACGGTTGGCAGACAGAGCAAGAATAAATTTGAAAATTTAAATGCATTTTCCATCTGGACTAGTGAAAGATAAAAATATATGATGACATACAATTAATAGGAGATAAGAAATATAAAAATTTAAATGCATTTGTGAACATGGAGTATAAGTAAATGACGCTTGCATTGTTGAGCACCATTTATTTTGAAATATATAAAAAAAGAAAAGTTTGTAACATATAAAAGAGTAAATGCATTTGCCATACAGACCACTGAAGGATAAGAATAAAAATATGTAACATATTAAAAAGTAAATGCATTTGTCATACAGAGTGGTGAAAGATAAGAATAGAGTCCGTAACATATAAAAATTTAAATGCATTTTTATTTGAAATCTGTCAAAAGATAAAAGTTTGTTACATACTACTGGAAATTTTGAAATATACAAAAAAATTAAAGTCTGTTACATATAAAGCGGAATTTCAATGTGTTTGTCATGTAGACTAGGATTTAGGCTCTCGCGGACCATTAGAGAAATATATACAAGAAACAGGATTATGGAAAGAAGATAGAGTGTAATAGCTGCAAAAGAAAATAAATGGAAAGGTATAAGTGTTTGCCTATACATCTATATTTAAGAAACTGGAATAACTGGGTTGATAGACAAAGAAAGATGTGATGAGTAAACTTACAGTGAGGGTACATATGATCCCTTTGGCTATTTTCTTGCAATTTCCATTTCATTCATGTCGTCGATGACTGTGGTTTCAAGGATCAAAATGTGTAAAACAAAAGAGATCATGATGGCGATATATGGGGATTACAGAGATATGGGCCAAGTCCAACGAACATTCATCTATATATTGAACAAATATTACAAAGACACATGAGGTATTTTCATTTCCTGCCAAAGGTTGATATATTTTTATTTTCCCCTTCTTCAGCCGATATGAAAAATTGCATTGTCCTCATTTAAAGTGAATTTGTTGTGTATCCGAAGTTTCTGCAACATGTAGACACTTCTTGTCTTTTTCTGTAGATACGTTTCATACGACAACTCTGCCAACTTAGGAAGCACATTTTGTAACAGAGGCTGCCTAACCGTACAATGCACGGTTGTGTTGCTCACGGTTCAGATAACAACATTGACGCAATGTCCATATATATATGGACATTTTTCACCGCATCACAGACAATCAATTGTATCATCACTTATCAAAGCGGAGGCATAAGAAACGAAATTGAATTTTGCACATACAGGCTCAAAGGGGGTTGAGTACACATTGGATGAAACTAAAAGACCTTCAACCTGGGAAAGCGAGCAAAGGGTTTAATACATTGAACAATATAATACACAATTGCACCCCCGACCCTCCCCTTTAAAAAAAATAAAATTAAAGAGGCGCAGAAATTTGTTGAAGGCTATTTCTATAAGTAAAGTGAGGATGATTTTTTGGATGTATACGCACAACAATGGTAGAGCTAGCTAGTTTCTTCAGATCCTCTACTATATCTGCTCACAACTCTGTTACAAACGTTGCCTAGGTTGTCCGAAAGATCCTTTCTCTAGCATCCCTCTTCTTTGTTATATTTTTGAACAACATAAGTGGAATATGCCCTATATGCAATTGTTGTTCCATTGACAAAAACAAATTTGAATACGTATCAAACAATTGTAGCTGCAACATGGAACAGTGCAATATTTGTGTAACTTATCCGACATACATGCAGATGAAAAAGTAAAGGACAAAATTGAATATGAAAAGCTGTACCATTTCCTTGTCGTTGTCCGACTCTCCATCCTTTATATGGAGAACGTGTTGCGAGCCAAATTTTCTCGCCAGTGTGACAACAGTCCCAATCATTCTGATTGAATAAATATCAGTGCTCTGTGCAAGTTGGTTGATAGTCGAGTCCGGGACAAAGCGATATTCTGAACAAAAAACAAGAATTTTTACCACAATGCTTGTTTCGTTGAGCAAAATAATTCGATCGCAATCACCACGGTCATATATTGTTTTGGGCAATATATTAAAATTTGTAATGGATATCCCATTACGCGGCAATATCTTTTCTGCATGTTTCTGGACAAGTTGTGGAGGAACAATCAGTGTCACTATCATCATGGCGTCTGTTATGTCAGCACACATAATGGATCTACTTTTGTTTGCCTTGTCCAAGTAGGTGCTATAGACAACCATTATGTCCCCGATGAACACTTGTCCAGTTTGGTGGTTGTTCAAGCCCTCTATTGACAATACTTTGGATGTCACAACTCTAGACCTGATGAATTTGAACAGGAAGACTAAAGTGAATGGTAGTGTGCTACAAGTAGACACATAGTTTTGATGAACTATGGAGCCACAGTTTCACAACCACACCTCTTAGTCTATGGAACATGAAACACGTTTGACGTCTCCCTTATACTTATTGATACTTCTTGCGAGCTGCAAACCATGTATTGCAGATGGCATCAACATATCCGCCATGCCATAGATGAATATACAGCCTAGGAAATTTGTTTAGTAAACATAGTAAGAGCAGAGCGTATGCATCTTTACCTTTGGCCTTGTCGGTCTGTCGATGTCTGGGATGACTGACCTCTCATGCTTGTGTCACTAGTCCAACTTTTTCCGATGCAAGCATGTGCAGATGAACATCAGGACTAAACAAGCATATGCATTGTATAGTGTCCATCAAAATGACCAAATAGCCATAAAATTGTATGCATCTGAATTTTTTAACTGGAGAAATGTTTAACAGTGAACATGGCGTGAGCACGGGGCACCATGGTCAATCTGTATATCGCGAACCCCTAGAAGCCAGGGGAGCAATCTTCAACCTGCCAGCCTGGCACCCGCAATCGAGAAAGTGGGTAACTATGGAATAAGGTAGAAGTAGGACCACATATGTCAATCCATTAGTCCTCCAACCGGCGCACGCAGGAATTTTCAGAAAGCACACTAAGCAGATGAATTAGAAAACAAAAGGGATAATAGAAAATGGAAAAAGTAGAAATAGGGAGCGTAGAAAGGCCCATTACTGCGAAGTCATCATTTTCAAGTCTAATATTGTATGCCCCCACCCGGTTTGTATATTTAATTTACTAGCACACTTGGTATACCTTTTAGAAGATTGTACCACATGACCCTCTGCTGTTGCACAGAATAATTCATCTCCCTATCCAAGAAACCTGTTTTTTCCAAGGAAACAACGTCGAAGATGCAATGGAAATGAAGGCAAGTTAGTATGAAGACAGACATCTAAAATAAAAAGAAATGGGTCTATTTACCCACCAAAGAGTCCTTTGTCCTGTCCAGACATTATGTTTGTTTAAATGCAACAATGCAGCACAAACACAATAGACATGAACTTGCTTAGTATGATGCATGTAACCAAGATAACTTACCATGTAGGAAGGCACACAATTAGTTTAACACATATAAATACCATAAATGAAATACAAAACAACGCAATATGAAACAAAAGTACGAGTATGCACCTTTCTATATCCTCTTCAGTTGTTGCAGTCAAGACTCCCTCCTTTTCTCCAGCTACTCTGTTTATTTCAATGTGGGAACGCACATAATTCAATGAACATAAATGGAAGCTAGTATTCACCAAAGAACAAGCAATATGTACATACAACAAAACTGACTGAATGAATGGTCTAGAAAGGCACACAACTAGTTTAACACATATAAATACCATAAATGAAATACAAAACAACGCAATATGAAACAAAAGTACGAGTATGCACCTTTCTATATCCTCTTCAGTTGTTGCAGTCAAGACTCCCTCCTTTTCTCCAGCTACTCTGTTTATTTCAATGTGGGAACGCACATAATTCAATGAACATAAATGGAAGCTAGTATTCACCAAAGAACAAGCAATATGTACATACAACAAAACTGACTGAATGAATGGTCTAGAAAGGCATAAACATGAACCTTTGCGCTTCTCTATCCCTGGCTGTAAATGTGTAGATTTTTTTTTCCCTGCCAAAAATATATTACAAGGCACAAAAAATCATGCAATTGCATGGCCGCAGCTAAACAATTTCTGGTTTTCCCTGGCAATTTATCTAGATATTCCCTTTAACCATGTTCTTTATCCTCTACACAGACTGTTGTGCCCACAATACAGGTTCTCAGTTTTTCGTGGCAAACTACCCAGACATGCTTCTAGACATGAAAATATAATCTTGCAGAATCTTTGTTGCACATATCATACCTCAAGCACAACACAAATTGTATCGTGCACACACTAGTCTATGTATAGGAGAAAGAACATGTAATTTCATATTCGCACATCTGACCATACATGGTTTATAAATGTAGCCTGCATACATATGCTTTATTCCAACAAAAAAACAGTGGATATTGTAACTTCACATGTAATCCTCGAACAATTTTGCATGCAACTATTTTCTTTCATGGCAGCACTGGAGCAGTAGCAAAATCTCACAGAATAACAGATATCAGCTCGACAGACATGGAAAATAACACAACTACATGTCAACTCGTGGATGCAGGGGCTGAACACCATAAAGCGCCCCAAATAAACAATAATAATCCAAAAAAAAGAAAAAAGAAAATCTCCAACAACCGTCATTGCACCCCAACCTTGCAAAGCCGAATCAAACAAAAGAAAACAGCAAGGACCAAACCAGTGAGAAAGCAAAAATAGGCCAAACTACACCCCCAAGGCCCCAAAGCGCAAACCCCAGCCAAACAAATAGAACCAACAACCCACGAACCAACAAACCAGCAAGAACCATCGAGCTAGTGAACAACATATGTATCTCCAACGATTACGAAACTGCAACCCAAGCACAGAAGGAACCAGAAACATACAAGGAACATGCGAATACAAATAAGAAAACATTCTTACTTGCAAACTGCAAACACTGAACAACAAACAAGGAATACAAAATGAAACTATGGCATCGAAACTTACTCCGAAACGATGAAATGCAGAAGCACAGGTCAAATCGCGAGCGAAACAACAACAAGCAACAACTGTGAAACCAACGAAGAAGAAGCACTCACCAAACCAGTAAACAATGTATGTAGCTTCAATGGTAGAACAAGGATGAAACGTACAATGGCTATTGAACTAGCGGTGGACAAACAAGACTATGCAAATTCACTGTAACTATATAGAAAATTTCGAGGAAAAATGTACTCCGAGAAGCGCATTTACCTAAGCATTTAAGACTACCAGGCTGTCTAAGGACCTCTCGGTATGAAAACATTTAAGTTGTCAGGGGTGTTGGAGGACATCGCGTCATGTAAACATTTACGTTGTCAGGCCTATTGAGACATCTTGGAATAAGTGTCAATACATTTCAACAAATATACATCCGCCAAAGAAGCTATAAACTTTGGAATTCTCAATCACTACAAAGCTTGGATATCAAAACATTTCAATATGCTTAGTACATATCAAAACTTACGGATATATTCAGCTAACAGAAAATGCTAATACAAACATTTGAACTAATGCTAGCATTAATCGACCTTCAACCAATATAGAGGAAAAATATATCATTAAAAAATACTATCTACGAGAAAAAGTTTGGATATGTTGCCATATAGTACATTGGGAATAGTGAAGCCGACAATAACACCGCCAATCTCTTATCCAATCAGATCAATACATATATGTTACTTTTTATTATATAAAAAAATATGCTTTAAATTCCATAGCTCCAACAATAGGTAGTGTGCAAATATTTCAGGTCAAAGGACAAACTAATACATAGTCAACGCATTATCGATTGCTATAGTCCCTCTATTCCTACGGCAGGGACTAATAATAAGTTAGGGTCACTAAAATTTAAAACATTTAAAAATTATAATGCATTTCAATTCTAGGAAACTTATCATAATTCATGACGAATTATAGAACTTCTGTACTCAATATTAATTTTATCTATTACTTAAAACTTATCATAACGCATTATAAAATTTTCATTCTCAAATATTATTTTGATCGATTATTTGTTATAGATCAAGACGTAAGCACCAGGGGCACGAGACGGAGTCTAGGACCGGGCATTATCAGTTTTCAAGTGTCATTTGAAATAGGGTCAGGAACAAATAGGTGGTCGATTGCAGTGTTTAAATTTCGAACTAAACATAGCGTTTTTTAAATAGGGTCGGGAACAGATTGCAACATTTAAATTCTAAATTTGAAACTCAAATAGACCATCCCATCACATTTATGATTTAGATTTCCTGTCCAACTCAGTGATCTCTCGATAAGACTATTTTTCTTACTCATTCATCCACAAATGATGACGGTGGTGACCGAGACAGAGACGACGTCGGGAAGAGGGGCGGATGGAAAATAGATCGTCGAAATCTAGCTGGAATAGGAGGTCGAAAAAGGTGCAAATCGAAGCCAACGCCCACCAGATATCTAGTCTGTGGCATCATAAGCTGTTGGATGGAGGATGCACATGCATGGAATGCACTGACGGTTGCCGCACAAAAGCAATCCACTAATGATTATCCCTACTTGTGGAGTTCTTTGTTGAAGTCTTTGTGTACCTACTTGTGGAGTTCTTTGTTGAATTTGTGTTAAGAACCAAATATCAATATAGCATAGAAAAACCTCAGAAAAAGTACTCAACGCCTTGAAAAAGAGATAATTTATGATAATAAGCCTCTTCGAGGGGGAAACCTCCTTTTACCCCACTTAAATGTTCAAGTACAAGATGATTCAAAATGAAAATGTCTCCTTGGTATATATAGGAGACTAGGAGGTATAATTACAACTAATGGCCTAAAGCCGACATAAATAAAATAACATTACTAATATAATATGCCCCAATTAAAGGGTAATGAGCCAATACTAGGGCTTAACATGCCCCTCCCCTTGAGACAAGTGTTGTCTGTAATGCTTGAGTAACTCTGGATGCTTCTGTATAAAAGACTCATCTTCTCAAGTGGAATCTTCAGCCGGTAGTTTCTTCCATTTAATGAGATACTCTAAAATGGATCTATTCCTCAGCTGGCGAATTCTTGTGTCAGTGATGGTTTCAGGCTCCAATATGATTTTTCCTTCCTCATCAAGTTCTGGCAATATAGTTTGAACTGGGATCTTGTCGTCTATAACCTTCTTTAAGCATGAAACATGGAAAACTGAGTGTACTCGTGAAGATTCAGGCAGCTCCAATTTGTATGCCATAGTACCAATCTTTTGCAACACCTTATAAGGGCCATAGTACTTTGGTGATAATTTATTATACTTCTTGGCTTGCTTGAGGGACATCTGTTTGTATGGTTGTAGTCTTAAAAACACCCAA
>ML779013.1:610034-630060 GCA_009831015.1 Picea engelmannii | reverse complement strand
TATGTCCCTACGCATTTCTTCACCTTCATCAAGAGTCCAAGTAGGATTTTCTGGAGGCTTATTTGGTGTAGAAGTTCCCTTTTTGGGTGGCATGTTGGCCAAGTATCACATTTGAACCTTGATTTTGAGGTGGTTCTGCTAGACAATATTTCTTATGTTGTATCTCCCACGTTTCGACTCTTCTGGGTATGAAACTTTCTTTTATGTAGTTCTCTGATATTTCTTCTCTGCAATGCCACAGGTCTGATCAAAATTGGATCTTCCAAGTGGAATTTACGGTAACTTCCCCACAACTTGTCGATTTTTGGACTTTCCAGGAGATCTCACTTGTATAGCTTGCCTCGCACAAAATAATTGATATAAAATTCTGAAACTCGCACTAAAAATACTACAGACTTTCCACGATCCAATGAAACCATTCCCACTCAATTTGGATACTCTATGAAGAAGTTATGATTGTTTTACCTGGAACACCTTCTTGAGACTAGCCAATAGGACTAGTCAGATACCCTATCTTACACAAGGTGTATCTACAAATTTAAGATGACCTAGAATCTGAACGTTTTACCACAGATACCTTACTAATTTCTGTAAATATCCTCTAGATTTTAGGGTCTGAAACGTTACAGAATTTTTTTTATAGCGAAAATTCCGTAATGACTCAGTTCAGGATGATTCCAGAACCCTATCTAGTACAGGCTGTATCTCTGAAAGTATAAGGCTATCTACGAAAGTATAAGGCCTCAAGAGATGAATTTTGAACCCAACGTATCTTGATATGTCTACTAAATATCCTCTAATCCGTTCCTTCTGAAATGTTGTAGAAAAAAAGTTATAGCGAAAATGCCAAGGTGTTTCAGATGTAGCAACGAAACCCCAAGACATTGAGCTCTGATACCATATGTTAAGAACCAAATATCAATATAGCATAGAAAAACCTCAGAAAAAGTACTCAACGCCTTGAAAAAGAGATAATTTCAGATAATAAGCCTCTTCGAGGGGGCAACCTCCTTTTACCCCACTTAAATGTTCAAGTACAAGATGATTCAAAATAAAAATGTCTCCTTGGTATATATAGGAGACTAGGAGGTATAATTACAACTAATGGCCTAAATCCGACATAAATAAAATAACATTATTAATATAATATGCGCCAATTAAGGGGTAATGAGCCAATATTAGGGCTTAACAATTTGAATCATGAATTGTAAAGTTTTCTTGTCATAGTCTATGAGATGTGGTGATAAAATTTGGATATTGTTTATTAAAATTTCAACAAACTAAATAATGACTAGAATAGAAAATTTCATTATAGAGGTTTCATGTTTATAATTGTTTAGATTTGCGAAATTTCCAAAGTAAAAGATTTTGTTATGATTTCCCAAAGATTGTAATGTTTCATTAAGATTTAAAATACTTTTAACTTGTTCTTAACATCTTAATTAGAATATACTATCATATTAGGAATGTTAATGGATTCACACTAGAGAAAATTTGAGATCTAAAATAGGTGTCCAAAGAAAAATAATAAAATAGGAGTTAAAATAATAAAATAAGAGTTATGAATTTTAAATGGGAAAGAAATAAAAGTATTGTTTTTCCTAATATTTTCATTTTATTTCCTTATAGGGTTTTCTAAAAGTATTAAGGGTAAGTACTAGTTGAATGCAAAATTTAACAAGCATATTTTTTCCCTATATTTCTAGTTTATCTCACCATCATCTTATTTCTAATTTACTTTTATGTTGACATCATCATCATCATCTTGAATCTTATTGTTTTTTTTTTTTTTTAATTCTAATAAATTGATTTCCAAATAATTGTAATTTAAATTAATCTACATTCTAGTAAATTAAATAAATAATTCAATGTTTACAATTATATTACCTAAATTCCATTTAGTTTCCCGAGAAACTATTTCCTTTTAAAAACTTTCAAAGGATTTATAAATCCAGGTCTCCTTCGTTCCTAATTCAATGTTTACAATTATACTACTTAAACTCCATTTAAATTCCAAAGAAGCAGTTTAAATTCCAAAGAAGCAATTTCCTTTTGAAGACTTTCAAAGTATTTATAAATCCATGTCTCTTTCACGCCAAGTTGGAAACATTTTAAAAAATGCATATTGGAACATAGAGTTGAAAGGCATTTAATATTTTGTAATAGTGCTTTTTAGTCCATGCCTCTAGGTCATGTAGTCAAGTTACATTGACCAAATATTAATTCATCCACATTTTCAAAGTATACATAAAATTTAATCTTAAATTTATTTATTTTAAAAACAAATTTATTTTTTTTATTTATGAAATTTCCTTAATAAAATTTATAATTGGTTCAATAATACTTCATGATGTAACTTTATTGATCTGGTGTATGTTATTATTTTTCCGGTGATGCAACTGTATGCTATTATTGATCTGGTGTATGTTATTATTTTTCAATAATACTTTATGATGTAACTTTATTGAAGCCCTGGCTAGATAGTAGGGACAGTTCCCTGGGCAAAAGGATGATAAATACAGAGCAAAATCGTCCTTAAAACTATAGATCCAGAGTTTCATCTATCTATCAGAGATTCTTTCTTTATATCACTTCTAATTCATTGAAATGGTCCCATCTCACAATTTCCAGTGTGTCAGTTTTTTTTTTAAATTATGTGCCAAAGTTCTTTTAATATACTTATTATTTGAATCTTCTTTTTAAAATAATATATTTTTCTAATTTTCTAAATTCTTATATCAAATTTTCTATTGTTTTAAATAGGTTGGATTTGACATTATTCATGTGGTGTGTTGCAATTTTTATACATTATTTGTGAGAGTTAATACTTAGTTTCTAAAATAAATTATAGTATTGGTCATTTAGGAGGTGGCACTACAGTGCAAGGCTATGGTTGCAGGGGTGTTGCAGTCTAGGGTTGGGCGCTACATTCTAAGCTTGCTTATATTATTGGTCATTTAGGAGGTGGCACTGCAATTCAAGGTTGTGGTTGCAGGGGTGTTGCAGTGTAGGGTTGGGCGCTACATTCTAAGCTCACAATAGGGTGACCTGTGTGCACACTATGTGGAAGGTTGCATGCATCTCCTAATTTGTTTCCTCTCCTTCATAACAAATTCAACTAGATTAGACCAGAACGGTAGAGACTGAGTGGTGTCCTCTGCTTCATAACAACTTCAACTAGATTAGACCAGAATTGTAGAGATTGAGTGGTGGAAATTTACGAGGAACCAAGAAAGAGAGAGACTAAGTGGTGGAAACTTATGAGGAACCAAGAAAGGGAATTGCAGACAAGGACAAAACCAAAAACTCCTCTTCATATTATTCATCGTCTCTGATCACTCTCATTTTATGCTTCTCAAAAGGTACTAGTTTCAAATCACACAATTCACATTCAAATTTAATCTGAAAATGGGTTTTTCCATTATGCGCAGTGCTTCATTTTCAAGTCTCTACGGTTTGTTTCAGAGCTTTTTATTTTAATTTAAACCCTCCCTATGTTTTTTCCTCGCAGTGCGGCTAATAAGCTCAGTTTCAATAGAAAGATGCTATGATTAGTTATAGATGTAACGGAAGGACTACTAATACTTGCACAATAGGATTACTGAGAGTCTTGAGGTAGTTCATTGTGTGCACAAGTGATGTGATTTCTTAAGATATTTTATAATGTTATAGGGTTGATTTTGTTCTATATATTTATCTGTTGAAGGGGGGTGCATGCTGACCTTTGGTGGCTATGCACTTGACCCACCTTCTCGTCTAGTTGCCTGCAAAATAAAAAATCATAAATCTTGTATGACATACAACTCAATTGATTTGCAAAGGGAAACTATGAGACATTCAATTGGAAAATCTGCTAAAGATTGGAAGTTTTCTGGGCAGTTTAAATTTAAAAAGAGAAAGAGTGGTTGATTTCCATTTATGAGAAGTTTAAATCGACACATCAGAGCAGGTGAACTTTAATGTGTTGATCTAGATCCTCCATTGATGATTGCAAAACAAAAAATCATAAATCTTGTATGATGTACAACTCAATTGCTCTGCAAAGGGAAACTATGGGACATTCAATCGACAAATCCACTAAAGATTGGAATTTTTCTGGGCAGTTTAAATTTAAAAAGAGAAAGAGTGGTTGATTCCCATTTATGAGAAGTTTAAATAAGCACAGACATGTTCACACATATAAGGTGTAACAAACATGATGATCTTATAGAGCCATCGTTGATAAAGATATAGTTTGAAATATCTATAAACATACATAAAAGATATAAAGATATGAATGGATGATTATGATTGACAATATTACCTCGTTATATAGGGTTAAAGAGACGAGTCACAGTGAAGGGTTGTGATTCTCAGAGTTTTTGATTACTATAATAGTTAATAAGGTGGTACATGGACACCTGCAAGTAGGAATGTATACAATCTCTTCGATGCAGTTTCTGGCTGCACAACCCAGGTTGGCAGTCGATTGCATGCCTTATTTTCTAATGCAAACATCAACCAACACCAATAATCAATGTACATTTATATATTTGTGCATTATATATTGCAAGTTTGTGAACTTGGGTTTGTCTCCTGGACATGATCACGTGTATTTACTCTTCCTAATATCTCGTACACCAATTAATTCTGCCATAAACATGACTTGAAAATTCACCGATTCTGACAAGCTCAACCCTAGTTCATGAGCTCAAAATCAAATTGTATTTAACCAAAAATGCCTCCCAATAGATATTTTTATATATTTTTTTATGTTATACATCTTAACTTTTGTATTAAGCAACGACCAATACTGAAACCAGGTGTAGCAGAGCTCTTCTTTATATTTCTCATACAAAATTGTAAGTAATCGCATCTTTACTTTGGCACCCAAAGAGGATCCAAAACAAAAACCTAGCAGCCATAAAGTGATTTAAAAACTAGTGGGGAGTTTTCTTTTACATATTTTATTAAGAACATATATAATTTCTATAAGTTTTTGGAAAATAAGCACACAAATCCTCCAAACCAGATTAGTCAATTTTAACTACATAACACTCAAAAAATCAATTTGAAGTCTTGTGTTACTAGGTCTAGATTCGTCAATTTTAAAGTACATAACATTGAAAAGATCTTCTTTTCAGGTCTCTATTTTTACTGTGGCTTTTGAAGTGTTATCCATGAAGTGATATTCTTTTAACTTTTGATAATGCAGGGATGTGGACCCTGAGGTCAGAAACATGGGCACTCCAATACATGGGTCAACTAACATACGCGAGAGTGAAGTCTACTCTGTGATTGCTAACTTCTTCTTTGATTTTAACTTCTCCTTTTTCCACCCCTTCCATCTTCTCACACAACTACCTCTCTATTGGAAGATAAAGTTCCTCCCAATGTCTAGACGACTACCTCTCAAAGCTTGATGACTACCTCTCTGTTGGATGATAAAGTTCCCTCAAGCATACCATATTACGAAGACGTAAGCATTGAAGCCAATCAGATAGAAGCCTGCAATAAATGTTTGACAAGGCTGGAAGATCCCTAGCCCCATGGAATTTTCTCTAGGGAGAGATCTCTCATCTCGTGCAGGTGCTTGGGGATGACGACCACTGGCTCTGATTCCAAAACGAAGATGCCATGTGGGAGGAAGATAAAGATAGCCGGATTAGTATTTTCCTAAAAAGTTGCTAGGTGTTTTGCATGCAAAGTAGTAGTGGTTTTGTGTTGCAAAGTGTTAATATGTCTTCCTTTCATATTTTTAATTTTTTTTTCTTTAAAATTTTTAATTTCTTTGAATTTATTTTAATGCAATTTTTATTTATTATTTTTTAAATTCATTAAGGTACATAATTTTTTGGTGAAATTTATATAGGACTCTATAATCTTGAGAAGGTTAACTTTATATAGGACTCTATAATCTTGAGAAAGAAAGTGTGCCGGAAAAAAAGGATAGCCCAACAACACAATTCCGTATTACCCATCTCATCAATGTCGACCATACATATAAATGGGCATGTATGCATGCATCATGAATTTGCTCCAGTGAATTTGGAATGTTTGTCATTAATTAAAAATTGTGTAAAGTATATATAGTTTATCGTAGTGTTCTATTTCTTTTAGTTTGGAATCTTTGTCATTAATTAAAAACCATGTAAATTATATATAGTTTATCGTAGTGTTCTATTTATTTTTAATTGTTGTAACAGAAGCATGAATTCTTTTTCTATGTATAACCCTTAACTTAAGGATTTTAGTAAATAGGGACAAATGTTTCAAATATCTTTGTCTTACAATGTAGGATCTATTTGTTATAGATTATGTGTGTAGAAATTTTGGAATTGATCAATGCCAAACTCTTTGCAAATACATTTGTGCGGTACATAATAATAACCTTAATTACGAACCTTCGAGATCATTTAGTCCTTTATCTTAAAACACACTGAGAACCGAAGTTGTATATTGATTAACACAGAACATGAAACAACAATTTTAGTGATCACAACATAATAATATACAATGCAGCTACCAAAACTAGTCAAGGAAATTACTAAATATGGACGACCCATTTGTAAAGTCACGAAAATCTGCAGTAGTTGCAACCGACAATAACAATTACCAAACAATTAGGGAAACTCAGATTTTCGTAATGCAAAATATGTTGGTCATAAAATATATCACCGTCCAAATTATCACAATAATGGGCTGATCGATCTTTATCACAACCCGTGCATCCCTAGTTCAACTCTAAGAAACCCTCACAATAATAACCACTTAAAAGTTGGTGGCAACCACTAAATATTCTTGTGTCACCTCAACTTCATTGCTTTTGTGTTACACATGGACATGTTGGTCAATATAGCTTATAATTGTAGGCCTCCAAATCTACACTCAAAGCTTATAGAGATCCACTTCAATGCTCCGTTGAACCAATTCTTCTCAAATCTATGTAAAAACAATCCACATGTGGCAATGTCTCTGCCAGAGATTAAGGTTTTGAGCATTACAACAAAAATTCAAAATGCAACTAGTGCGTTTATGATTGAAAAACATTTTTCAGATGACCTAATCTTATTTGATCATTGGCCAGAAACTACATACAACAACCACAACAGAAACACTTGCAAATCATTCAAACCCCTACAAAGAAGGCCTATGACTCGATCGACATCGTCAACATTACAGTTGCTAACCTAGTCAATGACTAATGAATCATGTGCATTGTGACTTAAGGTGCTGACATCAAAGCACATTTGCAAATCCAACAAATCAAATGACATTCGAGATGTAACTCACAGTCAGAATCTCTGCTCAAAAAGGGTTGATAGCTTGATGCTAATTTGTTGATTGCTTGTCTCCATGATACTCTGAAATTCAACCTAATCCTCACAATTAAAAATACTAGCAAAATGGGACTGAAGAAAAAAAGTTTAAACTGTGTTTAAACCACATAAATATCAAGAAATATACAAATCCAAAACTTGCACCGGTGTTTTGCAAGTAAAATATTGTTTCAAGACTCTTCAGTTTCCAATCTTCTAGAAACATGATATGTTGGCATTAAATATCTTTAGAAAACTATTCATGTAGTTTATAACAAATATGACATGTATTTCACACAAGTATTGATTATTAAAGCAATAAATCCTAATCACAAATGATTATAAATGCAATTGGGAATTATACTGATAAACCTGATGGAAATATCATATTTATAATACCTCTATGTAAAAAAAAGACATGAGTTAAAATAAATTTGGCAATAATCACAACCCCAAAAACAGACTGACCATGAAAAATTGACAAGGCAAGAAGCAATGACCTACAACAAAAGTTTTTTGTACACTTTCCAAACACTGCATAAAAATACAACTCACATTGCAAATTGATTTACAAAGGCCTTGAGATATGGTTAGGTTTGGAAATATCATCGGATCGTTGTGAAATGGGCCCATATACTTTGGCTTAAAGAAACACCTTAGCATAAAACGCTAAATAATGTTCAGAGCACATTATAATTTGGGATTACATTAAAGGATAATTATATAACGACACACTTAGTAAAAAAAATTTACTAATCAAACATCAATTAAACAGTGTTCCAGATTATTTTCTGACAAAAGACAACCAATCAAAAAAAATTACTTGATTACTTGATGAGAATCTAATTGACAAACTTCTAACTCTAACATAATGAGTCACAGTGCTCTATATCACTCTTTAGCTACAAGCATTGTTATAAAACAAATTTACAATTTCATAGATTGAAATATAACAATATTTTATATATAGATATACTTATGAAAAATCCACCTCAACCTTAAACATACGTGAAAACAATCCAAAAAACACCCCTATACTATAAATATAATAGTAATTTTCAATTAAAAATACTAGCAAAATGAAAAATCCACCTCAACCTTAAACATACGTGAAAACAATCCAAATAGAACCCCTATAGTATAAACATAATAGTAATTTCCAATTAAAAATACTAGCAAAATGGGACTGAAGAAAAAAAGTTTAAACTGTGTTTGAACCACATAAATATCAAGAAATATACAAATCCAAAACTTGCACTGGCATTTTGCAAGTAAAATATTGTTTCAAGACTCTTCAGTTTCCAGGAAACATGAGATTTTGGCATTAAATATCTTTAGAAAACTATTCATGTAATTTATAACAAATATGACATTTATTTCACACAAGTATTGATTATTAAAGCAATAAATCCTAATCACAAATGATTGTAAATGCAATCGGGAATTATACTGATAAACCTAATGAAAATATTATATTTATAATACCTCTATGTAAAAAAAAGACATGAGTTAAAATAAATTTGGCGATAATCACAACCCCAAAAACAGACTATAATCACAACCCCAAAAACAGATTGACCATGAAAAATTGACGAGGCAAGAACTAGTGACCTACAATAAAAGTTTTTTCTATGCTTCCCCAACACTGCATAAAAATACAGTTCAAATTGCAAATTGATTTACAAAGGCCTTGAGATATGGTTAGGTTTGGAAATATCCTCGAATTGTTGTGAAATGGGCCATATACTTTGTCTTAAAGAAACACCTTAGCATAAAATGCTAGATAATGTTCAGAGCACATTATAATTTGGGATTACATTAAAGGATAATTATAGAACAACACATTTAGTAAAAAAATTATTTACTAATCAAACATAAATTAAACAGTGTTCTAGATTATTTTCTGACAAAAAACAACCAATCAAAAAAAAATTACTTAATTACTCGATGAGAATCTAATTGGCAAACTTCTAACTCTAACATAATGAGTCACAGTGCTCTATATCACTCTTTAGCTAAGGCATTGTTATAAAACAAATTTACAATTTTATAAATTAAAATATAACAATATTTTATATATGAAAAATCCACCTCAACCTTAAACATAAGTGAAAACAATCCAAAAAACACCCCTATACTATAAACTTAATAGTAATTTCCAAACATGGCCAATTACAACCCTAATGTCTTTCTTTTAAAAAGAAAATCCCTCGGATTTTCATTTAACAATTTCTTGCTGATAAATTATTCAAAATACATCATAACATAAACCATGGAAGGAAGTATCTTTTTCTTATCTAAAGTATTTAAATTGCATAACTATAATAGCAAAGCATGAGAATTGAAACTAGGTCATTAACCACCAATTTTCTACCTATTAATAAAGCACAATTACTAAGGGAACCTAACACAGGTCAAATAATGACATAATCAAGATTATAAAGTATAGTATGTGAATTCTAATATAACTATGTAAGAGATTTAACTATTTTCAATTTGGGTAAGATGTACAAATATGATGTTAGGAAGGATCCAAATGCATTCAAGGACATCTACAGTGGATAATCTGGATTTGCCATGAATCAACATACAAACAAATTGTTCATTTTAATCAAGAAAAACAAACAAATTTATGATCTATATCTTCTAATGTAAGTTTTAATTAGCTCATCTGAAATGTCATTAAGGTCATCCTTTCCAATAAATATCCTAAATAGTTCTTGTCAAGAAATAAGTCTACATGATTCACATCAAGAAAGTTGTGGTCAAGTGAAATTAAGTTAGATTTGTTCACAACAACCCAAGTTCAATCCCCCAATAGAACATGTTGTCGTGTTAATACGACCAATTCAACAATAAGGCCGAGAGAATTTGACAGAATAGATAACCCTCGGTCACGGCTTCGTAGCCAAAGGTCATCAGACTGTAAAAAAGTTGATATTGTAAAAAAGTTTGACCCTCTCCTGTCCCAAAAAAAAGGAATTCACTCGCAGTTGAATATACTGTTTAAATTAAAATAAAAAGTTTACCATTCATCTACAGGAAGTCAGAGAATCCTCTTAATATTTTAAACAACTTGGCATGTATAATGTGAGGTAAGGAATCTAGATTCTAAAATGAATTTCGCAGTGACCAAATCTAAAATTTTATAAACCTTGATAAAATTGGACATTAGATCTTAAACAAAGGAAATACATCTTCTTCCCACCCACGTAATTCAAACTAAACATTCCAACCAACTTCATGCAAATTCAGTATAATGCGAGTCATAAGAATTTCATCCCTCTTCGTTCAAGTGTTCTTCAAAATTTTAGATTTGCCCATAAATTAAAAGCTTTTTTATAATCAAAGCTCTGCCATAGATTCTCCAACTTTTTTTGCCCAACATTGATTCGAATTTTAGAAAGGCGTAAAAAGGCAGCCCATTTCTAAAGACTTCAATGAAATTCCAAAATGAATCTTAACAACGAGATGACTTGGACACATCATTAGCTTCAGAAAAACTTTAAATAGAGAAAATCCTAATTCGAACCACTGGAGCTAAAATCGGCGTATAATTTCGTACCAAATCACACTCTTATAATTTTTACGAAAGACCAAAACCATGGTAAAATTTAATGCACCGGAGCTCGATAGACACAGGAATTTCTTGTCGGTGTGAGGCTTGATGGCGAACGAGCTCACAGCAGGGAGAAATGGTGGAATCCTTCCGAAGAGAGCATGATTGTGACCTCCCGATGTTTGACTCATGGCATCTTTGGAGCCTTCAGATTGTTGACCGCAAAGAAAACTAACCTCAACTGCAGAGAACAACACTTCCACTTATGAGTCCAAACCAACCAAACATGGAAAAATTACTTTGCAACGAGACATATATCTATTCAGTGATTGTTTTCAAGGAATATCTTGACAGGATTGAAAAAAGTAGAAACCCCCTACTCCCTGACAATGTGTGACGACATACCGCTACCACCCCTTGACTGCAATGCCCGACGCAGACGTAACCCAATAAAACCATAGATTAAACCTTGTATATGTGCCTCGAAAATCATGCAAACACATATTGCAAATTACCCAAAACTTAATGTCCCTGTTATGATAGGGACATAATAATCATTACTTAAGAAACTATTTTCCTTGTTAAACTATTCAACAGTATCATAAACACAATGGAATAAATTAGCTCGTCCAAATACTCGATGGTCCGTGCGACTCATAGCTTGGTATATGTCTTGATAAAAGATCTACAAAATATGTAGAAACAACATAAAATCTAATTCCTGTTGTTTAAAAGATAGTCACAAATATGTGCACAGTTACAGGAGTCCCATAGACACAAAGATGTACACATATACCAAAATTTATAATAATTTTCAGTAACATGTAAGAACATGTAAGGATAACTTAGTTTAAATAATCATTATTACCTTTTAAGTAAGTTGGTATCGACTTAAACACTTGTATAAATCAATAAGTTCTAGAATGTCACTTCATCTTCTTAGAATTGTTGTTTATCCGATAGCATTTTCATGGACCAATTTATATAAGTTTATATAGCTAACAAAATGCTTATGTACACAGATTTTCTAAAACATGGGATTAATTTTGGACTTTTTATAAAATGGTAAAATTTCCAAAACATTAGATTAGCCATTTGATTAGAAGATATGAGTATATGTGAAAGAGATAATCCAACCACATTATTTATCTATTGAGTAAAGTTTAATTATTTTTATATATCTATTAAAAAACAATAATTTATTAATTTAAAATAAATATTACTTAACTAAAACAATAATTAATTAATTTAAAATAATCATTACTTATTTAATTTGTTTAATGAGACAGAGACTGTTGGCGATGGAAGTCACTTCTGGATTGTAGCAAGAGCAAAGCCCAACGCCCATCAGTTTATGTCACGATTTGTGTATGAAAGGGGTGATCGAATGGAAGTAAACTCAAAACGATATCGTTTCAACTTCGAAACTAGGCCAGGCATGCATGGGCAAGTGAGGTCTTAGATATACTTCAGACAGTGAGTTGTAGAAAGGGTGAGTAGGGGGAAGACTTGTATCGGAGAGATGCAAAGGTTTGTCATAAACATTAGGTTTCTAACAGATTGTAGGAGAAGGCATCTAAATGCAAGATATTCTTACATTCAAACGCAAAAAACTGGATAATACAATAATGCCACAATAAATCCTTTATCATAACATAAATGTAATAATTCATGTGAATCATTCAATCATGAACTCCCTCAGTATGAGATGAAAACTAGATGGGGTAGGAAAACTGTCTGTCATTAAACAAGAAATCTTACATACAGATGCATAACCAGAGGACTAAAGTGTCTGTTAAAACATTACAATCGGGAGCTTCGCTCTACCATCGATGCCTTGAAAAATATCCAAAACTAAGTATATATACCCTAAAAATTTGCCCAACAGAGGCCTACTAGACTTTCAGGATGAGGAGTCTCTTCAATCAAATCTGGCCTGCACTTCTCTATCATATGCCACCTTAATTCTGCCTGGCTTGCGCCAGGGGGTAGCTGGGCCTTTAAATGTTGAATTAGCGTGCACAGGCTTCCCTGGCGAGTCGAGGACTCGGCATGGCATCCATGGAAAGAACTAGTACAGAGGCCCATCTTGGGTAGGCTTTCATCTAGGACATCCATACCTTGAAATTAATGCATGAGGCGAGGCTTCAACCACCCTCTCTCTTCTTCATTTGTTTCAAGCAGGTATCGGGATTTAGATCACGTCGAACCGGCATTTGGAGAACGCAATGCCCCCCTTCTGAAACTCAGCTCGGTGCATTTGGCCCCTTTTGTACAGCCCTTTCTACTCCCTCAAGTGACCACGGGCCTTGACCCTACGCCTATCTTCTTGAGTGCTTTCAGCGTTTCGGGGTTCATGGATAGGGAGGAATAGGTATTTTCTCTTCAAAGTCACGATAGGAAAAATGTCGGGAGGGCCTAACGATCACCACGCGTCCTCCCACTGATCTGATGGTCTTGAACTAATTCGGTAATACTGTGGGCCCGAGTCCGAGACGTCTTCAATGCTTTGCGCTTCGAGGATATGAAAGAGCTGCCACTTGCTCTTTGAAATCACGATGGGCAAAAAGGCAAGGAACCTAATCGCGCACCATGCGTTCCTCCGAGATGAATGGCTAATATCGCTCTCGGCACTTTGGGACCCGTCTTGCCAAATGATAAACATTAGTGCCCCTCCTTCAGGCCTACTCCTTTACGACCAGGCGCCAAAACCATGGGCCCGATCCTGAGCGCTTTCGACACTTCGGGATTCGAGGTTTCAAGATGCGAAATGACAAGGAGCGCTTACCCTTCGAATTCTTGAATGTCGACATGGCACAGATGTGTGTTGCGTGTCCTTAAGATGAATGTCTGAGGTAGCACTCACTATTTTAAAAGGGTTGCCTTCATTCCCAGGCTCGCTTGACGTGACCCGGTGCTAGGACCGTGGGCTCGGCTCCAAAGGTGCCCTCGACATTTTGCTGATCGACAATTTTAGCTGCAATGAATGGGAGGTCCCTTGTCTTCCGAAACACCGATCCCCGTAATGTTGACTGGTTTCCACCTGTCCCAACTGGATCGGATGACCCAGATCTGTCTTGAACTATGGGTGCTACCTTTTGTGCTAAATATCGGGCAACTTGGCAGCCCCAAAATCCCGGTGATCATCGATCAGTTTTATAGATGGATCTCGGCTGCTGACGACAAAACTTCGCCCGCTCACTTGACTTGTAACCGGAAAAAGAGATTCTTCCATGCTGTTCTTGGGCGCTTTCCGTGCAACCTGCAGACCTGGGTACTTTTGTGCCCAAAACAAAAATTGTTGCTAACATTAGGCTCCATGGGGGATAGAGTCGTCCCTGTGATGCTCTAAGAACTCATTCTGCAGCTTCAGTACCTTGCTATTGGTCTATGGAGTCATTTACTAAGCCAAAAACATGCAAAAAAGAAAATGAACAAAGAACCAAAGGACAATATTTACAAACAAATGAGTCGTCTAAGGCTCAAACAAAACATTTCTTCAAAAAATGCCCATTTACTGGGATGTTCAAAACTTCCTCACCCTCCAAATCTTGTAACTTGTACGTGTTCTTTGAGAAAACCTCAGAGATTTTGAAGGGGCCGATCCAGAGTGTGTCAAACTTGTTGTGTTTGCCCTTATCTTGTCTGGGTGCATCCCACTTAAGTACCAAATCCCCGATCTTGAACTCCTCCTTCCTGACCTTCCTGTCAAAAGCCTATTTGACCTTTTGCTGATGACTATGAGTTGTGTCCCTCACTTGTTCCCTGATCTGTTGTACTTCCATTATCTGATGAATCCTTCTGATCATATGATCCGGCTCTCCTTCATAATCTTGAAAGAACTTCGCCACAGGTAAGGCGAGCTGAGTGGGAAAAACTGCCTCTGCTCCATAAACCAAGTGAAAAGGCGAGGTGCCCAAGGATTTCTTCGTTGTCACTCGATCGGCCCATAGAGAAAATTTCAACTTTGAATCCCAGACCCTTTTGTTGTCCTCCAATAGTATTTTGATGATCCTTATCGGGCTTTTTTTGGAGGACTCTACTAAACCATTGCCCTGGGGATAGTAGGGGGTGGAGTGAATTAGCGAGATCTGGAACTGCTCACAGAACTTAATTAGAGGCTCAGACTTGAAACAAGAAATGTTATCAGTGACAATCCTACTGGGACAACCAAATCTGGCTATGATATCCTCCAGAAAGTTGATAACTACTTTGTGTGATTCACTTCTGGTGGGGGCAGCTTCTATCCACTTGGTGAAATAATCTGTTGCAGTCAGGATCCATCTGTGTTGGCCACTTGAGGGAGGATGGATTTCTCCGATGAAGTCTAGCCCCCACTGTTGAAAAGGTGCTAAAGCCACTACAGGCTTCAGTGGTAGTGGTCTAAGTTGTTGCTTTCCTGAGAACTTTTGGCATTTGATGCAGGCACTGATTTCTCTGCTGACATCAACGAATAAAGTGGGCCAGTAATACCCAACCCTGAGGATTTTGTGAGTTGTGGTCTTCCAGAAATGATGCCCCCCACAAAGGCCTTTATGGAAATCAAGCATAACTTTTTGGGCTTCTGGTGGGTTCAAACATCTCAGCAGCATCCCCAGAGGGTCTCTCCAGTACAAGACTTGCCCAATGAGGCAATATCTGACCACCTTGAGCTTTAAAGCTCTCGCCTTACTTTTACCCATTCCATCCGGGGGCTTCAACTCCTATAGAAAGTACAAAATGTCATGATACCAGGCACATTCTGCCAATGATAAACCGTCCTGAGAGCATTGGCTAGGCAACTCAGCTTGTTGATTTCCTGAGCAAGTATTGATGAAACCAACCCCCAAGGCTTCGCAATTGGATTCAGCGAGTAGCTTGGCTAAACCTTGCCCCTTAACCAACTTGGTGGGCTTTATCTCCAAGTCGAATTCCAAGATTCTAGCGATCCATCTGCCTCTTCTCCCATCTATATCGGGTTGTACAAGGATGTCCTTCACAAAGGCTGAAGGAACGTATGCGGTTACTTTTGAGTGCAAGACATAGACTCTGGAAGCTTTGAGAGATTTCACTAAGGTATAGGCCTGTTTCTCCGTGACTTCATACCTGATCTCTGCATCTCTTAATGCCTTGCTGAAGAAGGAAATGGGTTTCTCTCGCCCTTCCTCATTTTTCTACAATAACACCGCTGCTACCGTATCGAAAGAAGCAAAAGAAAAAACTAGGAAGGGTTTGGAATAATCAGGACTAATCAGCACAGGTGCCTTAGTTAGTGCCCTTTTTATTTGGACAAAAGATTCCTTGGGTTCAATGGTCCATTTCACTTCATTTCCCTTTATGAGCATGGTTGTGAGGTGTTTCACCATTTCAGCAAAATTTGAGACGAATCTCCTCAGAAAGTTAATCTTTCTTAAAAAGGCTTGGACTTCTTTTTTAGACCTGGGAAGTGATAGGGTTTGAATTACCTCCACTCTGTTGGGATCAATTCTCACTCCTTTTGTTGATACTATATGGCCTAACAGCTTGCCCTTCATCATAGCAAACAATAATTTCTTGGGATTTAGGAAAAGACCAAACCTCCGACACTTCGAGAAAACTTTCCTTAAGTGATAGCAGTGCTCTTTATCATACCTAGAGAAGAATGTGATGTCATCTAGGTAGATCACTACAAACTGGTCTTTCTCCCCGATGAAGGCTATATCCATGGCCCACTAAAATGTTTCTCCTGCATTCATAAGTCAAAATGGCATTTTGGCATACATGAATGTGCCCCAAGGAGTGGTGAAGGTTGTCTTTTCCCTATCCTCAGGCATGACTAATATCTGATTATAGCCAGAAAACCCATCGATCATGGATATCTTGGATGCACCAGTTACCCTCTGCAGTATGTGTTCCATCTTAGGTAGGGGGTAATTGTCTTTCTTTGAGCTCCTGTTCAGGTTCTTGAAATCGACACAAAGCCTGATTTCTCCACTTTTCTTCCTCACCAGGACCAAATTGGCCACCCATTTGGAATATCTCAAGGGGATGATGATCCGGGCCTCTAACAACTTCTTCACTTCTTTCTCCATGACAGGTAACAACATGGGATTTATCTGTCTTAGCTTCTGCCTAAATGGCCTAGCCTCCTCCTTCAGTGGGATCTTGTGCTCAATGACAGATGTGTCATAAGTCTTGAGGTCTTCGTAGGTCCATGCAAACACATCAATGAATTCCTTTAATAATTCAGTATATTCCCTCCTATGTTCATTGGTCAGGATGCTTGATAATTTGACAAACCTAGGCTCCTCATGTGTGCCAATGTTTCATTCAGCTGTATCAACATCTTCATTTGAAACCTTACCCTTTACTGCCACATCATTCCCAACGAACAGTCTTTCCAAAGGGACTAGTCCCCTCAGAATGTGATTGCTAGGCAGCAGAATAATCTGGTGATTGGCAATTTCATTTAAAAACACCTAAGGGTGAGGGTCACCTTCTGGGTCAAGATCTTGATCAATGTGCAACGTAGAAAATTCATCAACAGATTGGAGAATTTTTTTGATTTCTAGATCATCTTCGAATACCTTCCAATGCTTGACATTGTCCGGTATAGAGGGCCTATATTTTATTTCAACATCGTTTTTTACCATAGGCGGTAGAGGAACTTTGAGAAAACTAGCTGAGACAGCTAAAGAATCGGATGAAGTATTTTCCCCTCTCAGAATGAAAGAAATGTTAAAATCCAAGAAGAAATTATCAATCAGGTCCCATACTTCATTTCTGTAATTTCTGAGCCGGGGATTATTAGCACGGTAAGCATTTCGGACTTGTTGTATAATCAACTCAGCATCTTCAAATATTGCTATCTCTTTAATTTCCATTTCCTTTGCAACCCTCATACCCAGAACAAGAGCTTCATACTCTGCCACATTGTTGGTGGTTTCGAATTCTAGCTTGTATGATAGGGATATGGCCTCTTGACAAGGTGATATGAAAACCACTCCAGCGCCAGCTCCTTCACTAGAAGAAGCTCCATCGAAAAAAATCTTCCAAACATAGGGGGTTGGAGGGGGAATCGGATAATCAAGATTGCGCTGCTTTCTGACTTGGAAAGGGTCTTCAAGAGCATCAGTGAGCTACAATAAACTAGACCCCAAATCAGTGTCAAGTGCAAAGATGGGGTGATTGGTGGGGTTTGCTTCGTCACTAACAATGTAGGCCAACTAAGCTTCTCTATATAACCTCCTTCGTTCCCCTCCAAAGACTGGAATGGTGGCATACGTGAGATCCATCTATAATGTTCCTCCAAGCTTTTTTATCCAAGATCTAGACAACAACATACCAAATTTGGGGGGGACATCAGCTACCACAATATCCATGACCACACTCTTCATGGGCAGCTGAAACAAAGAAACCACCAGGTCTTTGATGACTCCTAGACACTGCACTCTTCTTGAATCGAAAGAGTACAAATCATGATAAGTTTTTGTCACCTCCAGTCCCAATTCTTCCATTACTATTTTGGGCATAAGGTTATGGGAAGCCCCTGAATCCATGAGGCAGTTATGCAGCACTTTATCATGTATGTTCAGGGATGTGTAGAAGGGAGGGGATGAATCATCTCTATCTTCTACCATGGGCCCTAGGACAACTGCTGGCTTTTCTTCTTGGAGATTTATTGAGTCAGTGGAAGGCTGGGGGGGCTCAAATTGTAGCATCTTGGAGAGGGACCTTTTGAAATCTTCGTTTTTAACTAGTTCAGATAGGGGTACAAGAATTCTAATCTTCTGAATCTCATGCTCAAAATTGAAGGAGGGGATAGGCTTAGGAGCTTCCCTTACCTTAGTGACAGGTTCCTTGGCTGCTGGCGAAGCATTCTGAGTTTTCTTTTCTTTAGTAGTGTTTGTTGCAACTTTAGTAGGCCTTTCCGCTATGGGGGGCTGATCCTGGTTATCAAAATTCCCTTCTTTCTTTTTTGACCTGAGATTATATCTGTTAGGAGTGTTACTGGATTTTTCCCCTTTACTCAACTCATTGATTTGAGTGTTGATAAGGGATTCTTCATAAGCAGATTGAGTCAAATGAGGAAATGGGGAAGTGTCCTCGATGCAATGGATCTCGGGGTCGAGTTCATCCACCTCCTCCCCTTCCTCATGAAAAACTAGGTTGTTCTAGAGAGGGGTCTGAATCCTCTGATCGTCTCTGTCTCTGCTCCTTTGTTCCCTAGGAAAAGCCTGTGGCACATTGTTATTAGGCTTCCTGAAACCTCTACTATCTGTATTTTGGGGATTTCTGTAGATGGGTTTCCCTTCCAATTCCCACCTTTCCATCCTGGCAGAAAGTGATTTTAGCATTCTAGTTGTCTCATCTATCTGAAGGGGCAGGAGAGAGGAACTGGATGGGGAAGCTTCAGGCCTCTACCTGGATATGTTTCTACCAGCAGTGTTCATGAGTCGGTCAACAACCAATATGTTAGATTCTACCTCCACGGCTGCATCCTACATGTGGGCCAGAGTAGTGGCTCTTCTTTCCCTCAATAGGAGGAAAAAATCGGGATCAAAGGCACTAGCATAAGTGATCTTTGCAGAGGCTTTGGAGGGTTTTATCTCAACAGGGATTTTATTGTACATTTTATTGAATCTCTTGGAGAAGTCGGAGACAGACTCCCCCTCTTTTCTCTTCAAAGACCCAAACTCGGTCATGTAATACATGAAGTCCTTTTTATCTCCCCACTGTCTCAAAAAGGCACTATCCAAAGCTTTGATCCCACCAATAGATCCGGGAGGCAGGGCCTTGAACCATTTTCTAGCCTCGCCTTGGAGGCTATGGACAAAAATCCTCATCCACACGTCTGTGTGCATGATAACATTGTCATCTGTAAAACTGTAAAAGGCTTCTAGGTGTTCTTCTGCAGTTATGTCCCCCTCGCCTGTGAACTTGGGCAGCTACTTGAGGTAACCATCTGCTGGGAGGGCATTGAGAAGCTGAGGTAACACTAGGGGAGCATACCTAGCGGCTATAATGGCCTCCATTCTGGTCATTGGGGGATTTTCTCCTGCCATAGGGATATTATGTGGAGGAGAACTTGGAGGAGAAGGAGCTCGAAAAGGGGATATTGGGGATGAGAATATAAGGGGAGTGGGAAACAATAGGGGATTTAGGGAGAAATCTAGCAAGCCTAAGCCGGTGGATGTCTCTCTTTGTGCAG
>ML779013.1:574685-592445 GCA_009831015.1 Picea engelmannii | reverse complement strand
TGATGTTCAATATCATTTTGTAAGAGACATGATTGAAGAAAAGAAAGTATCACTGATGAAGGTGGACACTTTGAAGAATGTTGCAGATTCATTAACAAAATCTGTGAGCACTGAGAAGTTCTCTTGGTGTAGAGGATCCATGGACATTGCTGCCCTGGATTGTTGACTATGTAACCCTGTAACCCCCTGTGTGCAAAGAAAACAAGAAGTGGGAGAATGTTGGGTATGTGTTATATTCTTTGCACGAGTAGTAGTGTTTGAGCGCCTGTGTCGGGCACGCAGGGGGGTTAGAGGGGGGTGCATATTTCCGTCGGGCCGACATATTTCCGGGACCACATGATATTAGGTGGTTTTTCGGCACATGGTTTTTTGCTGATGGCTTTCTATTTCCGGTTAAGGAATTAGGGTTTTGGACTAATCCAGGTCATTGTGTTAGGGTTTTGGATGCCGCTGGCTCCTATATGTATATTGTATTGTAAACAATGTAACACAATGTATGAATATAATATATGTTGGTTTTCCCGGTTTGGGTTTCCAGATGAAAAATCTCTGTGTAATGTTTGTATTTTCCATTGTATCTTTTCTGTTCTTTTCTGAATATCAGTTTGCAGTAGATATTGTACAAGGTTAGAATTTACATGTGGGTGAAGGGTACTCCAATGCAATTCATCATGGATAGTTGTAGTCATAAGAACCTCATCTCAGCAGAGTTCTTCAAGCATTTGGCCATGTCGAAAACACTGCACCCACAACCATACACCATTGGATGGCTCCGCCAAGGAAGCGGTCTCCGTGTCAACCAATAGTGGCACCTATCCTACGACATCAATCCCTTAAAAGATGAGGTATTGTGTGATGTCTCCCCCCTTGAAGTTTGTGATGTTATTTTGGGCCAACCTTATTTATGGAAACATCATGTTGTATATGAGTCTAGGCCTCGCAGTGTTATTATTAATTTGGACAGAAAATTGTACAGGATACCCGAGGTAGTCCCACCTACTGTCATTTCCTTGATCTCTTCCAAGCAATGTTAGAAGGTCATCTCTTAGACTGGGAAGTTTTTCTTCTTCACAATTCACTCTCAAAGTGAGCGGAAGGTTGCAGCCACATCCATGGCCTTCGTGGTCGATCTCTCCACACAATAGAAGCAAGTGGATAAGGTCATGGAAGAATAAAAAGATATATTCTCCTCATCCACTAGGGTACCTCTTTATTATTAGGTCAAGCATTCAATCGATCTGACCCCCGAATAAATTGTCGCTCTCTGTTAGAAAACGAGGAGATCAAGTGTTAGATGCAAGAACTACTCCAAAAGGGGCACATCTGACCCAACTCATCAATGTGTGGAAGCCCAATTGTGCTTGTGCAGAAGAAAGATGAGATGTGGTGACTGTGTGTTGATTACCAAGCCCTAAATAAAATCACAGTCAAGAACCGGTACCCGATTCCCTGAATCGACGATCTCCTTGACCAGCTCAAGGGGGCCAAATACTTTAGTCATATTGATCTGAAGTTTGGCTACCATCAGGTCCCAATAGAGGAGACAGATGTATGGAAAACTGCCTTCAAGTCCAAAGAAGGTATTTTCAAATGGTTGGTCATGCCCTTTGGTTTAAAGAATGCCCCAACAACTTTCATGAGGATGATGGACGATATCTTGCGGTCTTTCACCAATTCTTTTTTGGTGGTGTATCTGGATGGCATCCTCATCTATAGCAAGACTTGGGTGGAACACTTGCAGCATATTCAACAGGTTCTGCACACTATGCGACAACACAAGCTATATGCAAATTTGAAAAAATTCTCCTTCAACAGGGACATGGTCGAGTTCCTAAGGCTACATTGTTAATAAGAATGGGGTGCATGTGGATCCAGACAAGATCCAAGTCATTCGTGACTTGCCAGCCTCAACCACACACATTGAGCTTCAAATATTTTTAGGCCTTCCCAATTTCTATCACAGGTTCGTGTTGGGATTCTCCCATATTTGTAACAACCAAATTTGATTTTATTGATCTTAGTTTGTTAAATTAAATTAAATTAATTATTAAAATAAATACATTTGGATATTTTTATTATTTTATTAGTTAATGATAGTTGAGGGAATTAATCAGGGGATAAGGTAGTTGGGGAATTAATGAGGGGATAAGACAGTTGGGGAATTAAAGAGGGGATAAGGTAGTTGGGAAATTGAATGAGGGAGAGGGATTCAAGAGAGGAGGATAACGAAGAGGGGAGGGGACTTTGAGAGGGGTCTTCTTCTTTTCTTTGTGGGGAAAATTCTAGAAGAGAGGGAAGAGGAGGAGGAAATCAAAAGAACAGATTGTTTTGGGGAACTCTTACAGGGGCACTGTTGTTGCTAGGAGCTTTGGGCTCGGGTGCCAGGAAACTGCAAGGATTCCTGGAGCTAGGGAGCCGGAGAGGCTGTTCCTAGTTGGTTGAGAGGTAAATATTCAGTTTGGGCAGTTTGGGCAAAAGTAAGAACAAACAAGAAAGGGGCTAAATCAACCAACCTACAGGTCGAGGTATGTATTTTACTAGTTGGTCTATTATTATTATTTTATTGTTATTATGTTGTCTAATTTATTATGTTGTCGATTTACCAGTTTATCCCTTGTATAAAGAAAATCGTGAACTAAATTGTAGTCATTTCAGTAGGAGATTAGGAGATTTTTATTTTAAGGCCCTGAAATAGAAGACCTTACAAATGGTATCAGAGCCCAGTTTCAAAACTGAAACCTGGGCTTGACCACCCAGATAACTGTACAATATGTTCCCAAACCCCTAACCTACAGCCTAGAAACCATGTATTCACAAGCCTTATCTCAGAAATCAGTTGCAAATTCTCATTCTATAAAACTCTTCAATTTCACTTCAACTTAATGTAGGGTTAGATACCATGAAGAAAATAAATTCATCTATTCACAACATGTGATATCTTTGGATTCACATAAAATGTCAGGCACACAGGGATGAAAAGAGAATATATCTAATATCTTTGGATTCACATAAACTTTCAGGAACATAGGGATGAAAAGAGAACATATCAACTATAAAAAATATTGAAATAAAAGCAAGTACACAACAAAACCTTACTTGAGAACAACAAGAATCAATGCATCATATGCATGATCTATCTTTGTTCCAAAAAAAAATCTGTTGAAAACTTAAGTAGGTGTTCGAAAATTTAGACGACCTAGCATGTATTTGTGTACAAAAGGAGTTTAATTACCTAAACAATGAAATTTTGAAATTGGCACAAACTGACATGATTATGCAAGAGAACTAAATAAATAGAGAGTTTGCAATATATCAATATGCACAGGCTAAGCCAAACTAACATTCTTCCTGCCTCTTTTCCATTTGACAGCTTCCTCTTTCATTACCTCTACCAATGTGTTGACTTGTTTTCCTCTACTCTCTTTACTTTGCCCATTCTAGATTGGCAGATTTTGATAATCAGGGTCAAAAGTTGATCTACCACTCTTGAATTTGCAAGTTTCTTGGGATCTTTCAGCTGGTTATGAGATAAGTGCATTTTTCTGCAATATATATCCATGCATATGTTCTCACTTGCAACTTTACTACATTTGAACTCCATCTCTGAGCGTTCAGTTATACTCTTCAAAATTATTCTCTCACCTTCCCTTCAAGCTTCCTTTTCATGGGCAGGTCCCTGTAGGCCAATGGATTATGAATTGGAAAATAATGACTTCCCCAATGAGCATCTACTGGGAATTTCCTCAAGCTTTGAGTCACAACACACAATGCCCAGTGCTCGAGTCTATCGCCAAGCCTACAAATGAGTCCATAGTCTATCATTTATTGAGTTACAAGTCACAACACGAATTTCGAGCCACATGTCGAACACAACACATATTAAAGCCCAAGATATATAATACCAAGTGTCAAGCCCACAATCCACGAGGAAGAGCCCCATGAAGGGGAAATGCACTACGTGTCTGCCACTAGCAACGAGAGTTGGAAAGAAGGGTGCCCAGCCAAGGAGACAACCCACGGGTCCAAGCTTATAGCAAGTACTAAGTGTCAATATCAAGGCACCAAATGAAGGAGTATAGTGTACACTACGCGTCCTCTCCCAGTTTCGAGAGCTCGTTTGAGAGCCCAAGCGCCAAAACTTGAACTCGTGACCTACTAAATCTAAAACCATCGCCCCACCAAGTGCCAAATCCCGAGATCAAGACCAAATTCCAAACCAGCACTGAGGACGAGCATTGAAGCCCACCTCATATAATTCCCCGAATTCAAATCCCAGTATGTTGCCACGCCACCACCACCTCGTGTCTCTGCCCCGTCAAACCCTAAACAAGGTCAACATAAACCTCATGCATGCCCCATGGGAGACCAATCCTTAGTTGGAAACCCTTCATCGTCCCCTTTCAAACCCAAAGAGTTAGTCTCAACCCCTCGGAGGAAGAAGCGTAAGGTTCTCGAGAAGCAGGTTCTCGACCAAGTCGTTGCACTACTGCTAGAAAAAGGGGGGCCATAAATATTGTGCAGTGCCTAAACCCAGTGCAATATCCAACCTAGCACATTTGATTCAAATACCAGCGCACCAAGCGGAAAATCTTCCCTTGAAGGAATGATGTAGTTTAAGGAAGATTTAAGAAGGAGGATGGAGGGTTTTTGTGCAACCAGAAAGGCGATAGGGAGCCGAGTAGAGAAGGGTCGACATGGAGCCATGGTCGTTCTCTTCAAGCACCTGGCCATGTATCCATGATCGTGCTTGGGCCTCCACTTGAAACCCTCAAGAAAAGTCGTGAAAATGAACAAGAGGTCAAGCAAGGGAGGGTTTTGTAGAGTCTATTGACGAGTGTGTGTGGGAGGAAGAGGCATGTGGGCCTCATGAGAGGTCACGTGTTGCCCACCCTCTAGATTTTTATTTTTATTTTTTTGAAATGTTATCTTTGTTTTATTTTTATTCATTTAATTAAAAAAAATCTTTATTATTCGATTTATTTATTACAAATATATGTATAATATATATTTTATTTATATTTATAGAATTATATTAAAATTATAATATTATTATAACTTAGACACCAATCAAATTATACACCAAATTCTATATATAATTTTATAATTTATATAAAACTATACACTAAATAATCTTACACATTGCAAATTTATACTTTAGGACATTACATGTAATGCACTGTGAAATAAGGTAATAATAGTTTAAAATTACATTATGCTAGTAGCGTATACATTATAAAATGTTGCTAGAATTAATATTAATGATTAATACTAATATGTTCATTAACATTAGTATAGTATTAAGGGGATTAAAGTGGAACTTAGGTTAACATATTAATCTATGTTATGGGGTTTTAATAATTAATCTACATTGTGTTTAAAACACTTAGTTTTCAAATATCTATGGACTTAAGGAGGTAAGTGACAGTAATCAGCGGGTACCTCGCAGTGCTATCATAGCTGGCAAGGAAAGGGAGTTAGCAACTTACCTGAACAAAGTTACCAAGATTAGAGGCTTTTTACCCTGACCTTTAACCACTTACCTTATAGGGGTAATGCCTGTGTACAGACAAGTATAAAGAACTTATGCCTAACCCTATGTTTGAAATATTAAGTTTGAGAAAGATGTGGAATGCCTTAAACTATTTCATGATAAGCATTTGAATTAATGAAGATTTAGTTATTCAAGATGTTTAGGAATCAGGGAAATCGAGGTCGTGGGGCATCGTCGAAAGGACTAATGACACCGGTGTTGCCACCACCATCCCTTGAATTAGCTCTCATTTTCTTCTCCTTAGAGGCTATTAATGAGAATTAATGGGACGCCAATCAATGTGTTTCGAAGTGGAACCCCCACCATCTGGAGTGGGTAAACCTGAAGCATCAAGGGACTCAGAGGGAGGGCCTCCACCAGGGAACATCACCAGAGAACTACATAAAATCAAACTCCTAGAGTTTGTTGGAGGACATGCAAGTGAACGTGCAGAGGCATGGTTGGAAGGAATGACACGATGTTTCACCTTAAGAGACTATGCTTCCACGTCAAAGGTAAAGATAACGATATTTCAATTGAGGGATACTACCTTGAACTGGTGGGGTAACATGGAGAGGCCATTGCATCTTACCCTAGACATCATCTCATGGGAGCTTTTTGAGGAAATTTTATGGAGGAAATATTTGCCTGCATACTACGAGGAACAAAAGGTAGGAGCATTTCATGCCCTAATTCAAGGAAACAGGACCGTGGAAGAGTATGAGATCAGGTTCATGGAGTTAGTAAAATATGTCTCGTACATGGATATCGATCAATGATAGACAAAACGTTTTGTGTACGGGTTAAACCCTAAGATAAGGGCCATGGTAAGGCTGTGGAAACCATCGTCAATAGATGAAGTAGTTGAAAATTTTGGTTACGCGAAGGAGCATATGAGCTTAAACGGAGGTATGAGATCAACCATTCCACAACATCCTGGATTCATGGAGAAGGCCCCTAGGACCTTCTCCAGGGGAGGAAGATCTAGGCCACCTCCTTATGGAAATAGAGTCGCACCTAGAGTAGTTAAAACAGGTATTTCAATGGCAACGAGTGCAACATACCACTCATCGCCAATGACACAGGTAGGTCCACAAACTTCTTAGGGAACAACAAGTAAGGGTAGGGGCTTCAGGGGAAGGAATTCATTTCAGAGGCCTTCACAGGGAAGAACCTAGGTTCCACGCCAAGTTACTTGTTGGGGGTGTGGAGGACCTCATTACCAACATGATTCTCTAGAGTCACAAGAAGGATTTGTGCATAGAGAAGGAAAGGCCTTGATGGGAAGAGTAAGTAGTAGCCACCATATTTATGCAGTGGTTAATAATCACCAGGCAGAAAATGAATCCACGATGGTGGAGTTGTCAGGTATGCTAAATCATGTCAATGTTAAAATTTATTTGATTCTGGTGCTATAGATAGTTTCATTTCACCTTGTGCATTAGAAAAGTGTAGGTTGGCAGCGTACGAGCACAATGACTTTAAACAAGTCAAGATGGCTTTGGGGGAAAAAAAGTGGTAGGACCTAGTGTCGATAATTATCTAGTAGATCTGGGAGTGTGTACTACTAGGTTGACGCTGTACGTCAGTGCTCTAGGGACATATGACCTAATCATTGGAATGGACTAGTTAGAAGTCCATCGAGCTATGGTAGATTGTTTCGTGAAAAGGGTGCTTTGTGTTGACAATGAAGGAAGGTCAGTAGAGATCCACGGTGTACGGAGGAAGGTGTCTCTATGATTTATCTCGACCATCAAGGTTAAACGTTGCATGAGGCAAGGTTGTTGACTATATGTAGTGGAAGCAGTCAATGAAGGGAATTGACCCTCCATGAATCAGTATCCAGTATTTTTGGAGTTTGATGATGTTTTTTAGAAAGAGTTGCATGGGTTACCTCCTGAGAGGGAGCTTTATTTTACCATTGAGATAAAACCCAATGTAGAGCCAATTTGCAAGACACCATATAGGATGACGGCGCTAGAAATTTTGTGAGTTGCAGACACAGTTGAAGGAACTACTTGACTAATAAGGCCTAGTGTCTCACCTTGGGGTGCACTAGTAATTTTTGTCAAGAAGAAGGATGGTTCCTTACAATTGTGTACAAATTACAAGGACTTGAACCGTGCTACAATGAAAAATAGGTACCCAATGCCACAGATAGATGATCTCTTTGATCAGATGAAAAGAGCAACAATTTTCTCAATAATTGATTTGTGATCAGGGTATCACCAGTTAAGGATTAAGGAAGGCATTACTCCTAAAACTTCCTTTCGAACTCAATTTGGGAATTACGAGTTCGTTGTAGTACCTTTTGGTTTGACCAATGCACTGGCAGTATTCATGAGCCTCATGAATCGTCTATTCTGAAGGTACTTATACTGCTTTGTACAGGTCTTTCTGGATGATATCCTCATCTATTCCAGGAACAAAAGAGAACACGAGGAACACTTGCGAGTGGTGTTGTCATGCCTTAGAGAGAACAAATTGTATGGAAATTTTTCGAAGTGTTCTTCTTCCAGAAATAGATTCACTATTTAGGTCATATCATTTTTGGTGAAGGAATCTTTGTGGACCCAGAAAAGGTGAATGCCATTATGGAATGGCCAGTGTCGAAAAATGCTCATGAGGTGAGAAGCTTCATGGGGCTAGTTGGTTATTATCGGATGTTTGTGGAAGGGTTCTCTAGGATAGCGAAACCCATCACCACCTTGCAGCGCAAGGGGGTCGGATCTGAATGGACCAAGGAATGTGATATTGCATTCATCGAGCTTAAGAGGTTACTAACCAATGCGCCAATTCTATGAGTGTCAGATATGGAAAAAGACTTCACAGTGTACATGGATGCCTCGAATCAAGGATTGGGGGTCGTGTTAATGTAGGATGGGGGAGTGATAGCATATGCATCAAGAAAGTTGAAGCAACATGAGGAGATTTACGCTACTCATGATTTAGAGTTGACAGTTGTAATGCTAGATCTTAAGCTTTGGAGGCATTATCTAGTGGGGCGAAGCTTTGAGCTCAAAACAGACCATGAAAGCTTAAAGCATCTCTTCACTCAAAGGGATCTCAATGGCAGGCAGAGGAAATGGAGTGAGTTTATGAGTGAGTACGATTTTGGAGTTTCATACATCAAGGGAAAGGAGAATGTGGTTGCATATGCCTTGAGCAGGAGACCATGCATCTTCTTCTTAGTACCCATAAAAGTTAATATGAGGGAGCGAGTGTTGGGGCAACTTCTTGGAGATAGTTGGTATTTAAAGGTTACTTCAACCCTCCAGAGTGGGAGTGAATTAGATCCAAAGTATGAAGGATAGAGCTTGGAAGCAGATGTTATTAAGATGTTAGGGAAGGATGTACATCCCCAAGGATGGGGATATTCGAATCATCATACTCAAGGAATCCCATAGAACACTTTATTGTGCACATCCGAGTGTGAAGAAAATGTACACAGACATGAAGAAAATTTTCTTCTGGGTAGGCATGAAGCGTGATGTAGTCCATTTCATCACCAACTGCCTAGAGTGTCAACAAGTGAAGGATGACCACCACCACCTGGTAGGTCTCCTACAACCGCATGTTGTTTCTATGTCCAAGTGGGAAGTCATTTCTATGGATTTTGTTGTGGGATTTCCACTCACATCGCACAGACACAATGTCATTCTTGTGATAGTTGATAACTTGACCAAGAGTTCTCATTTTATTCCAGTTAGAAACACTTATGATGTCATTGATGTGGCACGCATGTTTATAAGTGAAGTCATCCTTCTGCATGGGTTACCCAAGAAGATCATTTCATATAGGGACTCTCGATTCACATCTAGGTTTTGGACAAGTTTCCAGTTAGTGTTGGGAACTTAGTTGAACTTAAGAACCTCATATCATCCCAAAACAGATGGGAAAACTGAGAGAGTAAAGCAGGTTATAGAAGACATGCTTAGGATTTATGTTATGGATAATCAAACCCATTGGGAGAAGTACCTACCTTTGGTAGAGTCCGCCTACAATAACAGTTTTCATAGCTCCATTGGAATTCCACACTATGAAGCTATGTATGGAAGGCCATGCAAAACACTATTGAGTTGGGAAAGGTTAGAATGCTGAGTGATAGTTGGGCCAAAATTGATTCAAGAGATGGAGGAACAGGTGATTCATATTAGGCAAGGACTAAAGGAAGCACAATATAGACAAAAAATGTATGTGTATGCACATAGTATTGACCGAAGTTATAAAGTGGGAGATAAAGTTTTCATTTGTATCAGGCTTAATAAGAGTACCATTCAATTCAGGAAGGGGACAAAGTTTTCGCCTAGATTTATAGGACCATTCAAAATCCAAGAGAGAAATGGACCTGTTGCCTATCATCTCGTACTGCCACCCCACTTGAATAAAACTCATAAAGTTTTTCATGTATCCGTTCTACGTCATTACGTTGTCAACGAATCTCATAAACTAAATTGGAAGGAATTGCAGGTATCGAACGTGGGAACCATCATGGTCGAACCGTTACGCGTATTGAACTGTAGGGTTTGACAGCTCAAGAATCGTTTGGTAGACCAAGTTAAGTTATAGTGGGAAAAGTATAGCCTATGATCTGTTACTTGGGAGGATGCAGAGACCTTATGACAAGATCATCCCTCACTTTTTTGACCACCTCGGGAATATGTTTCTCGAAGGTTGGGTGTATGTAATGCCACCTTTTGACTTAGATAGATAGAATTACTTAAAGCCTAATCATATTTTATTTTCTATTAACTGTGAAACTATTAATGATACACTTGAAATTTTAAGACATATGGACCTATGTGAATGCCAATTCTATGAATGTTTATTGTTATTTGAATTATCGTGGATATTATGCAATCTATTTCTAACTTGAAATTTTTGACATTTAAAGTCGTTGGTACGTGGATACCAAATTGAAGGTATGATTAAATGCATTTACATGATGATAATGCATGGATATGTATGAGTTGTGTTATAGACTAATCTACAGGTCAGTGGACTATGAAATAGATAAAGGATAATGATAATAAAAGTTTGATGTTGTGAACATCGACCGAAAAACAGTATGGTATGAATATTTGTATGTGAAATTATGTTGGTTCAAATGCATTGTTATGATATGTGGACAAGTGCAGGCTTTTCAGGTGGTGAGACTGACTGAAACATATGATGAAAAAATTCCCAGCAACACAGTGCCACTGTATGGTCCATGGTAGGGTGTTGACCCTAGTTCTATTAGGAGGGGTGGAGTCATTTCCCACTGTGTATCCTCTGAAACCTAGAGTCATGGGAGGACGGTATTAGCTCACGCTCCCCTAGACGTGTGATGATGACCATCAGTTGCTTGTTGGGGAAGCTTGGTCAAGAGAGTTGACACTTCCACTTACGGGTTCTGTTTGGAGTCAGGTCAATATAGTTGAGACTCCAAGATAGTCCAGCAGAGGAAGAATAGGGATGGAAGATGGAAGTAGGTTAGGGATGAAGGATGACTAGAAGTAGTTTAGAGTGTGTGGAGTTTTCACCTTGTGGCAGAGTTTCTTGATTTCCTCTTTTGAAAAATAAATATAAGTGTACTTATATTTGCTTAACTGAACTAAAATTATCTAAGTGAATGTTGCTTGTGCTAAATTATTATAATTGAGGGATATTGCAAACATTTTAAATGGTTTACTATCTTTTATGAAATGAATAGTCTTGTTGATTGGATTGGATGCATAAAAGAATTATTTTAGGTGTGATAATTATTATCATTAGTATCCCAACAAAGGCTACCTCGATTCTTGTGCATTATGTATGAGGGCACAATAGATTAGTATGATGGCACAACACTAGTGTTCTTGGGAGCAATGCTAGAGTTATGTAAGAGAGGGTGAGGGTGCATGCTTACCTCTAGAATGCATGCACCAACCTCTTCCAATTTCCTATTTTAGGCTATTGATCCACTTCAGTTCGCTCTGTTATTTTCGAGTTTATTTATGCATGTATTATCTATTGTTAGAGTAGGTTACAAATCCCTAGGACTACTAGGGCACTTGCAAGAGGAGTCAAGAAGGGCACATATCCCAAGGAGTGTGCATGCATGCAAGGCACAATTATCCTCCAATTGGGGCACACCATCAGGGTTTGATCAAGTCACCTTGGGCACTTCATGAATGTGACTAGATACATTGTATCTTCCCTCTATTACTTGTTTTATAAAAGAGGCACAAGGTGCACCACTTTCTTGGTTGATGAGTTTTAGTTTAGATCCATAGTCCTATAACTTTTCTTCTTTCAGTAAATAAAAGATAGATGCAGTATTGAGTGTTCCACATTGTGTATATGTTGTTCGTAATTTCCAATAGTATGTGTTTGTAAATTAACATATTAAGAGATTGTTGTTTTGATTGAGGCTTTCAATGTTTAAGCTACATAGGTTTAAGTTAATTTCTCTAAGGGCAAAATCTGCTTATCATTATCTGAAATTTAACAAGCTCAAGCAAGGAAATCGTTTGAGAAGAGGAGAGTCTGCCTCTTGGGTTTGATCTCTCGCGTGGCTCAACCTTGGTGTTCATTATGGCACTTCTCAGTTGTGTATGTATGTTTCCCCCTCATGGTTGGGGATGGATGCTCTACAGATATCGCCGCCATGAAATTTAAATTGACTATAGTTATTGAACAAACTAAGTCATGGAGGACCCATGCCAAGTCCATATTCTTTGACATCGATAAGGGCAAGGAGCCTCTCTACATGGAAGCTACAAAACACAACATGGCACTACACAATTGGGAGGAATCTAGGGGCACCCTTCTTGTTCTCAAAGCCAAAGTTAATGAATTAGTAGCAGACCTCTCAGCTACCCATGTCATGCTTGTTTGTCTTTTCAACAATGTGAATCTTCCATCCCAAGAGATGCCTCCATATAGCTCTGCCCACTATTGGACCATGGATGAAGCCCAGGAAGAACTATAGATTATCATCCAGGAAAATGTGGACATCGAGTTCAAATAATTATTTCTGCTTAGTTAATCTATGTTTTGTTTTTGCTTACTACTGCTAGGACAGTTTATTAGGCACTAAACTCGTAAGTTTTGAAGCAGGAGAAATCTGTTTTATTTTATTTTTTGATCTTTAAGGAGTTCCTGCTTGATATCTATCTCAACCACTGCATGGACACAAAATGCACTTTCGTTGTATGGGTTAAAAGCCGCAGCCAGTTTTTGTTTATAAAAACATCAAGCCTCTACCATTAAAAAAAAACGATTAACAAAAAGGAAACACTCCATCATTAGCTGAAAATAACAATAAACAAAGTGTTACCCGTCTAAGAGTGGCGCCCAGGGTTTGCTTGATTAATCTCCAAGATAAAGAGTTTTCCTTGAAAATAAATCTCATCATCTCTTTAACCAATACTCCCATCAAAGTGCACCAATGATGGATGTACATTTTCATACATCTGCTGTACATGAATCTCTTTACCAAGGGGGGTAGTGAGTCTTCATTGGATTTATCTTAACATTTAATTTGTTAACTAGCCTCAAGTACTGAAAATTTTATTCAATTTTTCACTTCAATCATTCTAGGTATGTTGAATCACTTAACAGTTTTGCATGAAGAGATCTATTGAAGCTGTGGCAGTGACATCTCTAATCCAGCAAACAGTGCACGATCTGGTTTTCCTAGAAACATTATCCTATAATTGATCTACTTGGTTTCTCCTTGTAGCATCGATCATTTGTTTCCTTCATTTTTACTGTTTGTTTGATCAAATGGCACAGGCAATAATGATGTCCAAGATTCATATTTGCATCAACAACACCAGATTTCAAATCAACAAAGTCCTCAGCCTGATCTGCATGAAGATCCTCGAAGAAATTTCCCAAAGTTAATTTTCTAGTGAGATGCAAAATAAATCTGTGCCAACATTCATCTTGTTGGATGAAGCTAGAAGATGTTATCCTTCATCTAGTGCAACCCTTGGGAAACAGATCATCAACCTTGGCTTCAAAAATTTTGCTTGTTGGCACTTGTTGTTTCACATCCTGGATAAGGTTTTAAAAACTCCATGTTCAAACGCAAAAACAAGTGACCCCACCTGAACTTGTTCCATAAAACCCTTGTTATTTCTTCCTCTCCACATATCTATTACCAACAATGCTACAGCTAATACCGCCTGTTAATATTATGGTAGTTGCGGGAGGTATTTACCTCCACGTGTGAACCTGACGAAAATAGAAGACTTTGGAAAGCAAGAGAAAACCCTAATGAGTTGGCTAATAACCCTAGAAGTCTTGTCGGCTCAAGAAGATAATTTATATTAGGTTATTAGCCTCCAAGAGAAGAAGTCGGCCATAAATAATACTAATATACTGAACAAACACATATCCAGAAGGAGAAATCGGCCCCAACAAATCTAGCAGAACCAGTATAAATACAGGGTGCCAGTTCTCATTTGACATCATCTCAGAATTGCAGTTCCCAGTTTGGTGCGCACTGCAGTTCCCATTTTGGTGCGCACTTATGGAGGAGAGTTGCAGGAGCAGTTGTTGCAGCTAGTAGTGTGGGTGTTGGCTTGGACTATCTCTTGGCTAGGGTTTGGACTATCTGATCAGCTATTGTTGGTGTGCTATCCCTGGAGGAAGATGCGCTACACCTTGTTTGGCTATCTAGCCTAGGGTTTGCTTTCGGAGTGATTCTCAGTCAAGGTTAAGGTGCTCAGAGGGTGGCTTCAGCCTATGGTTGGGTGACGAGGGTATCGCCAATGGTAAAACGAGCACACCATCCTTTATATTCTAACAGGTTATGGGCCCACACCTCCTTCATTCAGTCTAAACGCTGGAAGGAAACATAGCCGCTAGGATATTGAGCTCATTGAGGAACTGCCACTAGGGTTACTAGCAGAAGCAACTCCCAAGACATTGTCGCTAGGGTTACTAGCAAGAGCAGTTGCAGAAACCCTAAACCTCTTGTTGAAGCACCTTAAGTGAAGAGATTGACCTAATCTTCGAACAGATCAGTGCACCCTAGCCTAGCGCATCTCCTGGTACTCTCAACAAGCCAAGACGTGAAGTTTGAATTTCTGGTCAAAAATCTAGGGTTTGACCAAGTCAAGCAGCCATGACTAACTCTATGAAGTCTGAGAACAAGTTCGATGGAGCCTCTAACTTCAGAGCGTGGAAGACAAGGATTGACCTCATCCTTGCTAAGAATAAAGTATTGGATATTGTGAAAGGAAAGATCGTGAAGCCAGAGTTTGAAGAAGGAGAAGAGAAGGAACCGCAGAACGTTGCAGCTATGGAGAAGTTCAAAGATGTTGACATCAATGCCATGAGTATCTTAGTGGATTCCATAAAAGACCACTTGATACCCTACATCTCCCATCTTGACTCATCAAAGAAGATGTACGATGCCCTAACAAATCTCTTCTTGGTCAGAAACATTGGACAAGTTATGAGTCTGAAGAATGAGCTCCGTGACATGAAGATGAATGATGATGACAGCATAACATCATACTTTGTAAGAATTTCCTAGTTAAGAGATCAACTACAAGCTATTGAAGAGATCACTTCAGAGAAGGAATTGGTGAACATAGTACTCAATGGTCTTCCCAAGACATGGGATGCATTTTCCGCAAGCATGAACACAAGAAAGGAGTACCTGACATTTGAAGAACTTTGGACTTGTTGTGCTCAAGAAGAATCAAGGATCAATGCAAAAGAGAAACCGCAAAAGAAGTACGATGATCAAGCCTTCACAACAAGATTCAAGAACTTCAGGAACAAAAGGAAGTTTGGTTCAAGAAGGAAGCCAAATCAAGAGAAAGACATTTCAAAAGTACAATGCTTCAACTGTCAAAAGTACGATCACTACAAGAATCAGTGTCCTGAGCTAAAAAAAAGGAAAGAGAAACACGAAGTATCGATTGCCGAAGAAAAGGAACCTACAAAGAAGACTAAGCAGGATGGAAGAGACTTCTTCTTCTAAAAAGGTAACAACACTCTCCTTATTTCTTGTAAATATCTTGTTTGCATCATCTCTGTACATATCTTGTATATCTATCTATTGGAAGATAATGTGTTCCAAGAAGAACTATACCTATGGAAGAACAAACAAGATGGAAATGGATATCATTAGATAATACACATGAAAAGATGAGATACAAATCATGTGGAAGCTATTAAATCAATCATGAAGAAACTCAGTAGAAGCAACAACAGAAAGAAGTTAGCAATTGAGAAGAAATTGGAAAAAGACTTATGACATTTTGTAGAAGACAACAAGATGGAAGCATGGACTCTATTAGACAAGAGAGCAAAATATACATTGCAGAAGACAATAAGGATGCAGATGGAAGCATGGACTTTGTTAGACGAAGGGAGCCGATTATATGCGCTCTTACATGAAGCAAGGGTTAGGAGGGAGCTAATCCCATGATCCATTAAAGATGATGAAATATATATCCATGGTAGCAGCCATGAAAGATAGTATGTGTTCAGAAGAAGACTTCTTCGAAGAGAAGCCTTAAAGTATTCATGGTTGTCCATTCAGATCCGTGATCCTATGATGAAAGGAAGCAGTGGAATCTCTAGGGCATGGAATCTATAAGAAACTCTATGGATCCAAGAGCTAAAGAAAAACATCAAGAAGAACATGAGGATTCCAAGAAAGAACGAGGAATCAGAACAACCAGTCATTGTATCAAGAATCACAAGATTACCAGCCGGATATGAACTCACTAAAAATAATCAAAGCAGAAGAACTAAAAGTCGTGATGAAGAACTATGTATGGAAGACTTATGAATAAAAGAATTGCAAGATCTAGAACCAGAGGTTCTCCTAGATGGAGGGAGAAGATTATGATGATTATTTGTTCCAGTAAACCAAACTTATCTCTACATAAGTCATTATATCATCTGCAACATCCATGAGTCGGAATTCTACATCAGATGAATGCAAAGAATGTTCTCCCAAGAAATTGAATAAAGAATGTATGAAGAGCAACTTCAAGACTTTGAGGCATACCAGAAAAATACTCCTGTATGCAGATAGAAGAAGAAAACTTGGTGGAGAACCTCCAGTGCACAGCAGAAGCGTGGTGAAGATTTCCTATAACATCAAGATGACTACTCAATAGATCAGATCTCATGATGACAGAAGAAGTGCCACATAGATATGTTCCAGCTTTCCAACTATGATATACTACATTGTTCAAATCTACATGAAGCCTTCACAGTGTTCTAGACTAAGTACATTTGAAATCAAGCATTACATTATCCATGATGAAGTCCAGAAAGGAGAAAATGATTCTCCAATACATATCTCCACAGATGAGCAGAAATTTTGGTAAAGCTTCTATCCAAGATGAAAGAGTTTGCGTACTCAAGCTGGAGCTCGTGAAAATAACTTCCTTATTGAAAAAGGAAGAAATGACTCCTAGGTTGGGAGGGAGCACTGAAAATATTATTGAAGACATTCATTGAAAAATAGTCCATCTTGGACAAATGCTTTCCTGTTCGAAAAGTGGATTGAGATTTCTGACGGACAGTGACTTTCCATTGTGGTCAACATGGGAAGTAGTATGATTGTTGATGTATCATAGACAGCGACTACCCATTGTGGTTAACATGGGAAGTAGTCTGATTGCTAATGTATCATAGACAGCGACTAACCATTGTGGTTAACATGGGGAGTGGTCTAGGGTAGTCTCTCTTCTTGAGGGTTACTCAAGAAGACTGGCCCGCCTCGTCGAACAACGATTTCTCATTGTGGTTAACATGAGGAATGGCCTATTTTGGAGGTTGATGCAGGACAGTCTTTTCCTCTTATGGTTAACAGAGGAAATGGTCCGGACAGACATTCCTTAGGGTTTACAAATTTTCTCCAGGGTGCACTTTGATTAGTGTAGGATGAATGGCCCAGGGTGGGGAATGGTTCAAGCTCAGCAATCAGGGACATACATTCCTTAGGGTTATACATTCTCTCCAGGGCGCACTTTGATTAGTGTAGGAGGAATGGCCCAAGGTGGGGAATGGTCCAGGATAGTCATTCCTTAGGGTTTATACATTCTCTCCAGGGTGCACTTTGATTAGTGCAGAAAGAATGGTCCAGGGTGAGGAATGGTCCAGGCTCAGAAATCAGAAACAATCCTTCTTCCTTGTTTGAGAAGAATAGGGCAGATAGCCCATTGCTGATGTTCTATACTGAGGGCAAATATTCTTTCATATCTCACAAACGTGAGTGAAAGATT
>ML779013.1:561167-574023 GCA_009831015.1 Picea engelmannii | reverse complement strand
CTCCACGTGTGAACCTGACGAGAATAGAAGACTCCGGAAAGCAAGAGAAAACCCTAATGAGTTGGCTAATAACCCTAGAAGTCTTGTCGGCTCAAGAAGATAATTTATATTAGGTTATTAGCCTCCAAGAGAAGAAGTCGGCCGGAAATAATAATAATATACTGAACATACACATATCCAGAAGGAGAAGTCGGCCCCAACAAATCTGGCAGAACCAGTATAAATACAGGGCGTCAATTCTCATTTGACATCATCTCATAATTGCAGTTCCTAGTTTGGTGCGCACTGCAGTTCCCAATTTGGTGCGCACGTGTGGAGGAGAGCTGCAGGAGCAGTCGCTGCAGCTAGCAGTTTGGGTGTTGGCTTGGACTATCTCTTGGCTAGGGTTTGGACTATCTTATCAGCTATTGTTGGTGTGCTATCCCTGGAGGAAGATGCGCTACACCTTGTTTGGCTATCTAGCCTAGGGTTTGCTTCCAGAGTGATTCTCAGTCAAGGTTAAGGTGCTCGGAGGGTGGCTTCGGCCTATGGTTGGGTGACAAGGGTATCGTCAATGGTAAAATGAGCACACCATCCTTTATATTCTAACACCACCATGCATGATAGCTCACACAGTCAACCACAGTTCACTGGATTTGCTATTATAAGCCATGGTAAAAGGAAAGGATTTTCCCCATCAAAGAATTACAAAATGGAACATCAGTTAGGTGTGCCCATGAGAAATCTACTACAACCAAACCCCTCTTATGTAATAAAGCTGATCCTCCTTTGAAACACATTTATTTCCCATGGGATTTCGACCATCCAAAGCACAAGAATCTGTCTTCTAAATGTGTTTTTCAACAAAGGGAACTGATGAAAATATCAAGGTTCTCTTTTGTTGGGAGGTAGTGTCCACTGTAAGATAAAAACAGACCCTAGAATTCTAGTATCAATAACCAATCCCCTTGATGCATCAACAATTGAAGTCATTATCTAGGTACAGGAATCAGCTATCCACCATTTCAGTTCACATGATTTCAATTCCTAACCAAACAACATATTTACCAACAATCAAAATTCTAATCGACGACCTTCTTCAATCTGTTTATGGTAAGATCTTTCATCTTGTTGGTTGGTTTGAGCACATGTCCATATCTGAAACCTTCCAGGACTTGTAATTCAAAGATTTCTTCCCCTCACCCCTGACTACCAATTCCCTGCAATGAAGCTTGTTAGTAAATAAATTATCGTCCACATCTACAGGTACAAATTGCTTAAGAACACTGAATTTTCATTTTCAGCATATAGGAAAAATTCTGAATTCTGAGAAATATCTTGTTCTAAAAGTGACAGCTCTTCTTTGATCGTCTGATTAACGCACTTCAATGATCAAGGCATATGACCTGAATTAGGCTTAAAACAAAACACTTGAAACAGTAACCCTAACTTGCATTCTCAGTCCTGAAAAGATCACTTTGAAGATATCTCGTTCCAATTTGGTGATAACAGGCTCTCTATACCTAAAAATGCTTTCAATAATATATCTTGCACCTAGCAGTGCATGTGCATTCTAACAACAAGAAATTTCATCGGCAATCTAGCTAAATGAGTACGAAGATGTCAAAATAAAGCCCACATGATACCATATTTGACCATAAATGCAAGATCTCTTGGAACGGCTTGTCATTCTAAAACAATAAAAAAAAGATTTAGACAACCCTTATTGGAATTGTAATAATCATTAAAAACTACTTAAATTGGAAAATGTAACTCTAAAGTTCCCTGCCTAAATTACTAAATTTCCACTAAAATAAGCCTTCTCTGAACAATTGTTGGTCTACCAATTTATTACAAAAGAAAGTAAATATTAGACTGCCTAAATCCAACATTTATAAGATCAAGAAATGAACTAGTTGGAATCATACATGAAGCACTCAACTAGACTTGGCCTTGTAATTGAATCATTCATTAAAGTAGTATTCAGCATAACTCCTTCAATGTTTAAAAGTAAAAATGGTATACATCTCTGATATACATCTGAAAAATAACAAGTAGATTGTGCTAAACCTTTTGGATATGAACTATGTTCGAGTTTAGAAAGGTCCCTTTCAAGTGGACACTCCACCCATTATTGGGAGATCAGAAGAAGCTAACAATAAAAAATGGCTAACTGTGAAAATCCACATACAAATAACAAAATAGAGTTAACTGAAAAATGTATACATATGTGCTATAGATAGAATGGGAAAAAAAGACTTGACAAATCCATGGTAGCACCGTAGTTGTTGTAACTAGAGATACCTGGATCAAAAATTTTGAAAATTTTTGATAGTAAATTATCTTGCAAATGCTTTTTGTATATATCAAAATATCTTAAAATTTTGATCGGGGATTTCAATTTCAATTTTGAGCGAGATAATCTACAGCTAGAATTTGGTCTGTTAAGCCTCACAGATCTGATTATTGCCCTTTAAATTGATGGCTGAGATTATTTCGGGCTTGAAATGGAGAGCAATTTAAGTGGCATATTATAACAAGAAATTTCTGATAGACAAGATTGGACCGTTCATACAGATCTAAGATCGATGGTCACAGTTTATTTCGGCCGACAAAAGTGCACGGAGGTTAAAATGGATCGGGGGCCTAAATTCTAAACCATGGCATTGAAAGGTAATAACATGTCACAACCTTGTTCATTTCGGTACCCAGGGGTGGTATTGTGACTTTAGTTCACCCTCAAAATGCATGAATCAATGACAAGTGGCACGGTGATGTAAGCACAGTACATGTGAGTGGAAGATGACGTCGGCAAAAAATAGTCTCCAGCTGTATTTTTGCCAAATGAAAAATTGCTGCGTGGATGTAATCCAAAGGGTTTAAAAAATAAAAATAAAACAATTGTCCCTGAAGCAAATGAGGTGTAAGCACATGAAAAGCAGGGATACGAGGGTACAAGACTCCAATGGAAAGCATTCAAATTGTCATTCTTCGACAAATAGTCCGGGTACTATCCACATTACTTTATTTCAAATCTGTTCTTATTGTTAAAAAGAAGGATAGATGGAGAAAGATAGTCAGTATGGTCAGTTGAGTCAATCTAGTCAACCCTCAATCTCAATTGAAAAAGCACTAATCGACCGTCACTATGAAATTTTTGAAATTGTTCTGTCACAGTTTGACCCTTATGAGTTAAGAAAGTTAGCCTGTGATAGATTTAGGGATTTGCATGATTATTTACATATCTAGGAGTCGAACCTGGGTAAATTCGTAATTCCCCAAACTTATAGTTTTCTTGAATTCATCACCTTGTGTGCGAAGAACTATCTGCATGAAAAAAGAGTCGTAGTATCTAAAACTGGGTCAGTTTTATTTTATATCGATGCAGAGTCCATTACCAAGATGTTGCCTCTTCCCCAAATCCTTGAAGGTCTAACCCTACATAAAGATACCTTGTCTGTCAATTACAATGCTTTAAGTTCAGATGAAAAGGTCACATTATTACGATCATATATGGATAAGGATGTTATTCCTAACACTCCTCCATATAAGTCTAAAATTTTCCCTTGAAATTTCTAAACAAGTCGTAACAATGATGTGTCTAATTCTAGGGTATGATCATGATAGAACCGTAGACGAAGCCATTTTAGGGTTTATGTCAACTATTTGTCCTCCATCGGAGAGTTCCCTTACCAAATTCCATTATGCTCAATTTCTTGCCAATATCATTCACTACCAGTTAACACAATTTCATGAAAGAAGATATTTTTGATATAAATCTTATCTTGTTTACCTGATTCTGTATTTTCAAGCCTCTCATTTTCAGAATATTAAGCTAAAAATAGAAGATGAACTTGGTAATCCTTGGTCAAGCATAGAATAGACATCATTGGTCAGAAAGCAGACAGAAAACAAAGGTTTTACTGAGTTTATTAATCAATTTATGTCTGTTGCATATACTATTTTACATGGGAGTTCACCACCAAGGATATTTCCAGAAGTCAAAAGGATTTTGCAGCCGAGTCCTGACACCAAAGTTGGAGATTGGTTTTTGTTTGAAAATCATACAATCATAAGGATATATGGTTCATAGTTGAAGCCTTTTCTGTTACCAGTGTTCTTGACAACCAAGATATTTTCCTTAGAATACATAAGGCAAAGACTTGATTCAGATTATATAAATTGTGTTTCCAAGAAACATCAAGTCACATTCAGCCTTCATGTTGGGACAAAAATGGAAATTTTATTCAGCAGGAAGCATATAAACCTATGCTAATAAAAGCAAGGAATGATATAACTAAATTTTAAGATACGGATAGACTTTTGAAAGGTCAACTATTGTTGATAAGTTAATTGATGATTTCATTTATTATGGAAAATGAAAACTTTTTATTTCCTAATATTCCATCATATGATAGATATACGAAACTTGATATAGCTTCTAGAAAAATGGTTCGTTACAGCTAACCTACAGGCAATCATTGGAGGAATATAGCTCAATATTCCAGGATTGATTCAACAGAATTAGTTATCGAGCTATCAGGCGACAGAGTAGTGCAAGGTGAACAGAAGAATGTACATCTGGCAGCAGTTATGATCACAACTCTTAAATTTCTGAATATAGGAACCAAAATTTATTTTTGGAAATTCATGCCTTAAGAATTGCAAGAACAACTAATACAATTAACAAAAGATATGGTATAAAAGCACAAAGGAGTTCAAGAACAAAGGATCGACAATTTTTTGGAGGAAAGTGTGACTTTCCCTCAAAGAAAGAAAGATCAAGACTAAAGCTTCTTAGGATTTGTACAGAACAGTGATGAATTGTATTTATCAGTCTTCAAGATTCATTTTTTTCAATAGGTATCAGTGTGTAAACTCTTTATGTTATTATGTCTTCTTATGTATCCACAAAAATTTCTCAGTCTATGTATTTGATGTCTGAGCTATATAAATAAAGTTTTGAAGACAACAATTTGGTACTACTTCCCCTGCTATATATGTCTTCATTGAGTTGATGGTCGTATCATATTTTGTGAATGATACTGTTAGTATTTGACATGACCTATTATTATCTTTAATATCATTATAGTTATGCTTGTGTCTCTGCTCAGATACATCTTGTGTGGCTACTAAATCCTCTTTGCTCAGTCCGCATTCTTTGTTAACAAGAATTGGAGATTTATTTGCCCAAAAGACCTCTGTCTTGTTTATCTATATTCTCCTTATAATCCTCTTTGCTATCATCCCATACTACTAAAATTGTCTGATACATTGAAATGGTGCCTATGATATTGAGTTTATATCCCTTTCTGTTCTTAAATTCTCCTGAGAGTTCGGCTACTATAATGTCCCTAATTCCGCAACTCGGAATATATGCCTCTACTGACGAATATTTGTTGTCGGAACTGATACACTTTGGGTTTCTGGATGCGTTTAGTGATTGGTTTTAACATGCGTGGTGATTTTGCATGTGATTACAGTTGTTTAACAGTATATAAGCAAGTACGCAAAAGATAAAGACACAGAACCACTGCAACAATGTATTATGAAAATGACTGGGTACAATGTTGCATGCGGCTAAGTAAAATAAATCTCTTGGCTAGATCAAAGACAAAAGGATCTTAGTCGGAATACAATAAGCAAACTAAAACAATGATACCCGGAAATAGAAGAAGGTTGTTGGATCAATAGATGAGCTATAGGATCTGCTGCATGCTACAACAACTCATACGGCAACTGCTGCAAGACTAGAAAGTTCGCCCTGGTGGCTAAATTCCTCAAATCTGCCTGGAATCTGTCTCAAACAATGCACCCTGACCTCATGCACACTCTCGTTGTCTGTCCAACTGAAGATTGGCCCTCTTCTAATCTGTACGGACCCCGGATGGATCCCCCTAGGGGAATGCGCCCCAATTGTTGCCAACAACTGCGCCGTAGAGATTCCACCATCGGAATCTCGCTGTAATAGTCTCAAACTGAGCGCCCTAGGCCCCTTTGTAATGGGTCGGAAGGATTTCCCTAGACTGATCTGGTGATCTCTCGGGAACCCTAAATGTATCCTCCCCAATTGTTGCACTCTCACTGGCTGACTGATGCGCCCATGATGATTTTTCCGTCCGAATCTGACGAGAACCTAGTCAATAAATGTGCCCTACCTTCCTCTCAACTGGGTCGGAAGGGAATCATTGGATTCTCCCTGGCTGGGACAAGTCGAATCTCTAAGTCTCCTCAGAAGTTGCGCCCTCACCCGGAATAAGTGTGTCCTTTCTACTGCAACCTGTGTAATTGCTGCTAAAGATTGATGGAAGATCTATATGATCTCCCCGATGACTAGGGTGTGTCTTTCAACACCAAAATCAGCCCACTGGTGTCTTCCTCTTGGAATCCACAATCTCCATTAATTCGCCTGAACCTATGTTTTCTCCTCAGAGCTCAAATGTCAAATCATAAACATGCATAATGAGGAATTAGGTCGCTTTTCTCCTCATATACCTTTCCAAAACCCTAATTCTCCGTTGACTTCTAAAATTAGCTCCCTCATTTATGCGCCCTTCTATTTTTAGCTCAAAATCACTTAAAGGTGCTTTTACCCACTTTTCACTTAATGTCACTTTCAAATTATAACATTCTCTAGTAAAGTAACATCAAGTGATCATGTTTTCCCCTAAATCTCCCTGGCTATAGTCTAACGGGGATGTTTATGTTAGAACATTGGGTGTGCTCGTTTAACCATAGACAATATAGCAATATTGTCACCCAACCATAGGCACTAATGCCACCCCCGAGCACCTTGACAGAGAGAAGAATTTTCGGCAACAAACCAATAGCCAACCAAGGCTAATGCACCAAGCAAAGATAACCAAAACTAATCAGAGAGTCCAACCCAGAAAAACCGAAAATGCAGATTGCAGAACTGCCGACAGCAGCTGCTCCAAGGAGTTAGAGCCATGGCAAAAGACCCTAGTGAGGGCCCCCAGTATATTGTTGGGGTTCTTGGTCAAGGACGAAGCTGTAAGTCCCTGGATGTGTTCTAAGGCCCCTAGATGTGTTCCAGGGAATCCTTGCTCAGTGCTTGGATTGATCCTTGGATGTGTTCCTTGGTGGTTGATGATGTAAGTCCCTAGATGTGTTTTAAGGCCTCTGGATGTGTTCCAGGGAATCCTTGCTCGATGCTTGGATTGATCCTTGGATGTGTTCCTTGGTGGTTGATGATGTAAGTCCCTAGATGTGTTCTAGGGCCCCTAGATGTGTTCCAGGGAATCCTTGCTCGATGCTTGCATTGATCCTTGGATGTGTTCCTTGGTGGTTGATGATATAAGTCCCTAGATGTGTTCTAGGGCCCCTGGATGTGTTCCAGGGAATCCTTGCTTAAACGCTTGGGTTGATCCTTGGTCCTGTACCTTAGTGGATAAAGACCCTAGATGTGTTCTAGGGCCCCCAGATGTGTTCTGGGGTATCATGGTCTAGGACCAGGTGGTTCTTAGTTGAGTACCATGATGTGATGATGTGCGATCTTCTTCTTCTCTCCCGGGATGGTCCATGAGACCTAGGAGCAGCTAGAAGATGGACATGACCACATCATTGATGTTTCCTCTTATGCAGGGATGATAAAAGCTTATAAGTTATCATGAGTCTTATGTGGACAGTTTGTCATTAAAGAAGACCCCTTTGACTTTGTCTTGTAGCCGCCCCTTGCTTGAATCTCGTTCTCCTTCTTGTTTAATGTGGTATTGGTCTTTTATAAGTCACTTTGACTTACTTGACTTTCTAATTAATATTTTTATTAATTAAAAATATTAATATTAATTATTTTAGTTATTAGGTTTTTAATTAAACCTAACCCTAACCCCTTTCTTTACTATAAAAAGAACCTTACCCCTCACTCTCTTATTACATTCACACACTCACACTTCTCATGGTCTGAATTTTTGGTGCGGCCTACTCTTGTTCAGTTCAGATTTGGTGCGGCCTACTTGGAGGGTTCTTCTAGGTTTGTTCGGGTGCGGCCTCCTTGAAGGCATCTCTTCTCTTGTTGTTTGGTACGGTCTCTTTGTTCAGTTCAGTTCTTTATTGAATGTTGTTTGGGTGCGGCCTACTTGAAGGTATCTCTTCTCTTGTTGTTTGGTACGGCCTCCTTGTTCAGTTCAGTTTTTTATTGAAGGTGTGTTTGGGTGCGGCCTCCTTGAACGCATCTTTTCTCTTGTAGTTTGGATGTGGCCTCCTTGAAGGCACCCCTTCTCTTGATGCTTGACTCGGCTTCCTTGTGCTGGTGCAAGGTACGACACCTCTCCTATTTGTTGCTAGGGTGTCGCAGCCCTTCCTCTCTCTCCTCCATGCTTGTCGCCGCTTCCCTCTTGGCTGTCGCTAGCTCTCTTCTTGGTTGTTGCTAGCTCTCCCTTGACTGCTGCTCATTTTTCTCTTGGTTTTTGCCCCCCTCTCTTTGGCTACCACTAGTACCCTTTCATGTTGTTGTTGTACCTCATCATCTACATTATTTAGGGCTTGTTATGACAGCCCTAAATAAGCTAACTTAGGTTGAAACTTTTGGCTACTACTATCCTAAGTTTTTGGGCAGTTATTTGAGTGGACTATTTAGGGTTTCATATCAGTTTTGAGTTTTTGGTCTTTCGGGTTTTACATCAGCCTTTGCTTGCTAATAAGCATGATGATTGGTCTTTGATTTCTCCTTGGCTAAATTGTCCACATAGATCATGATGAGATCTACCCATGAGGGTTTGATCCATGACCATTATAACCTTTTCTGAGCATACAGAAAGAGGACAGCTACACATTAGGTACTTCTGTTATTTGTCTTTGCTAAGGTAATGTTCAGATTTTGTTTTTCTAATGTTTAAATCTACATCTATTTCAAGTTGATATTCAGAAATGTTTTCTTCCGTTCATGATCAGCCCTAGTTAAAAATTGGTTCTCTTTAGCATGTTCAGATTTATATTTTATGTGTTTAATCTACTTCAGAAATTTTGTTTTAAGTGTTGATCTATATCTACAGTAGTGAATAAAGTTAAAAGATATTTATGTTCTAGTTCTTCCCTTAAATTCCAACATTTTAAGTCTGGAAAAATGGGTAAAAAGGACAAAGTTGTCATTTCCATATTGTTGTAGTTTTTGACTAGAGCATCAGATTGACAATATGAGAGTTGTTATGAATTCCCTGTCATAATTATTATCTTTGTCTCCTACAAAATTTTCCCTAGTTCCTAACAGTTTTACTTCTACAAGTGACAAAAGTTGGTGTCTGGGATTAATTGCACCTGGAAGAAAAGTGCAAAAACGGGTAAATTGACAAATTTCAGATGGCTATAACTTTTCGCTCAAAGCTCAGAATTGAGCAAGAAAGTAGTCATTGGAAAGATCTTGGATGGAAGAATCCATATATGCACTCAGAAATGTGAATTGAGCAATAAAATTCACAAGAAATCAAAATAAATATTTATGGTGCGCTTAAAGGGCAGAATTGTGCATAATTTTCCATTAATTTTTGAATTATTGTTTTTGTCTAACAAATTGTGTTGCATGCACATTTTGCAAACTTAAGGGTACTAATAGAGCAAAGTAAACTCAGAATGAGAACTAGAGACATGGAGGACACACACAGAACCTACAGCAATGAAGAGGAAGCCAAAAGGTTGTATGACAGCTTGGGTAATGCAAGGACTAAGTCAAATGGGCATAGAGAAGGCAAAGCAGAAAATGTAGATTTAGTAGAGACAGTGAGAATCTTGCAAAGAGATTTGTGGAGCTAGAGAGAAGACAATGAGAGAGTTATGAGAGCTCAGAAAATGTCGAACAACATTAATACTCAGTTGTTGCAAAGTTTGAACATGTTGCAGAGGAGGATGGATAAAGAATCAAATTCAAGAAAAGCAGAAGCGAACGAACCTCATGCCAGAAGAGAAGATGCTAAAAGTATCAAGCACTCTAGAAGTGCTAGTGGACATCGTCATCATCACCATTCACCAAGGCACTCAGCTGCTAGAGCTCATGCATTTTCAGAGTCAAAAAGTAGCCCAAGTCTATCCCCTATAAGACATCATAGAAGAAGGTCTAGGGTAGATGAATTACAAGGAAAGTTCAAGAAGATTAAGCCTCCTACGTTTGATGGTGAGCATGAGAAAGATGAAGATGTAGAGGCTTGGTTGTTGGAATCTCTGGAGTTGTTGTTTCCCTGTAAATCCTTGGGAGTCTGGGATGAAGAAGCAGGTTGGTCAAGCCTGTAAAGCATTTTCCTTGGGTGAGAGAATTGTTGGGATAGATTTCTCGTGTGTTGGTCTAGTGGGTGCCCGTGGTTAGAATATAATGGATGTGCTCATTTTACCATTGACAATATCACTATTGTCACCCAACCATAGGCCGAAGACACCCTTCGGGCACCTTAACCTTGACAGAGAATCACTTCGGAAGCAAACCCTAGGCTAGATAGCCAAACAAAGGGTAGCGCACCTTTCCCCAAGGATAGCGCACCAACAAGAGCTGATCAGATGTTCCAAACCCTAGACAAGAGATAGTCCAAGCCAAAACGTAACTACTAGCTGTAGCAGCTGCACCGGCAGCTCTCCTCCAAACCTGCGCACAAGACTGGGCACTGTAGTGTGCACAAGTTGTTGCTCTGCAATTCTGAGACTACCTGCCAGAATGAGAACTGGCCTCCTGTATTTATACTAATTTTGGCTAACTGCCTGGTCAAACTTCTCATTCTGGGTATCTGTCTGTTCAGTATATTATTATTTCTTCTAGCCGACTTCTTCTCTTGGAGGCTAATAACCTAATATAAATTATCTTCTTGAGTTGACAAGTCTTCTAGGGTTATTAGCCAACTTATTAGGGTTTCTTCTTGCTTCCAGGAGTATTCTATTCTTGTCAGGTTTACACGTGGAGGTAAATACCTCCTGCGGCTACCATAATATGAACACTCCCTCCTAGCTAGGGAGGTATTATAGGTAATGTTATTGAACACAAAACGTACCATTCACCCGGTAGCATCAACATAGTCATCTAGACTATCATCATCACCATCGGTGTCATCAACTGCATCATCTCTTGAAACTATACTCTATCTGAGTAATCAGACATGATGCTAGATAAGTCATTCACACCACAGAGTGATACAAGAGCCATTCTTCTAATCTGGACATATGTCCTAGAAGAGTAGATGTTCTTAACCATTTTTCGTCTGGGAAATCTCTGTCCTTTAATCATTCATCTAGCTGATGATCATCGCCAAACTGCTGATAATCTTCAAGGTAATCGGAACAAAATAGAACACAATTGTGTCTATCCTGTTAGAATTTAGAATATTGTGTGCTCGTTTTACTATTGACGATACCCTCGTCACCCAACCATAGGTCGAAGCCACCCTCCGAGCACCTTAACCTTGACTAAGAATTACTCCGGAAGCAAACCCTAGGCTGGATAGCCAAACAAGGTGTAGCGCATCTTCCTCCAAGGATAGTGCACCAACAATAGCTGATCAGATAGTCCAAACCCTAGCCAAGAGATAGTCCAAGCCAACACCCAAACTGCTAGCTACAACAACTGCACTTGCAACTCTCCTCCACACGTGCGCACCAAACTGGGAACTGCAGTGCGCACCAGTTGTTGCTCTGCAATTCTGAGATGATGTCAAATGAGAACTGGCGCCCTGTATTTATACTGGTTCTGCTAGATTTGTTGGGGCCGATTTCTCCTTCTGGATATGTGTTTGTTCAGTATATTATTATTATTTCTGGCTAACTTCTTCTCTTGGAGGCTAATAACCTAATATAAATTATCTTCTTGAGCCAACAAGACTTCTAGGGTTATTAGCCAACTCATTAGGGTTTTCTCTTGCTTTCCGGAGTCTTCTATTCTCGTCAAGTTTACACATGGAGGTAAATACCTCCCGCAGCTACCATAATATTAACAGTCCCTCCTAGCTAGGGAGGTATTATAGGTAATGGTCTTGAGCACAAAAACATACCATTTACCCGGTAGCATCAATATAGTCGTCTAGACTATCTCATGACTAGATCATGAGAATCACCATCACCATCAGCTGCATCATCTCTCGAAACCATATTTCATCTAGGTAATTAGACATGATGTTGGATAAGTCACTCACACCATAGAGTGATACAAGAGCCATTCTTATAATCTAGAAGAGTAAATTCTCTTGAACCGTTTTCCGTCTGGAAAATCTCTATTCATCATTCGTGATGATCTCCAATAAACTGTTGATAGTCTTCAAGTCAATTAGAATAAAAATAGAACACAACTGTGTCTATTCATAGCAATACATAACTACAATTCATTGGTACACTACCACACCAAGTAACACACAAGTACTTGATCAACAACATATAGTCACGAACAGTGGAACATATCCACCACAGTAGTCTTCATCTACTGTCATACAGTCTTCATAACAAACATCTGATAGTAACCTGCATAGAAACAATGTTATGATATAAACTGAATCATCTTGGCCAATATTTCACTCACATCTGTGAGCTCTGAAAGAATATCTGCCTCAGGAACAGTGGAACATATCCACCACAGTAGTCTACATCTACTGTCATATAGTCTTCATAACAAACATCTGATAGCAACCTGCACAGAAACAATGTTATGATATAAATTGAATTATCTGGGACAATCTTTCACTCACTTCTGTGAGCTCTGAAAGAATATCTACCTCAGAGTAGAATAATGAGATATCTGGACTATTCTTCTCAAACAAGGAAGAATAATTGTCCTGTCTTCTGAACTTGGACCATTCCCCACCCTAGGCCATTCTTACTACACTAATCAAAGTGCACCCTGGAGAGAATGTATAACCCTAAGGAATGCTAAGTCTGGACCATTCCCCACCCTGGG
>ML779013.1:518845-543108 GCA_009831015.1 Picea engelmannii | reverse complement strand
GGGGGGGGGGGGAGTATACATGATCCTGGAGGCAACAAGGTTGTCTACTACGCATGGGGGCTTGGAAATGTTTTGAACAATCTCATTGAGGCTTACTCTTTGTGGTGGGGTCTCATTGTTGGATGTTAAGGGCTGACCCAGGTTCTACCTTAGTTTTCCAACAAAACCCTATAAATCATCATCCCTTCTGGTAAACCAGAAGGCTACACCGCGCACAAAGTGCACAACACAGTCTCACCCAAGATGACTTATGGGTGATTGCATGATCCAAGTGTCTGCAATCATGGAAGGGATTGGGGATGTTTTTCTTCTTCTATTCGTATTTTAACATGCATCATATTATACCATGCATCTAGATCTGACAGTGATTTCATTATGCATCATCAATATTGTGCACTACAAAATACTAGTCTAACCATTCATCATTTATTCATAATTGCATAAACAACAAAAAACATCATTCAACCACATTGCAACACATAATTTTACCGTGGTTCACCCCCCTTGGGCTATGTCCACAAAGATATTTTGCTTATTTCTTATTCTTCATCAAATAGCGTTGCGCACATTAAATCATAGGTTTATGACCGTTGAGGTTGATCAGTGTCACACTAAGCTCCACAACTTGCAACCTGACCGTCAATTACATCTCAAAATTGACTCCATCTGAGCTCTGTAGCTCTTAACAAAACAAATATTTCGACTTAGAACTCAAAAAGGTGCTCAAAGTACTTTGCTCATACAAAGTGATAACGATCAAAGATATCATATTTACCTCATACATCATCTATTTATATTACAAAAAGTGTGTAAAAACCCTTACATTGACTCAAAACCATAATTCTAAGTGGACTCAACTTGTTCGCTTTCTAACTGTCTTCCACGTGGTTGGTCTTCGATCTAACCATTCCTTGCTTTGACTCTTCGTTGTTCTTCCTTAATTCTTGGCGCGTTGCTTTCACTTCTTTCTTGGCGCACGCTGCTTCCTTGGTCCCTTATGCCTCATTTACTACGCTGAACCCAAAAATTGTCTGCTCCAACAGGCCACCAACATTAACCTATGGTTCATCCTGAACCACTCAGGAGTGTGTGCCTCCTGCACTGATTTCTCCAATGCCTGAAACTTCTTTGCTAGTTCATCCACTTGGATCTTTGTCTTCGCACTTTTCTTTGTCAGGGTCCCCACCACCTACACTATTATGTGCTCTTTCAGCACTTCTCTACTTTCTGAGTGCGCCTATTCCAGTCTACCTTTCTCTATTTCCAACTCTGTTATCATCTTCTCTGCTTGCTCCTACAGGGGATCCAGTTCAACTTATTTTGTCTGTCTTTCCTCTTGGACTGTCTTCAAATCTGCTTGCAGAATTTTCATCTCCTGCGTGCTTTTTAGCCTGTTTGAAATACTCATTGTCTTTTGTCTCTACTTTAAATCTTGTATTGCGACATTCAGCTTATATTCCCTTTGATCCAATTGTTGAATCCCTTCATCTTATGCTAAGCTCGTCTAGATCAGCATGGTCCTTTCGTAGAGCTTTGCTATTTCTTTTACCTCAAGCGCAAAACTATATGTTTGTTTTGTTGATTATTGCTCCCTCTCTGATCTGACCTCTAGAGGGGTGGTTGGTGTCAACTTCCTAATCAATTCTACTATCTTTTGTTTATACCCTTCCATCGTCTGTGTTATCCTTTTTATCTTTTCTTCTGCGTTGAGTTCTCCTGCTAGTGCATTGTCCAGAATCATTTGGAAGACTTCCTCAAGTCTTTGCTCTAGTTTGTCTGTGCATTGTTTTTCCTCCTCACGTTCGATCTGCACTTCTTTGAGGACTGTCTCTAGCACCTCCTTCTCTTCCTTGGTTGTCTCCAAGTTTGTTGCATCTATCCTGGCTCTGGATTGAACTTCTTATGCCACTCTCATCCTCATCTTATATAAGTCCTTGGTTGGTACCTTAGCCAATACCAATTCCAATTGTTCTATGTCCTTGACCTGTTTTTGCACCATGTCGTCGTCTATTTGCAGCATGTCTTTAGTAATGCTGAAGTTTTCACTTGCCACTGTTGTTATATGTATTGTCTCCTCCTCACTCTATGCTACCGTGTGTTGTTCGTGCGTTGCTTTCTACTATTGTGTTTTCCCTTTGTGTTGAACCTTGGTAACTTATATATGCTCCAAGACCTGCTTGACTTCAGTCAGTTCTTGCATTATCTTTGCTCTTTGTTTTTATGCTTCTGCATCGTGGTCCTGTACTTTTTTCGCGACTAATTCTGCATCATCTTATGTTATTGTATATTGGGGGATCTCCTTGTGCACCTTCATTTTCTTGCATGCTTTACCTGACTGTAGTAAAATAGTCCTCTTGAGTGGCCTTGACTATGTTTCCTCTGTTTTCATTGGGGTCTTTGTCTCTAGTATGTCCCCTCATGTGCAAGGATGTTATCTTCCATATGTGTCTCTCCATTAGTGGCATCTGTGCGGTTCTTCTACTGTATGACAGGCTTGGGGATAGCCTTTTTCTATCTAAGTGTTCATGTTGTTGCACTCCCCCCTATCTACTTCATTTGCGCTACTGCTTTTCTTGTGTTTTCTGTTGGGGCACTCTCTTCTGTGAGGAGCCCTCTTCTGATGGTTGTTTATCTTTTGTTGGCTCCATTGGAACCTTCCATTCCTTCTTCCAATATTTCATTTCCCATTGCACTTCCTCTATTGTGACGCAGTATCTCATCTGCAACCACTCCTTCTCTAGATCCATTTTTGCATGGATCCACATATTGTGTCTTGATGATTTGAAGTTGGCTATCTTCTTGTATTCCTCCACCACCTATGGTGGGACCCTCCAAGTTTTGGACACTTTTTTTTGTATTTCTTCCAAATATGTCACAAATATGTTGGAGTTTGTCTTTCTTTCCTTTGCGACTGTTGTGTGCCACAATGTTTTGTACTGTGTTGTGTGGCACTTTTCGATTCTCTGATAGAATACGTTGTATCTAGGGTGTTTCCATCCTTCTAGTGTAATGAGTATGATTAACCATGAATAGAGGAACTATGTGCCTAAGTCTCGGACATCTTTGCAATCATCCAGAAATAAATTTAACAAGTATGGACTCCAACTAAGTAGAGTCCCCTTTGTGCACTGTGCAACTCCTGCTATCACTCTTGTTGGCACCTCTTCTTTGTGACACTTCCTTAGCAATTTACATGCCATAAGATTTGTTGCTAACCTTGTTGTGGGTTCATTGATTTTGTTTATAATGATCTCCCTGGATCCTCTCTATGTTCCATAATTTTGCTTCATTCCCTCTGCTAAGGCTTTCTCCTTGGTCTTGTCATCCAGATATTGTGTGGGTTTCTCACCATCTGTGGGTAGACTTGTTATTTTTTCAATAAAATCGACTTCAATTGAGCCTGGCCTATCCAACCACATAATTCCTCCGTGCATTATTGCCAGTAATTGTTCGAAGTAGTTATTTATGTCCTTACCCCTTCCAAAATGTGGGATCTCTAGCAGGTTCATTATGCTTGTGTTATACAAACCTATTATCCATTGCTTGGGTTCTAGTATTGGTATTCCTATCGCATTGACCCTTTTTCTCTCCATGTATACATGTGGCTCAAATTCCAAAAACTTGTCTCTGTCTTTTACATTTTGGTCAACATAACGTAGTTTATCTATGCATCCTAGCAAATCTAGTAAAACCTTCACTCATGTTGGTATGCACGATAACACAAGGGTTACCTCTTATTGCTTGCACGGTGACCTATGGACTGTTTGTTTCCCTTTCACCATTGTTGGCGCCCTTGGGGGACCTTCCTCCTGGCGCATTTGCTCTTCCTCTTCCTCTTTTACGCTAGACTCATGTTGCTCTGTGATTTCTTCGACTTGTATTTTCTTTTGTTGCGTTGGTTGTGTGCTAGATTGAACCCTTGGCTCATCGGACTCAGTTCGTTCCTCATCTTCTTCATTTGTTGGCTGGATTGTTTCCATGCTGGGTTGTTGTGTCAGGTTTTTCTCCTCTGTCATGTTATGTGGGTCAATTTGCATTTGTTCTATTGCAGGGGGTTGGATCATGTTCCTCAACCACTATAGGGCTCATTGGTTCGATGATCAGGGAAGGAATGGCGTCCACATCTACCACTCCCTCCGGTTGCGTAGGGTTTTTTGCTTCCATTGTTGGCTCGTGCAGTGTCCTCGCAGTGCTACGTGTTTTCCTCGTTGTCCTACTAGGAGCTCTGACCTTTGGTGGTGCCATCTTGCTTGAATCTATGTGGGTCTGCTCAGAAATCTCACTGTCTGCCTTCTAAATTGCTTGTTCGCTCTTAGCTTATTGCTCCTTGTTACACATCAAAATTACTCACTTTGATAATGTCGCAAGTCTCGTCATTACAAAGGTCTCAAGTGTCACATTTTGCTCACAAGGTCGCAAGTGTCGCATGTTGCTCACAAGTCTCGTAAAGTGTCAAAGAAAGCATATTTCCATGATGCCTATGTCGTGCCTATAACGACATGAGAAAGACACTTGAAACACCTCAAACATATGATTTGGAAGAGGAGAAATGAGTCAACAAGCTTGAAAAACTTTTGCCATCTGAAAGCACCTCAAAAACTGAGTTTTTGGAGAGGAGCGCTCCCCCTTACACTATCTCAAAGCGCTGGCACTCCCCCTTACACTGTCAGGGAGCGTTATAACGTTCCCCTGGCCCTTTTGAGGGAGCACTATAGATTTTGAGAGCGTTGGCGCCCCCTAAAGCTTACTAGGGAGTGCTACAACATTGTGATGGCCCTTTTGAGGGAGCGCTACCTATTCTGGGCAGTTGTTAAGCTGTTGAGATGAATGGGGGAAGCATCTTTTCAATCTTGGAAGGCAGTTGGATTCGAATCCCTAGTCCAACCATGATCCTAGGGCAGGTCCTCAACTTCCCCAAGGATAGCTCAAGTGGTTAAAGCCTCTCCAAGGCTATATAAGCAAGCTTTCTAATGGTGAAAGAAGGACTGCAATTGGAGAATTACACCAAACTTATGATCTCATAAGTGGTGCTTGTAGTGTACCTTTTTCACTATCGAGGTTTTTAACCTCACAGTTACCATTCTATACATGAATGTTTACATAACTCATATAGGAATTATAACCACATGCATTTAACACAATTAAACACATTTCAATTACAGAGTAAAATCTATAGGTTACTGCTACAATTAATCAAGCCATAGTATTCAGCAACACTTCATTTACACACAACGGAAAACATGATACATAACAGCAACAGAGTTAAAGCATAATTCAGATACTTATCTTTTAACAGTTGTAGCATTCACCAACCAAGTGCAGGCCTTCCACGAACCTCCCAGCCTTAGACCACACTGTTCATCAGCTCAACAGTGGGTCACCCCCGAGATGGGACCGAGCTCCACCCCAAGGCAAGGAATCCTAGGCTAGGCTAAGGTTACAGGGAAGATAACACATACACATTCACCAGGAAGAAGCTCTCCCAAGAATCTCCCATGCTCACTGCCCACAGACCCTCATTCCCCACATGCCTATTCCACCCCAGGAGAGTGCACCTTCTCTGTCACCTAGACAGTCCTTCGGCTGCCAGTCTCCCTTACCTTGGGTTACAGGAACAGACCGAACCGGAAGTCTCCGGGCTCTATGGCAGCTACAGGGTTTCTTCCAAGTGTTCTCTTCTCCCCCTGCGCACTCTCTCACCTGGAGGAGTCACTCATAGGCCAACAAGCCTCACGCAGTCTAGTACTGCGTGGTCACAACAATCCACGGGAAACACAGACAAAGGCTTCCCTAAACTGGATCAACAATCACAGGATGATCTCATGGTGATGATTTTGGAACAGGCTCCATGCACAGGCTAGCTCATCTTTTCCCCGAACAACAAAGGATTCTGCCACTCGAGTTCAACATAGGTTCCGGTTCAGGAATTGCGCTCCCGGGTTTGCCTAGAACAGACACAGACTCACAGCTCTGGACAAGGTGTACACGGTTTCTTTAGGACAACACAGGCTTTACGGCTTTCCTTTTTTGTAACAGGATTACACACAGGTCTCTTGCAGACTGGCTTGCACGGCTCTCGCTCAGGCAGTCGGATCGAATGGATGCCAACCCCCTTCACGAATTTCTTCATCTATTTTATTTGCATGCACCAGGGTTGACACTTGTCACCCTAGGAACTACATGCGTTCCATCCGTACACCTTCTTCCCACCACTTGGGAAATCACGTGTCCTTCCAAAAGGACTTAGGATAAAATAATATGCACATGGCTCTTTTTGGAAATAATATTAAAATATTATTTCCCAGGCTTAAGCCCCTAGGCTTAGCCCCTAAGCTCATCACTCAGCCCCTTTCCCACCTTCCAACCCCTAGTTCCTTGCCCACTCTATGGACGCTCAGTCCCCCATCACTCATTCATCGTGGTCGGTCTGCACTGGCGGTGTTTATATTTTATTAATTGATCTACATACATACAAGTACATCAACAGGCTCCTGGCCTTCAACACTTAGGCTCCCTGGTCTAACAAAACACATAAGCCTACAACGTATAGAACACTTGTCTCGCCAGCCTATAGAACACATTTACAAATTCTTTGCATAAAACATGATCTGTGACGGGGCTCGGCCTTGGGGACACTATAGTGCTAGAGCTGATTGGGGGAAGAACTGCTGATATGAAACTTATGATCTTGGAGGAAACACACAGTCAACCAAAGGAGAGTGATCAGTGAAGTTGATGTTATCCAGGTTGTGGATCTTTCAGGCAAGGGTTAGACGAAGGGGACTTGACGAAGCTGTCGCATTCACATCTACGATTGTAAGTACTGCTGTCGTTATTCTCATTAATATGACACGCTTGGCATGTTTCTTTCTAGTTTGTGTCTAATGTTACATGAACTTATCATTAGTTGATAGATCTGTTTTCAAGCTAACATCAATAGAGTAGGAAGTGGTTGTATCTTGTTTGTCTGCAGAACTCAGCGAGGAGCAAAGGATTGGAGCGCAACTTGGAGCGTGCAGGGACAAATGTTGATAAGAAGGTACTTTTGTTATCCTTCCTTCTCATGTGTTAGTTTAGATAGATTTGAAAGGAAGTCAGTGTCCACATTAAGCATTTTTTGTCTAGAGTTAGGGTCAAGCTCTTAGAGGCGATCTACCTGTCCGCAGGGAGATTTTCCTACAACAGAAACTGGCGACTCCACTGGGGAGATAGCCTCGAATCGAAATTTCTTATTTTGATTTCTCCTCATTGACCTTGTTCTACCCCTTGATTGTTTCAGACCTGGTTCACTCCTCTTTTGATTGATTTCATGAGCTAATTGGCTCCCAACCCCATCATACTCAACATAGTTGTCGAGTTTGAATTCCAATTTTTGGAATTTTTTGACATTTTTGGGAATTTTTGACCCTGGCGCCTCTGTCCTAGTGTTAACGGAGCGCCATCGCTCCCCCATAGCCTTACATAGAGCGCTATAATTCTCCTTACCTTTGGCAATAGAGCGCCAACCCTCTTTTTGCCAGAAAACCTTCCAGAATTGCTTTTTCTGGGTTTTGCCTCTGTGTCTCTTTTGCTGGGTAACCTTGTGAGTCAATGCTTCTTCTCTTCCAACCTTGACATCTGTCTTTTTGAAGAACGAACATCTTACTATTTGGATTTTGTAGCCTTATTCACCATTGTTGTTGAGTTTTTCCATCATTTTGAGTCCAAGACCCATGCATTGTCTTTCTCTCTATTCAACTGAGTAAAAACCCTGGTGAAGGTCATCAAAGGCTAGACCCCTTCATCTTAATTTTAGTCAAGATCATTGTTCTTCAACTTTTTCTTTTGGGTGTGAAGTTTGTTTTTCTCTTTGATTGTTTCTTTTCTTTCTCTTTTCGTTTTGATTGCAACAAAAGGGTGTATTGTTTGTATGACTTTTGCTTGTGCTAGTTTGGTTTTCATTCATACAAGAAGACAATTAGCAAGACGAGCATCGTGTTGAATTAATCATTATTCATATACAAACAACAAAAGGCATCTTCATGATTGATTGTGCATATTAGAAGGCATCTAAATTTTTTTAGCATTGCATCAGGATTTGATTGAGAATTGTTTGAGGACACTCCGTACTCGTGCTTGTTAAGTGAAAAGAACTCTCTCTCTCCCTTAGATAGATGTTCATCGAAAGGAAATGACTGCTTATCATATTCAATGCATTCTTTGGGTCTGAGTCATAATCCCATTTGTTTCACTTCCATGCACCCCTTTGCGTAAAGAACAGCCATAAAATCAACGCTAATTAAAAATTATTTGGAACTTTTTCTTTTCTAGGATCCTCCACCAACAGTAGAATAGGCTTAGTACTTTGGATTAGGCTATGAGCATAACTCTCCAAAGTTTCTCAAAACAAACAGTAGCATCCTGAGTTAGGGAGAGTCAAATCCAATCATCATATAAGTCTGCCTAGGATCCCCCTCTCACACAAGGGTTACGCACGAGGTCGCATTCGGGTGAGCTGCGGGGACTAACCCTCCGTGGTTTAACTGATTGTGGTGGTCAAATCGTATTATGGGGGTCACTTTGAGGTAAATCCACAATTACTACGTGGAATCATTTTAGTTGATTTCGGGCCCGATACCCTGCCCATACGTTCCGATCAGACTATCGACTGTTCTTGCCCAGGGGCTGTCTGTGAATTGGTAACCTTAGTGGCCATAATATTTAGGGTCTTACACGAGGTGATGATGAAGGGAAGTCTCACTATACCTGGAGCAAACATTGGTCAAACTCACTCGGGCTCCTTGGAGGGTAAATCCACAATTACTGCGTGGAAGCTTGCACCAAGGCGTAAGTCTGTTAAGCAGGTCGCCATTGTAACTATTCCACCCTATCCCCACCCCTTTTGGACTTGATCACGCTATGTTGGATTTCATCACCAACTAGTACGGTCATCGAGAGAAGGTCTTGTTTTCTTAGTTGTGATTCTTAGATTCTATTAGCGTATGATGTTTCTTTTACTTAGTGGACCTTAGGTCGAGTCAGTGTTAATGGCATCGAATCCTGGGAGTACCAACGGAGGAACCCCTTTTTCTGGGAAACCTTATACCTTTCCTTCATTTGGAAACTTTGGTCCTCCATATGTTGCCACACTGAGTCTTCCAGGACTCACTATTGGATTACCAGTTTGGTTGTTTCCCACTTCGGTGATCCCGAATCCTCCCAATGTTTTAGTTGCACCTAATACTTTGGATGTCAATACACCACCCACACATCAACCTCACGTCGACTTTTCTCCTTCTTCACCCATCAAGTCTCCTTCCATTTCTCCTTCTTCGCCTAGTGAAAGCTCTAAAGCAAGTACCCAAGTTGATCAGAAGAAGAAGAAACGAAAAGAGAAGAAGAAGAAGAGCCCGAAAAGGACCAAGACCCCAACAACATCAAATGTTGGCTCTAAGCAACCAGTTACTGTTAATAGTACTGGGAGTGTTGATGAAGTCAACAAGATTAAAAGGAAGAATCCGAAACCAAAATTCCCTTGCAGCCTTTGTAAGGGTGACCACTTTCTGAGGGATTGCCCCGGTCTTAACCAAGTCTTATAAATGTGGTCTTCCACGTCATCGACCTCTGTCGGTCATGTCGATGATACCTCGTCAACTAGTGATGTTCAGGTTGGTAAGAAGAAGAAAACTGTCAAGTTCCCTTGCATGTTATGTAAAGGTAATCATTACTCTCACCTTTGTCCTCGCATGGATGAGGCTTCTTCTCTTTTGGAAAAACTTCAACTTCCAAAAGGTTATCGTAAGATTTCCTCCGACCCATCATTGATTGATGGATTGGTCAATCTGGTTCCATCTTCGGTCAATCCAGTTGATCAGGTGGTCAATCTAGTTTCCTCCTCGATTGAATCACAAACCCAAGTAGTTGATCTAGTTCCGTCATCGATCAGCCCCGCTCTTCATCAAAAGAGTGACACCAAAGTGGTTGATCCAATTCTATCATCTGTCAACCCCACTCTTCCTCTGAAGAGTGGCAAAGAGGTCGATCCAGTTTCGTCATCGGTCGATCCCATTCCTCCATTAAGGAATGTCAAAGTGACTGATCCAATCCTATCCTCGGTCAGTCCCACCCTTCTTTTGATGAGTGCCAAAGTGACTGATCCAGTTCCTTCCTCGGTTAGTCCCACTCTTCCTCTGAAGAGTACCAAAGTGGTCGATCCAGTTTTGCCATCGGTCGATCCCATTCCTCCATTGATTAATGTCAAAGTGACTAATCCAGTCCCTTCCTCGGCCAGTCCCACTCTTCCTCTGAAGAGTGCTAAAGTGGTCTATCCAAATCCACCATTGGTTGATCCAATTCAATCATCGGTCGATCCTACTCTCCTTCTAGAGAGTAAACCTGATACTGCACATGTTTTTCTCATTAATACAGACTCTACCATGCCCGGGGGCATTCCTCCTTCTCCTAAGGAACCCCCTCCAAGTAATGAAGCCATCCTTTTTGATTGGGGTGTGCTAACTGGACCTCGTCTTCCCTCCCACATTCCTTTCCATATTACAGTACAGGTTTGTGGTCGGGACGTTCCTCAAACGCTGATAGATGAAGGTGCGTTCGTTAGTATTTTGTCTTATGTTGCTTGGTACGCTTTGGGTTGTCCGCAACTTGCACCGGTTACACAAAATCTATTAGCTTTTAATAGAAGAACTAGTCAACCTTTAGGGATCCTTCCTTAGTTTCCTGTAACTTTGGGAGGGAAAACTATCTTTATCGATGTTATGGCAGTCTGAGACCCCTTGGATTTCTCTTTACTCCTTGGGCGGGATTATGTCTATGCTATGAAAGCTCTTGTATCCACCCTTTTCCATGTGATATCTTTCCCTCACGATGGAAGAATTGTGACTATTGATCAGCTTTCATTCATCGGCCCCGACTGGGTTACCTCCCTAAGTGGTTCATATATGCAGATAGTATCACCCCCGCCGCATGTCAATTATGTGGCGTTGTCCCCCATGACCTCAACTTCCGACGATTTGGATCTGGTAGTTGACACGGTGATCTCTTTGGTAGGGTTATTGGAGCATGATCTCCTTACCCCTGTCACGACCCTCGACATGTGTTCCTTCCAGAGTGATCGTCTTCCATCTGATATAGATCTCTTAGAAGCCATGGCTTAGTTTTGTCCCTTGACATGGTACCCTTCCAGAGCATTATCCTCTCGGAAGCCATGATCAAGAAGCAGTTACAAGCATAGTTTCTCTTCTCTGTGGCAAACTCATTAAAAAATGAAACAGAGGCCACTAGCTTTCATGCTGGGGGCATAATGAGCATAGTTTCTCTTTTCTGTGGCAAGCTCGTTAAAAAATGAAACAGAGGTCACGAGCATAGTTTCTCTTCTTTGTGGCAAGCTCGTTAAAAAATGAAACAGAGGCCACTAGATTTCATGCTGGGGGCATCACGAGCATAGTTTCTTTTCTCTGTGGCAAGCTTGTTAAAAAATGAAACAGAGGCCACTAGCTTTCATGCTGGGGGCATACCACGAGCATAGTTTCTCTTCTCTGTGGCAAGCTCGTTAAAAAATGAAATAGAGGCCTTGAGCATAATTTTATTCTCTGTAGCAAGCTCGTTAAAAAATGAAACAACAATCTGGGGATCGAACCTGGAACCTTGAGCATAGTTCTTTTCCTATGTCAAGCTCATTAAAAAATGAAACAATCACCTCTCCCTTCAAGTTGAGTCCTTTGCCAGATCTCGTAGATGTCGAGTCGAGTCTTTCGTTAGGTCTCATTCTTGAACCTTCATTTCATCCACCTGTATCCTTTTTCTCCATCTAGCACAGAAATTGGTGACAACCTCAAAGTAGGTGAATGAATTGAATCTTGGGGGGCATGTCTCCAACCTTTGATGATCATTCTGGAGTCAAGCCACTAGCTTTCAAGCTGGGGGCATACCGAGCTTAGTCTTTGTTCTTTCTCGTGCTCGTAAATACATGAGAATGCAATCGGGTAAACTTTTATCTCTTTTTCGGACCCATACGGATACACGAACACACGAAAAAGGAACCCCCCTGGAGTCTACTTTAAACCCTTTTCAGACTCTCTAAATATGAAAATATTTTCGAGTGACCTTGCTTCCTTTCACACTCATTAAAAGGTCAGAAAGGGCGTCTTTCGAGCGATAGTTTAACCCTTTTTCGGTCTCCTTGGACTACTGTACGAAAAAGGAACTGAGAGAGTTCTCTTTTAAGTGTTTTTCCAAACTCTATAATCCCGAAAAACCTTCGAGTTTTCTGTCTTTGGACTCATTAAAACACACATCGACAGGCCCATATGGCATCGAACCCTTACTGTATCTTGTTTGTCTACAGAACTCAGATAGGAGCAAAGGATTGGAGCGCAACTCGGAGCGTGCAGGGAAAAACGTCGATAAGAAGGTACTTCTGTCATCCTTCCTTCTCATGTGTTAGTTTAGATAGATTTGAAAGGAAGTCATTGTCCACGTTAAGCATTTTCTGTCTAGAGTTAGGGTCAAGCTCTTAGAGGCGATCTACCTGTCCGCAGGGAGATTTTCCTACAACACTCCTTAGGTTTTGTTTTTGTTCGAAGTCACAATGTGGCTTGTCTTGCACAATTCTTGCTTCTATAGTGTTGTCATAAATGCTCCAAAGCTTACTGGGCATGCTTCCTTTACCGTCATAAATGTTCGTTCCGCGCTTCATTTTTTAGGTGGTTGGTTTTTCGTTTCTTGACTATTTTGTTTTCTGGTGCGCAATATTTTTCTACTGTCATATTTATCTGATGTACTAGACTTTCCTTTTCTCATATATGTTCTACGCGTAGTATCTTTACTTCTTGTCACTTAAATTTTATGTCTGGTGCGCGTTGTATCTTCCAATTGTCGACCATTGATGCTACTTCTTTTTGGATTTTCTTCATTTCTACCTTTTTCTTCATTTTTCTTATTTTAACTCCTACTATTTACATTATGTATAAGTCTACTTGTTGCACTACAACCACTAAGGGTTAGTGGGTCGATTGTCCCTATACAGTTTCAGTCGACTACCATTCACTAGTCCTTGAACTTCCTTGCTTGCTAAGTCCTACACTGTACAACACCTCCATTTGTGACAAACTTTATTGCATATGGCCCCAGCCAATGCATTCTAAGCTTCCATGGGCGCTACAAATACTTATTGTCATACAAGAGAACTAGATCTCCCATTTTGAAGTTCTTCTTCTTAATGTGTCTGTCATGCCATGCCTTATCATTTGCTTTATGTACCTCCTGATGGAAACAACTATAATTTTGTCTTCTTCTAATTCCATAAGTTGAGCTAATATTTCTTGTGCTATGCCTCTTTATGTCATGTCTATAATAGTTGCAATGCACATACTTGGTATCAAATAATCCAAGGGAACTATTGCTTCATGTCCATACAACAATCTGAAAGGAGTTTGCCTTGTTAGCTTCTTGTATGTAGTTCTGTAAGCCCATAGTACTACTGGTACTTTCAAATCTCAGTCATCCATGTTTAAATTACAAATCTTTGTCAAGGCATTCTCCAAAATCTTGTTAAATTCTTCCACTGTTCCATTCACCCGAGGATGATAAGGAGTGTTCTTCTGATGATGTATCTCAAATTCTTCTAGAATTGTCTAGATTGTACTGTTGATAAAGTGAGTCCCATGATCACTCATCAATATTCTTGGACATCCAAACCTTGTCACTACATGTTCAATCAAAAAACGCGTTGCATTTTCTACGTTGTAATCCTTCACTGGTGCTACATCAGCCCATCTGGTTAAGTATTTTTTCATTGTAATAATATATCTTGCTCATGATCTGCTTGTTGGTGGATTAATTGGACCTACAAAGTCTACTACCCACTTGTCAAACACTTGCAAAGTTACATGAGGTCTTAATGGCATCTCATCCCTCTTGGATGGCTTTCCAACTCTTCGACAAACATCACAATTCTGATAGTATTCCTTTGCATCATTATGAATTGTTGGCCACCATAATCATGCACATAATACCTTATGTGTAGTATCTTTCCTTGCGTAATATCCTCCAGCTATGCCTTCATGTGCTTCTGCCGAAATGATGGGTCTTTCATGTCCCATCACACATCATCTCAAAATGTTGTCTACACCAAGCTTGTATAAATGACCTGCAATCAATTGATAGTCTGTGGCTCTAACCACCAGATTTTTCTTCTATGCAATAGTAAATTCTCTTGGTACAAATCTTGTACTCAAAAACTCAATAATGTTAGAAAAAACTATATGTACTGAAAACAATTGTGCATCTAGGAAGTTATCCTCCAAACTATTTGGTTCCTCTCCATTAGTAATCCTTGACAGATGATATGGCCCTACATTCAATCTTTCAGGTTTCACAACAACTTCAAAGTCAAACTCCTTAAATAACAACATCCATCTACATATTCTTCCCCCCAACACTGGATTATTGACCAAATATCTAAGAGCAGAATGATCTGTAAACATCTTGAAATGTTGCCCCAACAAGTAATGTCTGAATTTCTGCAATGCATATACCATAGTTAGTCCTTCCCTTTTTATAGTGTTATAGTTTTGTTTCAAATATGATAACTTCATGGTTGCAAATACAATAGGGTGATCTATATCACCTTCTCATGGTTGTGTCAATACTACTCCTAACGTTATTGCCAATGCATCCACATGCACATGAAATTCTTTAGACCAATCTGGAAATACTAAAATTGGTGTGGTTACCGTCTTCTCCTTCGAAATATCCAAGATTTGTTGGCATTCATCATTCCATTGATACTTGATGTCCTTCTTCAGTAATTTCTCCATCAACACAATAATTTGTGCATATCCCCTTATAAATTTTCGATAATACCCTGTATGACCAAGTGTACTCTTCAATTGACGCACTGATTTTAGTGGTGGTAAATTTAGTATGAAACAATTTTAGCAGGATCAACCAATAGACCCTGTTTACACACCACATGCCCTAACAAAATACCAAAAGGTGTGTTGAAAATGCATTTCTTTATATTCAATAAAATCTGACATTGTCTACATCTTTCTAACATCAATCTCAATACTTGAACATCTTCCTTCAATAAACTAAAGACTGTCCAGTCATCCAAGTAAACTTCTAAAAACTTATGTATGAAGTCCTTAAAGGCTACTACTACTACCCTTGAAAAAATGGTTGGTGCATTCTTCAATCTAAATGGCATCACTGTATACTGATATGATCCCCACTTTGTAGCAAATGTAGTCTTATGTCTATCTTCTGGTGTTATTCTAATATGATGATATCCTGAAAATCCATTTGTAAAGGAATAAGCTTCTTGACCTCCTACATTCTCCAAAACTTTGTTTGTGAATGGGGTAGGGAAAGGATTATGCAAACAAGAATCATTCGGTTTTCTAAGATCTACACAGATCTGTATTCCTCCTTGCTTATTTTCTTGTACTACCATGGGGTTGATCCATTCTGATTCTTCCATAGGTTCTATGACACTAGCTTCTAAGGCCGAAGTAGATCCTGTTCGTTGGTCGCAAGGGGGGTACGTGTCAAAAGATCTGAGACTTTGGGGAAATTCACTTCGGAGGATTTCAAGTGTGGACTGTGATAAACTCTCAAAGTCTCAAAGGCCAAAGTAGATCACAACCATCCATTGCGAAGGATTCGTAGTGAGAGATCAAGAAGTTCGGAGGCCTAACACTCCGAAAGGAAGTCGACAGGAGTGGAGAAGATTTGGACAGCCAGATCCAGAGGGACTCGTGGTGGAAATTCATCAACTTCGGGTGAAAGCACTCTGAGAGAAATGAGTGTGTAGGAGTCTGAAACTCCTGAAGCCCGAAGAGCCAAAGTGGATTGTGACTGTCATATCCAAAAAGAAATGCGTCGACAGATCGTCCTCTTCGAGTGAAATCACTCCGGGAGAAAGAAAAGACTGAGAGTTGAAACTCCCGAAGCCCGAAGACCCAAAGTGAACCACAGACGTCAATCTGTGAGGGATACATGTCGACAGATCGTCGACTTCGGGTGAAAGAACTCTGAGAGAAAGAGAAGCCTGAGAGCTGAAACTCCTGAAGCCCAAAGAGCTAAAGTGAACCACAATTGTCGATCTGTGAGGGACACGCATTGACAAATCATTGTCTTAGGGTGGAAGTACTACAGAGGAAGCAAGAGTTGAGTGTTGAAACTCTTGAAGCCCAAAGGGAGAAATCAATCGTAACCATCGATTTGAAAAGAGGGCACGCATCTATAGATCGTGGAGATCTGGGAGTGCGTGAGAAAGGAGGGAAAGGGTCGCTTCCTGATAGTTGACCAAGGCAAAGAGAGGACAGATCTCAATTGTTGGCCCAGAGGCAACGCCTGAGATCACAAGATCGACGGTCATGGTTAATTGCGGGGACAGAAAGTGATCGGGTTTTAAAATTCTTAAAGCGGGCCACAATTGAAACCATGGTATTTCCAAAGGGAAACGTGGCATCTGATAGTGAATTATGGGGAGAAAAGAGGTGTGGCCCCAAACCACTCTAGATCGCCCCGAAATCATGTGATTACGTGAGGACATAGCTCGAGGTCACATACGGGAAAGGGCTAATGGAAGAGGAGCTAGCCCCTGAAACTTGATAGTTCAGCAATGCGAGGGAAGAGGTTGCGGGTGTCATAGAACCTGCACCAAAAGACCGAAAGGGCTCGTGTTTAGTCACAAGTGAGACCATTAAGGTTTCAAAGAGCTGATTCGGCTCAGAGAATCGAAGATCCTTGACCGAGAGGTCGCACAGCCCCGAGGGAGAGAAGAGGGGTCTACATCAAGTGGTATCAGAGTTGATTTTGTTTGCAGACAATAGACAAATGAGACAGAGATAGTTTGATATCATCAAGTGATATTAAAGATTAAAATTGCTTGCAGACAACAGGCAAAGGAAAGAGAAGACAGTCTAACTACATCAAGTAGTATCAAGAGCTGAAATTAGTCTGCAGATTGTAGGCAAAGGTGAATAGAGATAATCTGATGACATCAAATGGTATCAGAAGCTGAAGTTCACTTGTAGACAACAAGTGAAGGGAGACAAAGTATTGATGCTCTGTAAATATTGTTGCAAGGTGTGCAACAAATGGTAGACAACTAGGAGGGATGAAGACAAACATAGATGGCTATTGAAGGCCATAGGTGTGGTCAAGGAGAAGGCCACCAACAAAAAAACAAAACTGAGGTAGACAAAGAGCTCAGGGAGACTGGAGAAAAAATGTAGAAGTTAACATTGAAGATGCAGCAAGAAGCAAAGGTACACTAAACATATGAATGGACTTTGAAGAGGAAAGCGAAGTGGCCTATCCAAAATTTGTTAGCCAGAAGGCAGCAACAAGTAATGAGAAAGTGGTTGAGGCATGTTAAAAGCCTGAGAAACATAGAGGAAGTGGTTCACACTTGTGAGCCAGAAGTTGGGAAAACCCTCAATGATGAGGAAGGGAGATCAATTGAGGATCTCATAGACTGCCATGAGGGCAGTGATGGAAATTTAAATTGCCAAGTGGGAAATGAGATGAGATCAGTTGATCTCATAGACTTCTAGGAGGGCAGAAGAGAAATCCAAGATTGCCAGGTGGGAAAGGAAGAAGAGAGGAGACTATTTGAAAGTCTCATGAACTCAACTAAGAGTTCATATCAACAAGGAGAGCTGGTGGAGGGGGATTAGAAATGCATTATGATCATTGGAGGAATTCAAATATTCCTGCCAAATAGTCCAACAAAAGCTAGTACAAGTGTTGCACATGAGGAGGTGATGCAACAAGAATCCAAGAAAGAGGCCATGGGGCCAAATGCTTTTAAAGCTAACTATGTCTGTGATGTAGGTGCAACAGAGGAAGGACAACCAGCTGTGACTGTCATGATGAAGGAGCAGATATCAGAATCTGCCCAGGGAGAAGAGGAAGAGGAGCACACAATTGAGATGATCACTCAGTGGGAGATGGAGTTGAAGATGTTGGAGGATTGGTTGGACAATCCAAAACTAGAAGGTGGCTACCAGGAGACAGTAATGCAGATTACAAGAGAAGAGAATTCAACAAAATTGCTCAAAAATTTCAGCCCAGGAGCTGAACATGAGATGACTACAGGACTGGAGCCTGCAGCAAAAGAGGAAGCAAAAAACATAGATTTTGCTGAGCTGTATGAGGAACTGGAAGCCCTGGAGAGAAGGGTAAATATGCAGTGTAGGCATATCCAACAGGTCAAGTTGGAAATAGGTGGAGGAGCATACCAGCTTGGGAGCAACTAGAGGAAGTTGGAGTTTGACCAACACAGGAGGATATGACAGAAGTCGAAGTTGAGCAGCAACTCAGAGGTGAGATTGCAGAACTAAAGTTTGCAACAGAGTGGCCAGCTAGTGCCATAAGAGATGAAGATAACATGAAGGTTCAGATTTATCAGATTGGTAAAAAGGAGAAAGAGCACACATTTCAATGTGCCCAAGAGATGGATAAAGAAGAGCATTCGATGGAACTGATAAATTTTTTTAGCCAAGGAGATGAACATAAGGCAACTGTAGAATTGGGATCTATAGCAGAAGGAGATGAGCATTCAAATGAATGGCTCGAAAATTTCATCCAGGAAGTTGAGCAAGAGATAATTGTAGAATGTGAACCTACAGTAGAGGAGGAAGCAACATATAACATGGATCTTGTTGATCTGTGTGAAGAGTTGGAGGCCCTGGAGAGAAAGATAAAGATGCAAAGGCATCTTATCCAACAAGTTAAGTTGGAAATTGATGGAGAGAAGATGCAACAGAGCATACTGCAGGAGGAAAGCCAGGCAGTGGGCCAGCTGGACAAATAAATAGAGGAGATAAGGAGATTGATGTTGGAAGCAGCACAATAAGCAGTCATCAAAGAAGTACAAGACATAAGAAAAGCTACAGAAGCAGCATGGCGGAAGAGGCAGCAAGAAAAATGAGTAAATGGACAACTCCAAGAGAAGGTATGGGACCCTGGAGGATCTCAACAACAGAGAAGAGGGAGCCATGAACATGAGCTCATGATTTCCCCGGCAATGGAGTATGATGTAGAAGCATCGTCAACAAGCACACATGGAGAGACAACTCAATGCCTTAGCGTGCCTTTGAATCATTTTGGAATATTAAATGCTAGTGTTTTTCTACAAATCTTTTTCTTTACTGATTGAAAACTGAAGAAGATCAAAACCCTAGGGAGCGGATGATCTGGGAGTTTCACTCCTAGAATTTAATGTAACATAACTTAAGTAGTTGTAAGATTTTTATTCGAGAAGATAGATAGTCGAGGGGAACCCTAGGAACCCTCTTGTATATGTATATGCATTGTATGCCCAAATGAGGTTGCTCGAGGAGTATTGTTACTGAATAAGAAGTAGCTGCAAGTTAGTTAGAAATCCTCAGAGGAGGAAATAGGAGATAGAATAGTTCTTTGAGGGAGCTTGAGAGAGTTGAGACTCCGTTACAGTCCAACCTGCACATATTGTAATCAGACATTCATCTTAATAGGAAGAAAGAAATTTTCCTTCATATGAACTTTATGTGTGTTTATGTGTATATGATGAATGTTATTTGTGTGTCTTTCTGTATGTTATAGATGTATGTGATAGGTTTTCATCTGCAGTAGGAAGATATACTTCTTTATCTTCGTTGAGGTTGTTATATTGTTCTGAATTCTTTAGGTTGTGCAAGGAGTGCACAACAGAACATCGGAGGTTCTGTAGCCGCGCAAGGAGTGCACATCTGAACTCTGTGGAGTCAGAAAATAATGTACTATGAGGGCACACCAGGGTGATGACAACTCAAGGGAAACCTCAAGGTTGTTGAATACCTTAGAGGAGAAACTATGCAGAGGAAGCACAGAGAGACAGAGTCACTGAGAACTCTATAGAGCTCTGTCAGGTGGGCATCGAGTAGGTGCAAGTGTGCACAAGGAGAAATCCGTGTCAAGTTCAAAGAGAAGAGTATTATAGGAAGATACTCGCAGAGTTGCTGAACACTCTATAGAAAACGCTCAGCAAGGTGTGCATTGAGCAAAAGTTGTCGAGAAGGTACAAGAATCCCTTTGAGGAGTAAAGCGACTAAAACCTTAGAACTTGAGTAAGCAAAAGCTCAAGAGAGACAACGCAAGGAGTGCGTGCATAAGTCAATTTACTTCAAGTTCATAAGCTCAAGAGGAGTAGTGAAAGTTTGCATCCAGAGCGCAAGTGTGCACCAAAGCCAATGTCATTTTTCATTGTCAAAGCTCAGGAGGAAAAGCGGAGTCGAGAACCTAGCAACTGGTTCCGCAAGAGAAGGTTCAAAGGCTACAACCTATCAACACTTACAAATTTTTCCAAGTCCGAGAGAACAAAGGAGCTCAGGAGGAGGAGCGAAAACATCCGTCAGATCAACTGCAAGAAGAGATCTGGACCATCAGATCAGGGTCTAAGACGAAGGTGGAGCGCATGAGGAGGAGAATAGATCCCAACCATTGGATCTGAGCACGAGATATCGACATCCGTTAGATATAGGTAAAGTGCACAATCCTTCAGTCCTTTCAGAGTGCACAGGAGAGCAGACTTGTTGAAGTCCCAAAGTCTCGCAGCTAGTCGGGACCGTCCATTGTCCAGGGTGAGAGGTGGTGGAAGATCCGAGACTCCAAAGCGGAAGTACTTCGAGAGTTCTCGGACATGCAGAAAGTGAAAGCGCCAAAGAGCCAAAGGCCAAAGTAGATCTTGGTCATTGGTTGCCCGAGGGTACATGTAAACAGATCTGAGACTTCGGGGAAAGTCACTTCGAAGGATTTCAAGTGTGGAGGGTGACAAACTCTCGAAGTCTCGAAGGCCGAAGTAGATCGCAACCGTCAGTTGCGAAGGACATGTGGTGAGAGATCAGCTGGTTTGGAGGCCCAACACTTTGAAAGGAAGTCGATGGGAGAAGAGAAGATCTGGACCGTCAAATCCAAAGGGATTCATGGCGAAAATCAGTCAAATTCAGGTGAAAGCACTTTGGGAGGAATGAGTGTACAGGAGTCTGAAACTTCCGAAGCCCGAAGAGCCGAAGTGGATCGTGACCATCATATCCAAAAAGACACGTGTCGACAGATCATTGTCTTCGGGTGAAAGCACTCTGGGAGAAAGTGAAGATTGAGATTTGAAACTCCCGAAGCCCGAAGAACTGAAGTGAACCACAAGCATCGATTTGTGAGGGACACGCGTCGACAGATCGTCGTCTTTGGGTGAAAGCACTCCGAGAGAAAGCGAAGACTGAGAGTTGAAACTTTTGAAGCCCGAAGAGACGAAGTGAACAACAACTATTGATCTGTGAGGGACACGCGTCGACAGATAGTTATCTTCAGGTGGAAGTACTACAGAGGAAGCAAGAGTTGAGAGTTGAGACTCCTGAAGCCCAAAGGGTGAAATCAATTGTAGTCGTTGGTTTGAAAAGAGGGCACGCGTTGATAGATCATGGAGATATGGGAGTGCATGTGAAAGGAGGAAAAGGGTCATTGACTGATAGGTGACTAAGGCAGAGAAATAACAGATCTCAGCCGTCGGTCTAGAGGCAACGCTCAAGATCACAAGATCGACGATCATGCTTAATTGTGGGGAAAAAAAGTGATTGGGTTTTAAAATTCTTAGAGCGGGCCGCAATTGAAACCACGGTATTGCCAAAGGGATATGTGGTAGCTGATATTGAATTGTGGGGATAAAAGTGGTGTGGCCCCAAACCACTCTAGACCGCCTCACAATCGTGTGATTACGTGAGGACATAGCCCGAGGTCACATATGGGAAAGGGCTAATGGAAGAGGAGCTAGCGTCTGAAACACAATAGTTCAGTAACGCGAGGGAAGAGGTTGCGAGTGTCATAGAACCTACACCAAAAGACTGAAAGGGCTTGTGTTTAGTCACAAGTGAGACCATTAAGGTTTCAGAGAGACGATTCATCTCAGAGAATCGAAGATCCTTGACCGAAAGGTGACGCAGCCATGAGGGAGAGAAGGGGGGTCTGCATCATGCATCTTCTCCTGTCTTGGCTCTACCTCTAGTAATTATGTTGATATTCTTCCCATCCTCTTCTTTGTTTACCACCGCAATCCATTGCACGTTCTGATTATTCTGGTTCCTCTTGTCCTGTATCTTTATCAACAATGCCAGACAGTCTTTTGTCTCATGGTCTCATGCATGACAATACATACATGTCGCAGGTGACTATGGACAATCTCTTGCGTAGTGCCCTGGTTTTTGACAATTATGACAAACTACAGGTCCTTTACCTCCTCCAAAGCCTCCTCGGCCTCCTCTTTTGTTTCCTTGATTATCTCTGCGTGGTGTATTATACTGTGGTCCCTTATTGTACTGCGGTTGCACATTATGTACCATGGTGGCACTGCACACTGTTGCGCATTGTTATATTGTGATGGTGCTCCAAACTTTTGTGCATTATTATATTGTGATTGTACTTGAAACTGTTGTGCGTTATTATACTGTGGTTGTTGCGCATTATTATACAACGATTATTGTGCAAGTTGTGTTGTCATTAAATCATCCTTCACCCTATATGCATCTGATGTCCTCTCCTTTATTATCTCCAAGGTTCTACATTCATTGTTTTCGTGTCGACCTGACTTACAAAAATCACAAAATGTACTCTTTGGTACTGTCTGATACTTCTGCATCATGGGAAAATGATAGGGATCATGCCCATGTGTTTTGCATATCTCACACCATGGTCCTCCTGAAGATAAAGGATTTGACATACCTCCTCCTATATACTGCGCAAATACTAGACACTCATTCTTATGATGACCTTTTGTCTTGCATAGTGTACACCATACATCTTCTCTTTTATCCTTACCTTTATTTTGATTCAACTGAAATGTTAATTTCTTCAAGTCTTGTCTCAACTCTTCCACAGCTGGATCTGTCTTCTTATACTGATTTTCCTCTAACTGTAAGGCTTCTTACAGAGCCTCAACCTGACTCTAGAATTTTTGTTGCCTCAAAGGATACTTCAAGTGTGGTAATAAAGAGTTAACAAATAAATGTCTATGTTGCATATCAGTAATAGGGCACTTCAACTTACCTTTTAGTCTTTTGAACTTCTGATCCACCTCCCAGACTGATTCTCTTGGCTTCTTCTTAATCTCTATCATTTCATTCATGAACTGATCCTCTGAACTTGGTTTCTGAAATTCATTTATTAATTGCCTCTTCACTTCTGCAACATTTGTAGGTGCTCCTGTTGGGTTATTTATTGCGAAACCCATGTACCAATCTAATGCACGATCTTTGAGTGTGATTTCCAACTGTACAGCCTTTGTATCTTCATCTATAATCTGCTTAGCTGCCCAAATATTTTCACAGATAAGCAAATGCTTTTCTGGGTCCTTCGACCCTTCTCCTTAGAACTCTGGTAACCTAATAGTTAGATATTGTCCTTCCATTGTGAAGTTTGTTGTACTACCACCTCCGTGCAATGTAGATACTTGACTGCTACTTGCTAAGCTTACAACTCTACTTGAGTTTTCACTAGACCCACATCCTGTAAAAATCCTTCTACCACTAATCACTTACTGGTTAACCGATTTTTCTTCTTTAGATAACATAGTTACCAACTTAACGAGAACTCTACAGAGTTCCCATTTTTGGGGGGCTCAAGTTTTTTACCCCGTTTTTAAAAATGGTGCTACTGGTAGCACCCCCTCTCCATTTTTAGGTGTTTTTTTGATATTTAAAATTTTTTGATACATAATATTTCCACCTTTTTTTAATGCTTGTGTTTTCATCTATTTAATTTATTATTATTATTATCAACAATGTTTTTAGTCATTTTGCCATGCTTCTTTGAATCTTAAAATATATTTTACCATTTACATTTTTGAAAATACGATTTTTCGTCTCCTCAATTAATTTATGGTTCCATATTTTTTTAAATATAATGGAAAATATTATTTTTAACACATTTTTTACCTTTACTTTAATAGATAGAAAATCATTGTAGTTAAAATAACATTATTTTAAAACATTTAGAAAAAAAAATAAAAGAATTGAAATTAAAAAAGAAAGAAAAAAAATTAAAAAACAAATTTATATAATTACCAAATCAAAGAAAAATCTTAAAAAAATAAAGTGGAAAAAAACAAAAAAATAAAAAATATATGAAAATTAAGTTTAAATGAGTATTTTTTTTAAAAAGGGTAAAAAATAAATTATAGTCCAAAAACTTTAGAAAAGTTAACAAAAACACAAATATATATATATATATATATATATATATATATA